>SMGT01000768.1:0-46321 GCA_004794575.1 Lanistes nyassanus | reverse complement strand
ACCGACCGACCGACCGACCGACCGACCGACCGACCGACCGACCGACCGACGGACCGACCGACGGACCGACGGACCGACGGACCGACGGACCGACGGACCGACCGACCGACCGACCGACCGACCGACCGACCGACCGACAGACCGACAGACCGACAGACCGACAGACCGACAGACCGACAGACAGACAGACGATGTTAATGCAGAGCTACAGTTGTAAAGGCAGTGCGGAAATGTAGTCTCAGCTTGTGACTAAGCACGTGAGTGAATGGCGTCCTTCTCACCTTGTGCTTCCTGTTTGTTTGTCTTCTTTTTCAGCTTGTCCACCACAGCATAGATGGGCGTCCCACAGCGCTCCAGGTGCGACGTGCTGGGAGTTACCCGTAGTGCCAGACCTGTGACTGGAACTGGTATTTTACCAATCGATGAATTCGGATTTATTCTCTTCTTTTTAGTATTGTCAAGGGGCTGTTTAGTGCAAAGTTCACTTTCGTAGAATCATAGAAATAACACAAATTTAGCACTCATAGAATTTATGTATGAACAATAGTAGGCCTACTTTTACATATCATGGAACCTGCGTGTGTGGTTTACAAAATTTCTTTGTCGTGTTGACAGTCAGCTTAGTTCTCTGAACATCAATACTATATTGACTGTATTATTCACACTATTACAGGTGATATAGGGATATGCATAATTGAAATCGTTTCTATTAATAACGATTTAATACTATGCTAAAACTACAATAAATCTTCCGGTCTACTAGAAAAGTTAAATAGCATTTACTTGAGTCCCATGGGATATTATATATGATTTCAGCTGCTTGAACTTGCTGACCACCTGCACAAAAAGAAAAAAAGAGAAAAAATACAAAACAAAACTAATTAACAGTGGTCGCTTAGATGGTCGGTTTTTGTTTGTCTATCAGTATGGTGTTGCTTAGACAAAATTTAGTTGCTGCCACACGTGGAACTGCTGTCGCAACACGGACCTCAGTCCCACCCAGTCACATTATACTGACACTGGGCCAACCAGTCCTAGTTCTGTTCCCTAGCTACTAGATTGCCAATTTTTAAATCTAAGGACCCGTTTTATAATGCAAAGTGATATTTTATTACATCTTCTGCTGGAAAATTTTCTGCTAAATCAGCCACGAGATGTCTGCGGCGATCTGCTGCTGCCATATCATCTGCTGTCGAGTTTGTTATATAGTGGGGAGAGTATTGCCAAGCATCCAGTGGAAGGCTGTTGTAGTTAACCCTTGTCGCTTTTGCGGGCAGAGCGGCTTCACCTTCTATAGGACTTGGGCGAACTCCTCCACGTGCCTGGAACAAGCCAGTTGCTGTACTGCAAGAATTCCCTTGGGTCTGTTGGATCCTCCAGGACTGGTGTTCGACCCTTGGCGCGTCCTGTGAAGAGGTCATCTACGCTGACCGGGCCAAGAGGGAACCACGGAGGGTAACGGAGGAAACAAGGGACGGAAGGAAGAACTGTTTAAGCAGAAGCAGAGATCTGGCCTTGAGTGCTGTATGTAACGGAACTCCAGTGAAGTGAGTTCAGAGGTTGACTGTTGACTACAAAGTGTCCCACAGTTAGGTGTCTGTGTGACGTAAACGACAGCTCCTGCAATCCTCGGCAAGCGTTGTGCTCAGTGGCAAAGGACAAGGAGGAGAGTTCGACAACGTAAAGTGCGGAGTTACCATGGAGCTGCCGGGAGGACCTTCTGACACGTCAGAACTCTTTTATTTTCAGACAGTCGGTGGGTTTTAGGAGCATTGATAGAATACACTCTATAAAGCTTCCAGTATACTACTTTGAGACACAAGTTAAAGAACTCTACCGTCGAGGATAGAAGGCTTTCTCAACCCGTAAGTCCAGCGCTTATCTTTTTTGTGACTTGTCTTCTTTTTAAAAGAATGGAGGTACTGTTGTGAAGCCGTTGTAAAGACTGTAAAATTTTTCAATGGAAAACTACAAAATATTTGTTTCAGAAAAAAATTAGCGGCCCCCCCCAAAAAAAATGGAGACGTTGCTACAAATACCTACATCAAGGACAACAAAGTGACCCTACCTTCCTCATCTCTTGTGCTGTTATTAAGACGCGCCAAGTTACCAGACGGCCTGCCAAGACGACAGCAATCATCATCATCGTCGCCATCGTCATCGTCTACCCAAAATACACTTGCTGAAGCCTCAGAGGGGTACAATGCAACCTACAGCTGCTAGCAGAGATCCAACGGGAGCCGGCAGAGGCCAGTAGACCCGCCATAAACCCTCTGATGCGTCTCCTCTGACCAAAGCAGTTGCAACTGGTTCAGATCTAGTGAATAGTGTCAAAGCAACTACTTTCTACCCCCACCCCCTCACACCTACCCTTCCCCTAACCCTCACTTCCACTCCGAACAAAGTAAGCAAAATGTTGTAATCAAGATTGGAACACCTAATTTTCAGTTTCTAAAACCAACGCATCAACCATCGTGTTACTAAGCCCTCCGGTGGATTCTGTTCATTCTAACCATAAGAAACTGCAGAGGTCACAGTGCAGCTTATGGCTAGAATGAAAACAACTTCCCAATAAGGTTCGTGGCCGAATGGTTAAATCGCTGGCTTCAACAACTGAAGATACGGTGGTTCGATTTTCACATGTTGTCCTCATTTTTGGCCAAATTTTAAAAGTTTCGCGTTTGGAGTGGGGGTTAGGAGAGGGGTTAACGATGGGGACAGGGTAGAAAGTAATTGCTTTGACACTTCAGTAGATGCGAACAGGATTCGACTACTATGGTCAGAGCAGGGCAGTCCTCGGAGGGTTTGCACGCGTCTTCTGCCCTTTGCCGGCTCTGACTGACCCCTGTCTGACCCCTGCTAGCATCAGTAAGCTATGGCCCTCTGAGGCTTCAGCAAGTGTGTATCGGGTGCTCTCATTTCCGTTTGTATTTTATTTTTTAATTAGACCTTTATATCAGAACATAAACAAATTAGATAGTATTTATATCAAAATATAAACAAATTAGATAGAATAAACACAATGCAAGTGTATCCTGCACTTTGCTTGGAACGTCATGGTCGACACGACAAATTACGAATTAAGAAGTATTCATAAAAAATGACCCGCAGTAGTACAGGCGTGAGACCAAGGAGCTTTGTGAAAAGTCAGTCTTAGTTAAGTCTTCTTGGGCTGTAAAGAATTTAACGACGGAATATTAGTTGCAGCACAGCAACTTGAAAAAATTGAACTTACGTTTTCGGTCCTCCGGGATCATCTGCAGATACGCATCATGCATGTTTGTAAGTATACACGCACGTAGACACGAGTGAAAGCATACATAATGCGAATTAGCTCAAATTAAATCTTTTAATTTGAACAGTAAAGTTGTGTAATGTTACACGTATTATAATTTAGATATCATTTCTTCATAACTTACAGTGACATCTCTTGCATAAGGCAAATATACCGAAAGATCAAATTGAAATCCGCAGCTAGAGGAAAGCAATCGTTTTTATGAAGATATTTAAGTTTTATAGTAAGGACTCAATATCCCTCGTCTGTTAAAATGTAATAAATAACTTTTAATAAAATATACCCAGGCTTAAGGGAGGACTAAAACTAAGGATTTCTGATACATGTAATAACGTTGGGCCAACCTAAGTTTATTTGGATCGACCATCCTACAAGGCGTGACGTCGCTGAAATCTGCATTTGGGGCGATGTTTACCGATTTCGAAAATTTGTACTAAAAAAAAGTTAGAAACATACTTAGAACGTTGTTGGAAAGATAAATGTAACTGGCAAAAGCCTTTTCCTACCTGAAATCCGTCTGTTGCTGACGCTGTGTGGAAGACTGTGTTGATTTACGTAACCAAAGTGAATGTGTTTATCGACAACAAACACTCGATCGTGTATTATAGCCGTCTGCAGCACTTGTAATCCAAACGAATACAAACATACGAACGTCTCGTCTTCCCCCCTTAGTGAGGAGGACATCGTTTTTGTCTTCTGAAGATAAATTTTTGAACAAACGGTCCCCCGTTCGTTTACTAGCACAGAGATGCGAATGGGCTTCAGAGAACTGTGGACAAGTTGCAAGTTTACCCACCTTCGTACGCAAGAACCGACATAACAGTCGGCCAATAACCCGTTGTCAATAGTCCTATACTGCGCTGTCGGGCACTTAATTAAAATTCTATCAAGTTGCCGAACACGCACGACCTTCCAGCCAGAACAAAATGTTATGGTTAATGGAGCTAAACTAGCAAGTGCAAAATGTTCCCAGTATGAGTATGAAGATTAGACAGAGGCAAACAGTCAGACAGAAAGGAAACAGGTATGATCTATTTCATGCTGTGTCTGTAATAGCGTATAAGGACTACAAGTGATTTTTGAATTCATTGTTTAGAAATGATCTAATTGTCTCCATGAAATCTGTGACCCGGCACAGTGAAGCATAAACGGTGTCGGTGCTATCTTTATCCTATAACTACACCATATCAGAGGGAAGAAAATAATATCCTATACCTTTCTTTCTGGCTCTGCTAACAACGATCACTGTAGAAACTGCTATGATGAGAAGAACGACCGCAGCGACACTTCCGGAAATGACAAGTTGGGTTTCGTGTAGTTCATCTTCTTTGTCTTCATTATCTAAGTGACGTAAACAGCATCAAAAACAACCAAACAAACAGCGAAATATACCCCAGCTTAGCCGTTTGGATCGCTGGGAGTGACATGGACATGAACGATAATGAAATAATATATCTGAGTAATGTGTCTGAAGGGCTACTTTATGGGAAAAAACATTACTTGAACATTGGCAATAATCATTCCCTATGTACTCACCGTCGCTGATAACGACAGTAAAGTTTTCATCGCCGTGCTGATTGATGATTTGTACCTTGTACCAGCCAGTCGACGACAAGGGAAGGCTGAAGACAGTTAGAGTACACCTGGAAAGGTATCGCTTTTTCGCGTCGGCTTTACAAGTGACGTTCATTACTGATTTCTCAACTTTCTTGCCAGTGTGTTCACTGTTCACTGCTGGTCTCTCAAACCACACGGCAAGCTCAGAAGGTGCTGGATATGCGATGACCTCAAAGATGACCTCAAAGTCGAACTCCTTGGTTTTGTTTCCAAACGTGAAGTTGCCAAGATGAACGGGTCCACTTGCATTTCGAGGTTTGCCTGACAACCACAGAAGGTATTGCCCTCACATGTTCGTAAACTTCATAATTACCTAGGGAAAGCTTTACATTAAAATGGCTATCCGACTGCGCGAGGGAAGTAAATTTTGCGGCCAAGGGATTCAAATTGTTCACAACGTGCCCAAAATCGCAAGTAAAAGAAGTGAATAAATGTCAAGCCATAACAGCTCTTCGGGAACGTCCACAGGAAAAGTACAATACATAAATGACTGAAAGGCAGGTTGAAGAATCACACTGGCTGTTGTGTATAGATATGGAGGCGATCTCGAAATGTCTGGTTGGGTGGAAAGATGGTTCCACCTTTCGATGACTTTGCACTATAAAGAGTTGGGTGAAGGAGGGGGTATAGGAGAGAAGGGTCATGTCCAAGGTGTGGCAGCTGAAGTGGTGGTAGAGGCTGGTTCCTTTCTTGCTGATTGTTGTGCTGTGGTATGCTGGCGGTGGTGGTTTACTGTTGTCGCTGTTGCACAAGTAGCTAATCTTTTAAAACTCTCCGAGGCCAATCTTACATCGAGTGAAATTTCCCCGACAAAAGGAATTCTAAAGGTCTGCAGAATGCCTCCAATCTTGATTTTAAGAAAAGCGATCTCTAAATGCCTACAGGTTATGAAATCCTTTGCTTTCAGCTTGCTGTTGACTTACAACTTAAGATGATAGCAAAGGAGCAAAGCGTAAACGTTTCGGGGCATTACCCTGTCATCAAGAAAACAAAAACAGTTAACAATTAAAGCTAGGTACAAGCTTAATAAATGTGGACAGCACACCAAGACTGTATGAGCGGGATACGTTGGGAAACACTAACCAAATTACATTTCTATGTGATCGTCCTTTACTGCCAGTTAATGGCGAGAGCATTTGCAGCCGATCAAATGGAGAGTCTATAGGGTAAGCATGAGTTATGAAGGTATAAAGCGGGAACACCCATGAGAGAGGAGGGGGAAAGAGGGGGGAGCCGAAGTGGTGATATAGAAGTGAGTTCAGTCCTGTGGCTGACATAAGGCAGAAGTGGGAAATGAAATACGACTTCATATTTTTGTGGTCTATGGAGTCCTCGTGCATTTACCAAACACAGAGCCTCGTGTTGTCTACTGTGGGGGAGGGGGGAGTGTTGTGCAGCTGTGGTGTTTCTCTGGTGCTTGGTGTCTGCTATGTGCTCCTGGAAGCACTCCTTTAGTGTGGGTTTTGTCTCACTGATGTACAACAGAGTGAGGCAGATGGTGCACAAGATGGCGTAGACAATGTTTTTTGTTTGTTTTTTGTGTGTTTTCTTTTTGGTGCACGTGAAGTGACGCTAAATTCTGAATTGACATTTATTGGTTTTACGTGTGTGAAGGTGTATGGCGGTGTTGAGGCTGGGACATGTGTGACAACGAGCAACGTTGCAAAGGGTGGTGCCAGAGGATACGGGGAGGGAGTAGCCGTTTTCAGTTTGGACTGAACAGAAGATCTCGTAGATTTTTATCCACCGAGAGGCTAGGAGCAGGAGCGTCACATACCACCACCTTCCCAGACGCACGTCACTCACCACGTGACCAGGGGTATGTGGGCGTGTTCGTTCTCACCGACCAACACAGGACAGAAAACACAAGCAGTGTGGATGAATAAAAAGGACCCGCCGATTTATTGCCTACACTCATGCAACCTGTCTGATTGAAACGCACAATAACTCCTTTATTCCGTTTGTTCCTGCACGCGCTCACTACTTACTTCAAACTAACTCTTCCTCAACACAACATTCACGAATTACTTTTCTTCCTCTAGTAATTCTCCTGTCACTAACGTTCCTTCCTTCTAACAAATGCACTTACAAAATCAAAGTTTAACAACTCTTTCACCTGGAATATCACACTAATCCCTTACACACATAACCCTTACTAATTCATACTGACAGACGATCGGCAGGGTAACTAAAACACCCTGAAGAGTAAATAGTAAATAGCTCAAATGCCAAGTTCAACTATCATAAATCTCAAAAATTTTTCTTTGGTCACTCCCCGGTGACAATATTAACAAAGAATCAAATTATGTCGAGAAACCATTTTCTTTATGGCGCAGTATACATTACCATGATCCTACGATACTTCCGCGAGTATTTTCACAGTCCTATATTTTAAAGTATTCCTTTCTATCCCTGAACACACAGGACCCCCCCCCCCCCAAAGAAAAGCATAGCATCATAAGTTTTCCTTAAAAAGAATGCGCTAGATCAGACCGTCCGCAGTTCATCTCATCATCCTTAGCAGTCTGAGTTCATAGCGTTGGGGTATCATGATTTCCCAAGTTCAAAGTAATTTTTAAGCACTCTTAACAGGTGACACTCTAGGGTGAACAAAAAATTAACAGTTCATCGACTTTGCTAACGAGTTATGGTTTGTCATAATAAGCGTCTATACAGTCTCTCTCTGGTAGGCAGTTCCGGCTATCAAACATCACCAGTCTTTATCAAATTGTGGACACCAGCTCAACGTCACATCAGTTAAAACAATACCTTCATGTCCGTGCCAGACTCATGTAATCAATGCTCCCTTAGCAGTTTCCGACCTCATCTATTATAGTCGACTCGCAGCTGCAGTGTCGTTAACCTGTGTCGGCTTCGAAGGACAGGGTCTGACAACAGCCTGCGCTGAGGATACAGGTCCCTCCCAGTAGGTGACATCCAAAAGTCTGCTCTCTTTCCCTCTTTACTCCACATACAGCAGTTCGTCCGTACACTGTAATCAGTTCCCAACAAAGAAACCCTACGCACATACATTAATATGGTAGTCTGTGGTATCAACCTAAATGCTCAGAGCGCATTCGGCCTACCTTCGTGCTCGGTCGGAGGGTTTACAAAAAAGGCCGTTCACCTCTTCAGCCATCCAGTCCCTCATGGGGTTGTCCAGTGGTTATATAGACACCTGGCTTCTGGCACTCTCACTAGTCCCGTAACGCCCGTCTTCCTGCTCGGCTGTTTGTCATCAGCCTGACCTACGCCTGGAGCCTCTCATTTTCGCTCACTCGTGTTCACTCACGCGAGTAGTGCTTACTGTCGCCTCGCCTCGCTACTCAAGGCGTGTCACCCACACGCACTCACGCTCGCATCTGTGTACCCATAGCACCATGTGGCGTCGGCGACAAAGGCTTTATTGAAAAAGTATAGTTCGTATTCGGATCATAGGTGTCAGTTGGAGAAGAGGATTCCAAGTACAGGCGGGTTGTGAAGACGGTGGGTGGATACAGCCATGGGGCGAGGCTCTGTGTCTTTGGTGTAATGGATGGGCTGGAGTGTAAGCAGGGCAGGGATTTGCGGCGGCATTCTGTGTAGCAGTGTGCAGAAGATCTTGAGGGGAGTTGCAGGCCAAGAAGAAGTTCAACATTCTGTCAGATTGTTCGTTGAAGTCTTTGCTGTCTGAGAAAAATCTGCGGAGTCTGAGGAACTGTGAGTAGGGTGTGCTGTGTATACTTAGGGGGGGGGGTGTTCGGGAAGAGTGAACATCTCAAAATGCTTGTGTAGCTGTGGATTTGAAGTGGATGGTGTCGCTAGGCGCCCATCCCGCATTCAAACGTATGGCTCACCGAGTACAAAAATTACTGAAATAATCGTTTACCGCGTTACTGGAATCCTGTTAGGTGAGATCCTTTGAGACGCTTTCTGTCTATTGTCGACTTACAGGTTACCGAGTAGAGATATTACTGGAAAAAATCTGTTACATTTTGTTGAAATCCTGCTAAACGATAAAAGCGATAAAAACCCAGCGATTAATTTTGAATTCTGTAAGCGGGTAGAACTATATTCCCAGCATCTCGTATTTCAAGCGCCTTCGATACATCTTGGAGCGGTAAAAGAGTAATCTGCATTTTATGGGGTTCTGTATTGTCTGTGTCCAATATATACATTTTCGATTATATTCTCTATATTTTTTTATTCTCTAAATTCTCCAGACATTTCCTGTTTGGCTCACACCCTGCCCCTATTCTATTTCTAGCTTTTGGTTACAAAATGCCTGGATTTTTTTATTTCGACTAATGTGCGCGAAAATGGTCTCATTACATAGGTCTGAACCCATAAACTGGCCGGATATTAACAGAAGTGTATGAATAGATTGGATACATTAAATAAATAAGTAATTAATACAATTTACAAATCTTTAAAGATCATTATCCACTCTGTCGTACTCACAAAAGACATCAACGTTCAGACCGAGAGAGGATGTCACGGCTGACTGACTGGAAAACTCGTTCCACGCAGAACACGTGTATGTGGCCGTGTCTTCACAACGAGCGATGAACGTGTAGTTTGCAGGAGACGAGCTGTATTTCCGTATGACTGTGATGTTGTCGATGTTAAGGATTGTGACATTTGGTGTTGGTCGACCGTCAGATTTACATATGAGCTGCACGTGCTCTCCTTCCATTAAAGTCTGGTTTCCTTTTTTATCGTTGACGGAAAGCTCTGGTGTTCTAGCGGCATCTGTAAATGCAATCGGTAGAGTAATCTTAGTAAGTATTGGGCTTATTTTACTTTTAAGAAAATGTCGTACATTTTTATACAGTGAACTTGTACAGTGAAGGGAAATGAAATACCTGCTATACATGAATTGCGAAAATAGCTCACACCAAAATTCCAGTCACAGATAACTTTACCATTGCAGGAGGATTGGGGGAAAATATTCACTATTTAGGCTGAAGGGTAATCATCACCAACTTTTTCGTGTAATAAAATCTGGATTGGCCCGAGACAGAAAATAGTAACCTGGTAATAAAGGAACCCGTAGAACATTTATTCAGCAAAATTAGGGGGCCTCATGCGACCTTCTGACCTATATCAACAGAGCTTTGCGAGACAACTTGCCGACCACAGTGTGTGATGCAGCGAGGCCTTCAAGCAGAAAAATGCCTAGTTGAGACCTGTAAGCGATGTTGTGGTCCTGACTGCAACACGACGTATATATCGCAGAATTAAACTGAGATTTTGGAGGACCGGTGTCTCTGCCAATTGACCCAAAGTGTTTGTTATTTGTTATTTGTTATCTGTTTGTGTCGTCCTGAAGAAGGGGTCATGCCCCGAAACGTTGACGAAGTTCTCTTTGTTGTTACCTGTAGAGACCATACTTTGACGCATATCTGGGAGAAGTTGGGTGCGTGCGCTAACTCTTTGGATCCGAAGGGTTAAACCCAAAGTAGTAACCCCAGGGGGCGACACAGATTTACACTTTTTAAAAACAAATACTACTTGAAAACTACCAAACGCATCATAATATATTTTACATATTTAGACAGATCTATTCTTCCACATCATACTGGCAACACTACTTTTAGTTAAAAATATTAAATTGTACTTACTATTTGGTGCCAAATATTTTGTGCACACACAAAAAATTGGCACAAAAGAAGGTTTCACTGCTTGTACACTTCCCACAGGTAAATAAATCCAGTAATCAGGAGTACTCCACTTTGAATCTGTTGGTGAATGGTTCCACTGTGAAATAAAACACAATTGCACCCTTGAAGTTCACAAACTGTTCACACATTGAGGTGTTTTTAGTGTCGCCATCTTCAGTATGATCGCGGTTATTTGTTTAGACACCCTCCGCTTCGGTATCTTGTCTCTGGCTTCCACTCTCCTCTTCCAAATCAGTGTCTTGAGACTCTTGACTCTGACTGTCTTCCAAATCTGTGTCTGACACTTTCGTGACTGTCGTTACTGGTATCGCTTTCATTTAGCTCTTCCAAAACGCTAAGGGCCGCGGAGAGACGCAAGGTCCTCTTCCCGCGTGTAGCCATTTTGAATAACGGAAGCAGACCTGGCCAGCCCCCACTACACTTAAATCTCGTTTGGCAAGCCCAAACTTTTCCGAAACTCATTTAGACAGTGCAGGGGAAACAGGCGATGATAGAGCTTTACAATGATATAAAGTTTACCTCCCTTACACCTTTAAATGCGTCGCTGCAAATGTTTAAATCCGTTGATAGTATACAAGCAACGCGGGCTGAACGGTATAATAGGGCGTTGATAGTATACTATCAACGCCGGATCCAAAGAGCTAATCTACAGTTCGCCACTGAAAACTGGCCTTCCTAACACGTAGCTCTGTGACTTCCGTTACTCTCTACCGTAGTGAGGTAGAAAACTGGCCTTGGTAACACGTAGCTCTGTGACTTCCGTTACTCTCTACCGTAGTGAGGTAGAAAACTGGCCTTGGTAACACGTAGCACTGTGACTTCCGTTACTCTCTACCGTAGTGAGGTAGAAAACTGGCCTTGGTAACACGTCGCTCTGTAACTTCCGCTACTCTCTACTGCTGTGAGGTTGTCTTGTAAACACCATCTTCCTTCGCAGTGACTTTGGCATGAATAAAGTTCATGTGGATGACATGGGGCTGTTTGTGTTTGTAACCTCCAGTAGAAGTCGATTGCATTATGGCAATCCTAAGTGCGATTGCTTGCGCCTTAGAAGGACCTAGAATACAAGCAATACCTAGCATGCAGGTCACGTGACAGTTGCTTGGATCAGTTAAACATAGTCTAGGGAACATTTGGAAACTCATTTTTAATTGCAACAAACAGCTTTTACTCACATCCCACACTAGCAGTGTAGAGTTGTCCTTCAATCTCCTTTGTTCCCCACATGATGTCGCACCTAAACCAGGTTTCATTGTGATCGATCTTAAATAAGGTCTGATTAAATTGTAATTCTTGTAAGGTGAAATCCTGTTGGTGAATTATCATTGTAGGAGTTCCCTGGGATTTAAAGTCACCTTTGACCCATCTCAGAGATCCTGCAGGGTTTCCCAGGCTTGTACTGTTACAGGTACAAGTGACGTTAGTGCCTTCTAACACGAAGGGATGTGGACCACACACTATGGCTGGGGATGCAGGTGGTTCTAAAAAATGTAAAAATTGTAACGTGAAATATCGTAAGTAGTAGCACTTGAATTTAATTGTAGTGATAATGATGGTAGCAGTACTATAGGTGGCGCTGTCACGTACAACAAAACCTGATAGTTTATAGAGATTTTGTGATTAATTAAGACGGATTAAGGTTGCAGCCTTTAAGTCCTTTGTCATTCGCCACTCTCTTGCATCGGATACATGTCTCCGCAAAAATACTAGAAGACATAATAACTTTAAATAATTTGAAAGATATAATAATTTCCATGCTTAAAGACAATAGTAAGTGCAAACACATCAAGGGCACATCAAAAACTTTACCAAATCTACAAAATATTCAGATATTGCTAGACATGTGAGAGACGTTCAGTACAGCTTTGGTTGTCCTCACTTTCCACACATAATTCCCTATTTTCAGAACCTAAGTAGGTGTGAAACAGCCAGGCTGACGAAGTTCTGAAATAAGGATGTCTTCTGTACTGTGTTTCCCTTATTTCTGCAGCATAATTTTGTTGTACCTACCGTATGAACGGTTAGAAAAATGCTGTCCGAAGTCAACTATAGCTTCAGTGAAATATGCCTTGTTGGACATATTCCTTCCTACTTTTATTTGTAAATTTTATGTGGAAGTTTTAACACAAATCTCGGTCATATTGCATGAAGTTAGTTGACACAGTTTACGTAACAACTGCTCTGTCCGCCTGCCTGTTATTTTGTGTTTTATTTTCCTGCGTACCTTTACGTTGTCGGTCATAAAAAGTGAACTGGTAGGAAGGTTGAGGTGGGGGTGGAAGAGAGAGAGAGAAAGAACGACAGATATATATATATAACTTATAGCCCTAAACCTACCAACGGCAAAGTTGCCGGCGGCAGCAAATGTCCGTCCCCCAGGAAAGACACAGACATAAAATCTGTAGTTTCCCTCCACTGCAGGAAGTGACGTGTTGAACTGACATGAACCTTTGACCTTCACTTCCTTTTCTGCGATCTTCTCGCTTGTCTGTGACGTCACCATGTCGACTGAAGAGTTTAAGGTCTGTTTTCTCAACTGAAAGACAGATAGAAATAAACGATTTTGTATAAATATAGAACACACACACACACACGCACGCACCCACACACACCCGCACGCACATAGAAGAGTTTCTGGCACGAATGGCTTCTATGAATCTGGCAACTGTTTACAGGGCTGGTGGTGGAGGATTTCATCTCAGTGATCCATCCAGTTTCCTCTTTCTTATTACTCCAACGCCCCCAACACCCTCTTCCCCCTCCCACTGTCATCAGATGACCATAGACGGTGGCGACGTTAAACAGTAAACGAATTCCCTTCTCTATAATCTCGTCAGCCACCGTATCTCAGCTGTTATATAGTCACCTGTTCTATCAGAAATGCAGCTACTTTTAATACCATCGACTCAATCTTCTAGATTCCTTTGCTGCTAAAATAACAGCTGCCGCCACAGGTAATGTTACTATTTATAACCAAGAAAAGAAACTTTCGTGAGACTGTGACGGAAGTTGCATTCGTTGTCTGTAGTTGGACCAGCGTCTTTTCTTTTCTTTTTTCTTTGTTTGCTTTGTGCTGTATATGTACACAATGAAATCAGCCCAAGTAGATATTAACAAATATCGCAAACAAATTATTGTAGTTGTGACTTACTCCATTTGTAAGTCGGATCAGCTGACATTTGTAAACTCTTCGTGAGGAATACACCTTTCCGATATCACAGGACACGTTGACATACCACGACATGTTCGCTGCTCTGCAGGACACTTCCTCTGGGGGATCTGTTTGATAAGTTGGACCTCGTCATATTCATTCAAATAAAGTATGCGAAAAGATCGGCAGGCAGGATGAAAATGCAAAAATATAAAGTATTGAGATTTTATATCCATTATACTGCTCAATAAGATACCGGATACGCAACATTTATTTTTGGTAATATTGAACCTTCTTATTCGTTTCTTATTTTCTTGGGTTAACACAACTTTATTTTGTCCCCATTATCATCTTCTCTGAACGAAGCTATCCCAGTGAAATGATACTTGAACCTTTCCTAATGAGTGGTAAAACAGTTCACAAGAAAGTTTCGATTACCTTTAATGTCAACGCAGATTTTATTAGAAAAAAAACTTTCAAAAAGGAAATTAGCAGAGCTGTATTCTTGTAATGTCACTTTTAACTAATGGTGTTAGCCTCTGTCCTCTGGCTTTAGAAGATTACAAATACAAGTAGCCTGTCGACGTGTCACAATACTCCGCTACGGATCTACCTTCTATTTCTCGTTTTCAAACGTCTATTTCTTCAGTAGAAGAAGAAAGTCATTTATAGGAATTTGTTTCCGATGGCAATCTATCTTAAACGGCCGTCGAGTATGTGTTCGATCGAAGCAGATCTGTACTCATGCATTGGGTTAATGAATCAAGAAAATAAACTTTTCTTACACACATAGTTGAGTCCACAGCGTGACGACTGGCTGTCACCATCCCCTTCAACACACTCCAGACTGGAGTTGACAAGTTGGATGCCTTCATATAACTTTGTGTTGTTCACAGGATCGATGACCAGAACCGATTCCTGAGCGTTCATAGCAGCTCCAGTAAAAAGCCCGCCAATTGTTCTCATCGAAGTCCATTTCATGTTCTCATTCGTTCCTATTATGTGTGAAATATCAGTGCTAAGAACTAATCTCCACTGTGTGGGTCCCTCAGCCGTGCAGGTGAAGTTAGATTTTTGGTTAGCCGGTACTTCCCAGACACCTTGAGAATCGCACGGTGATATGAGGATAGCTGTAACGTATCAATGTTAAAGACCGCCATCAAAGTGTTCTGTTTAACACAATCAAAAACAAAACATTCCAACCGTCACCTCAGGGTGTACTCGCTATCATATAAACATCACGCCACTTTAAAATTAAAAAGTACAAAGTTAAAGATTGTACCGTGAGCTTTGAGGTCGTGGAGGTGTGGGATGTGCAGTGTGACCACCCGAGAAACACATTTTCTGCCTCATAGGGGTAAAGATTAGGACTGCTGGCAGGGGTCCCACCGGAGGGGCAGAGGCCAGTGGACGTGTCAAAGCAATCACTGTCTACTCTACCCCCTCCCCCAACCCTTAACTCCTCCCCTTACCCCCTCCCCCAACACTTTACTCCTCAACTAACCGCTCCCCCCACCTCCAAAATGTAAGACAAATGTTGCATGCGAAATTCGAACACCTAACTTTCAGTTCCTGAAACCAATGCCTTAACCATCCAGCTACTGAACGCCTTCGCAACTTCTTTTCATTCTAACCATAAGACACTGTACTCCCCGAGACGTCACAGTGCACCTTCTTGTGGTTAGAATGATTTTATGGATAAAATGATTTTATGGCTCAAATTATCTTATGGTTAGAATGACCTTATGTGTAAGCTTAGTCCGTAGCTAAATGGTTAAAGTGTTGGAGCAACGACTGAACATGCGTTGTTCAATTTTTGCATTTTCCTTTGGCTTTTTCAAGATTTTTTTCTCTTTTTTGACACATTTTGAATGGTGGTGGTGGTGGTGGTGGTGGTGGTGGTGGTGGTGGTGGTGGTGGTGGTGGTGGTGGTGGTGGTGGTGGTGGTGGTGGTGTCTGAGAGACAGCACATTCTAAGCTTTAAAGCGCTCTGCAGTAATTACTATCGGATTACCATTTAGAGACTCCAGACTTAAATAACATTATGCACAAATAAAAAAAAGTGTGGACAAAGTGGATTAGTAATAGCGTTCCTGGGTTTGTTATCAGATTTTAACTGAGGTGAATAGTTCTCTTTCACGTCTGACAAAATGATAAGAAATTCCGTAGATCTGATGCAACTACCCGCCCCCACTCCCCCACACATTCCTTTGAGAAGTTGGCCCCCATGGAAACGTCACACCCTTACCTGCAGCAAAGGAAGACTCAGGAATAATGAGAAAATAAGTGACCACAGTCCGTAATGTTGTAACTTGGATGTTCCACAAAGGAGGGTGTTGGCACATTTTTTCTCCAGCTGTAAAAACACTTCAGTGACATCCTTCCCTTGTGTATCGCTGGTTATAAAGCATATGATCCACAAGTCACGGACGCAGAAAACCCAGATTAGTACAAGCTATACTTAAGTGGATGATTTAGGCAGTAATGTTTCCGTGTGACTTTCGCTTCTGTCACCATCTAGACTGCGCACTGTGTGTGTGTGTGTGTGTGAGAGAGAGAGAGAGAGAGATTGTAGTAAAACTTCAAAAAAGTAAAAATATTATGATGTTTCCTTTTTTTCTTTAAATCAGAGCTTTCATTCACAGAAGGAAACAAAAAAAGTTTTCTGTAAAAAGCCTCTGAAGAGCAATGGACTGAAAACCAGCATGCTTTGTCGCTGCCCTTCTCGCTGATTTTCAGGCTAACTTTGACTGCCAGTGGCTCATTTTATCCTCCCCATCCGTATCGTCCTTGGCGGGCCAGGGGCGTCGTGCAGCGACCCACACTGTCAGATTTCAAACGCTGCTTGCCGAAAGTGGTCAAAGGGAAACAATTGCGTTATCAGTACCTCAGTCAGTCATACATATAGGGTTGTTTCCCTTTTACCATGAATTTTGGTTTTCGCTGTGGGGTTGAGAGAACAAAGGTGAACCCATAACCCGTCTCGGCTAGTCACACGACTTCTCAAAGATGGTGTCTCGAAGTTCGGCTCGCAAGGATTTTCGTTTACCCTGTTGCTGCTAGATTTTACCTAACTTTTAAAGACGGGAACGCCCAATATAAGCACAGTTTTTTTCAGTATGTTTTTGTTTTTAAAACCAGTTTGTTTCACCCTTCTTGGCTATGCAGTTATTTTTATACAATTTTTTAACATGCCCCCCAAAACACTGGTCGCACAGGAAAGTCCTTCTCAAACACGGCCAGCAGTCATTGAGATTATAGGATTCATTTGTTTTCTCTGCGACCAATAAAACTTTGTTTTTAATGGAAACTGACTACTACAGTGAAGTTCGTTGCGTATATCTAATAGAGATCTCAGCTAAATTTACTTATAGGCGAAAAGACCCGGTAGAGCTGTCCCCGTATACATTAAATTTTTTCCCCTTTTGGTCCCAGGTAGAAAAAGAAAGCGTCAAGGTAAAGATTCTATAAGTGGCAGATGATACCCAGATTACGAATACAACCAGCATAACTGTCAGCCAGGTTTGAATAAAATGATAACTTTAAGAGAACTTAGGAAATATTTCTGTAATGTAAATAACGTAGAACCTCGCGGAACTTGCTGGACGATGAGGAAAACTCCTGGAAGGGAAAACGATAATGGAAGCTACTGGAAACTAAATTTCTGGAGAAGGTGTCACGCACTAGTAATCCTGAGTTATACTTGTTACTTTTTAGAATATTTCATTCCATGCTAGAGCTTTCTGGGATTGGGACAAAATTTCTGCAGTACGATGGAATTTTCCAGACGACATGACAATTAGGCAAATCTAAAATTCACTTTTAATTTCCAGCAACATCTACTATTCCATAGAGTTTTTTTTTCTTAAATGTTGCTGAAGTTCCCAGAGCATGTAATGAGTGTCTAGAAGATAAAAGAAAATTCTGGAAAGGAATGAAACATTCTAAATTTTCCAAAATGATTTGGATGTGTCGAGACAAACTGATAATCCTGAGACGCCCTAGTTAAGTTGTACAGCATTGGTTAACGTTAAATAGAACATTCTAAAACACGCAAAAATTCCAGGAACATAGTGTAATTTTCCAGACATCTAGACCATCAGATGAGAAAACCAGTTTTCGTTGTACAAACACTGTCCTGCCCGTCTCATCCAAGCATTCAACAATTTACTTTGGATCCACTTAGAACAGAGACCATGCCCTCCTTACGTCAGGTTTGCAGTAACCACTGCCCCGCCTTGACTTTACCTACCCTTGAAGTGTCATGCTTTTCTGACCTTACCGGTGGCTGTCTTAATGCAGGATCAGGTTTTATTTATTTATTTTTTGTCGGTATCAAAGAGGTGGCCGACGGACATATGATGGTATTGTGAGGCGACTTCTTATACCCCTGCAGTTAACTTTGTACCTTTAGGCGTCTCATAGTCTGACTCGGCTTTTTGGCGGCCTGTTGACCAAGTTGGCTAAATTGATGCCCATTCACAAAATACCACGGTCCGCTCCCGCTCCCACAGACACACACAGCTGGTCTGACATCAGCTGTGGGAGTTTTCATATCTCACCTATCTTGGCCTCACACCTACTGATTACTGTCACTAACTAGCATAACAGGTGGAAACTTGAAACGTCGTCACAAGTTCACCCCGACTGTCGTGGCTCGCGAAAACACGAGATTTTTTTCTGATTACAGACTGTTTATTTATGCTACATAGAAACTACTGCAGTGACCCCGCGCGCCATTCTAACTTTCTGCTTCGTGATAGTCAAGTGATGAGAACAGTTCTGACGACATCAGAGCGAGTCTTGCTCCTGGAGCAACATCTGAACTTGGTTGCTATGACACTACTTGACTAAGGTTTCTGACATCTCTACTGCATGCCTATGTACATGGTTGTGGCTGGTTTTCCAGTTGATGACTGCTGTATATTTTTCAGACAGTTTTCTGTCCTCAAGCTCGTCCTCTGGTTCTGCAGACTTACGGTACCTCCCGGCGGGGAGGGGGATGTATGTACTGGTATAGGTACCGGAACGTTTCCACAAAAACCTGTTTCCATCCGCCCATGATCAGACGGTCTGATCGTAGCCTTAGTCTGGGAGGACCGTAGTCCCTAAGCATCCACCAGTCCCTCCAGGTGACGGCGATCCAGAGGCAGCAGGTCAGAGTCAGGGTCAGTGATCTCCTACAGAGACAAACAGAGCTGACAGGGAGCTGACAGAGAGCTGACAGGAAGTTGACAGGGAGCTGACAGAGAGCTGACAGGGAGCTGACAGAGAGCTGACAGAAAGCTGACAGGGAGCTGACAGAGTGCTGACAGGGAGTTGACAGAGAGCTGACAGGGAGTTGACAGAGAGCTGACGAGCTGAAACAAAGGCCTGGTTCGGGCCGCATGGGTCTGCCAAGTCTGCCTCTCTTGTCTCATACACTCTCAGTGGCCAATTTATTTAATAAGGTGAGATCTTCCAGAATCCTCTGGAATCCATCACTCAGCAAGCACTTGACAGGACACATCCTTGACTGTCAGCAGGGTGGTCTGAAACCATTTATCTGCCCCCGACCGGTGCACTGGTGTCCCCCCTCCCCGCCTATCACCTGCTACATGTCTCCCTTGGGACAAATTCGACTACATGTTGTGTACTGTTCAGCGAGGGTTTGCACCTGGTCCCTATTCTATCATGCGTGTCAGCAGCTTGAAGATTTATTTCAGTCACGCCAGTACCAGTGGTTCTGTGAGAGGTTTCTCCCAGTCTTTGACAGGGTCCAGCAAGTAGCTATTAATGTCTTTAAGTATACAAGAAAAACAAATGACTGCCGCTTGGAGGAAAATCATTCTTAAATTTAAAACAAGGGAACTGGACCAACCTAGAGCATGACAAAGACAAAGACGAAGACAATCTACATGTTTTGGGGCACTACTATTAATGTCTTTGGTCAAACTAATGGTCTGCAGGTGACGCCCTCCCTCTCTGGTCAGTCCCTGTAATTTGAAGATTTACGTCACATTTGGAAGTCTATGGCCAGCGCTTTCAGTTACGGCATCCAGTTCATCCAGTCGCTGCTCACCCTTTCTAACCGCGCAGACGCATACTAGCCTATACTAAATTACAGGAGAGCACACAGTACAGAATGTTACAAACTACCTGCGGCGCAGCTTTGATCTTAATTCTTACATAACTAGCCTAGACAGGTTTGAACACAGTGTAATATGAAAGCATTTTAACAAAATAAAATACAGGCGAGTTGTAGCAAGATATTAGCACTACCCCACTCAAAACGTGATAATAAACCATCAGGTAGCTCGGGAATACTTCGGTAACTGAAGCAACGCCAAACCAGCTTGCAGTGAGAGGGTTCTCTCCACAAAATTCAGAACTTTGGCACTTCAAGACGGACATTTCGGGAAGAGAATGGAACAGCATAACAGATTAAAGTGTCCCTTTACTTTCGAAGCTCGAGGGCAGCATCTGACACCAGTCAGGTCTTTTGGAAATCAAGCAGGACAGATCAGGCGAAAGGGGGCTGAACGAACCCACGGACGTAGGAAAACAGCAAAATTAACACATAGAAAACAAAACAGAAGGTCGGTGGTGTTCGTAATAACATCTATGCTGCGCAAAATTGTTTCTACGTAAAAGCAAAATACCTTCATGCGAGATACACGTGTTTTCTCTTTGTATTTACATACATTTTAGGCGCTGCTTTAGGCGCTGCATAAAAGGCAAGAATCTTGCTTTTCCTAAATTTTATGTTCACTTCTCTATGAAGCAGAAGATGATTCTGATAGGTATCTTACTGCATTCTCAGCAGCTGCCACAGCTGTTTTATGTTACATCCAAGACATGTACTTTACCAGGTGACATGCAGATAATCATTTAATTTGCAAAATGCAGCTTAAGAATCCCTCTTGCTGAAAGCTGCTGTCCCTTGTTTCGAGATCACTGTAAGGGACGTTGTGACAACAGAAGCACGCGCATTACTGAGATTTCCACTGACGAAGCTTTTTATTCGGTCGTTAAAATTTAATATGGTAAATATTCTTTGATCTACGTTTTTGCGTAGGCATCCGTATCACCGAATCTCTTGAAAAATATTTTCTGTGAAGAAGTCTCCCACAAGAGATTCCAATATTGATGGGGATAAGGACATAAATGACCACGTTCGTATGTCACGTTACGGATGGTTTTCTTCAGCGCTGTATTGTTCGTTGTATTCTTTTTTTTAAGATCGTCTCACTTCCTTTCATTCATTGAATTGATAGTAAGCTTCCTTTCATTCATTGAAGGATTGACACGTTAGTGACGCATAAAATTGTGTAGTCATAGAAGGAAAGACGTCACGCATTCTTTCATAGAAACGCGTAAATATCAGCTTCGAAGAACCAATGAGAAGGTGTAAATCGTGTTGTTAAGGGAAACAGAGAAAACTTTGGGGCGGAAGGCCGAACGCTTTTGAGAGTTTTGGAAGGGACGTTACAGAGGTCAGACGTGTGTGCAAGCTTGCGAATCTTGCCAACGGTTTTTTTCTACAGAACTAGACGCGTTGCTATTCCAGAGAGAATATTCTTCGGTCACTGGAAGAAAAGGTAGACTTCGTGTAGCGACAAAACTCATTCGGGAATCATAGCTCGTAAAAAAAAAGGTGACAAGGAGCAAAAGGAAATTGTCTTCAACGGTTAGCCGTTAGCCGTTAGCTATACGTTTTACGACGGAGGCTGTGTCCGTGTAACTACGAAGCAAGCTATCGTACGACAATATTAGTAGCTCATCGCCCGCCGGGGGAAGTTCATGTTACACTTCCGCAGCGAGTACGTGTCAACCTTTCTATGTCTTATGAGGGGATCATAAGATTATGTTAGATTCTCAGTGGTGCAAGATCTAACGGACGAGCTATCGATATTCAACGCCGTGAATCTGTCATTCATTGGAATAGTCTAATAGTAGACTGAGAGTGTACAGCCAAGCGGATTCCATTCACTTGTTGAAGTGAACTTTTTTTCATAGATCAAAAATCTATGAAAAACTGATCGTTACCTTGTGTCAGTTCAGCAAGGTCACCTCAAGGTCCAACGGACTAGCATTACAATACATGGTTCGTAACCAGTGTTCCTGACATCTTTAGACAAGCCCATCTACCAAGTTCTTCTGGCACTGTTCAACTGGTCTCACAGATCACCTTTGACCCTGCTACAGACGTTCACAGATCTGCGCTCGTCAGTCGGAACATTTGCTTCTCACTACGAACTGCGTCAGCGTGTCAACTATCATACCGTGTTCGAACTACCTCTGCGGATCATTTCCTGATGTGAACATTCTCCTTTTTTTTTTGGATTAACTGTTCTGTTCCGGGTTTTGGATAACACATTTTCCGCAAGTAGCCTGTTACGATAGCACATTGACTCATACGAATTTAATTGTATGCTAGTTGTGTTACTCAGTGTTCAGACAATTGTTTCGTGTCTCAAACTGTTGCTATCACGCTCTCACACACACACACACGCACTGTTACGTATTTGTTCAATTGCACCATTCTTTCCTCTACTTTCATTATTAATGTTCATAGTTCAATAAATGTGTAAAGTTATCTGGCCGTGTACCTTTTGGTTGAAAAGGTGAGGGTCTGCACTAGGCGTATGTTTCTCGTGTTTTCTCCCCTAGAGTTCTAGCACACCCCACAAAACGTTACATCGTAGTTAAATACACTGTAAACATGAAGTGTTCAATTTAGAACACTCATTTTGTTGCCGAAACAGAACCCATTTAACGTTGATCTAGAAAACTATAGATATGTTGGTGCTAAACTAGTGTAAAAAGTGTTCTGATCTGTGTTATGGAAAATGTTCAAATGGCCGGGAAATGTATACACGGTGTTCTGATAATGTTTCAAATGTGTGCCAGCAGTAACCGTTCAGTCAGGTAGGGGCATGTTGAGAACACTTAGAACATATGTACGACACATCTTACATACTATTTACACATGCAGAACATATTTTGCACCTGCTTTAACACTTTTACAGGTAATTAGCGTTAAAAATATTTAGAATATATGTATGCGTATGTTTTGTGTGTGTGTGTGACATTTGTGATTGCGAAAGTTATTATTTTCATATAATTGGCGAAGTGCTTTCATCTCCAATTTGTTTACAGCGTGACACAGAATTTCATGAGGATGCCATCTGTCAGTGTGCCATTTGGTCCACACAAAGACAGCACCTGAACATTCACATTGCTGCTCTGTATATTCACTTCCTTGGGCATCTTACATCAAGACAACAGGTGAGACGATATCACGACAGGAGGGTTGCTTCGTCCAGCAGAAACAGATGTGCCGTCCACGAGATCTGAACCCATGATTCAGGATTTTCATTGTCGTATTCATAAGGTCGACGGACCATTTTCCCACATTGGCGCTCATACATAGTTTACAGGCTGCTTGTCTTGAAACCCACTTGTGTACTTTGCGGTTGTGTGTAATACACAGAACGGACATTCGTGACTCACCGGGAAACAAGAGAAGGTAACGGCCCATCTCTTCCCACGAAATGGATTCAAGGGAACCTGCGAGAAAGCAAACACTCATATGCACAAACACACAGGCATCACACTACATACACATGCCTGCTCACGTAATAAGCAAATTCGCGTATCAAAAGAGAACTAAACATTTCAGGTTCCGTTTATTTGGGGAGAACTGGGGAGCTGGGGAGAACACGAGTCAAAATTATCACGTGCACTATAAGACTCACGTGTAAACTGCGAGCAAATGGATAAACACAATGTATTCAAAAAACATATCTTTGAACTGTACATTTACATTTTTTCATCTAGATTTCTATTAGATATCTTATTTGAGTGTAAAATATATAATTTTGAGCTTACGTTGTTTTTTTTTTTACTTTCTTAAAAGGAGTTTTGGTTTGTTTTATTGCATCTTTCCTTGTGTTTGGGAGATAAGTTCTGCTTTTTTTCATTAGTATATCATTAGTATATTTTTCATTAGAATCCATCCACATTCTATCTTCTCTCTATGGATCTATATGTAAAATGACATACACACATTTCTTACATTACTAGCACTGAGCATTTGAACAGTTCAGTGACTTGAAAAAGGTATACCCTCCAGTATTTTTTCTCCCCCCCCTCTCTCTCTCTTTCTCTCGTGCCAATTATCAATGAGGAAAAAGAGATGCATCTGGTCATACCATTTACGGAGTTTACTAACTAAAGAATGAAAGAGCTCAGCTGTGTTATTCACACTGACCCTTTTTCAACATCAGAGCACAGCTAAGTGTTTATTTTCTGTCTGCTTCTTCCTTGTTAAGAATATAATAAAATGTCGGGACAATAACGTCAGTTTCTAGAGAATTCTAGAAAGTATGCAACAGCTGATCCCATTGCAGCGAACTTTGCACTACTGAAAGATGAAAGAAAATAATATACCAATACCTTTTCTCACTACTTGACTGTCAATGCATGTGAATTACAGATATTGCAGGACCGTCTGAATATTGGGCGAAATGCATAGAACCAAACAAGTTTAATGTCAGTGTATTTAGGAGCAGCTAAAAGAATAAAACTGGGTAAAACTGGTCCAACCGCCGCTCTACTCTGATGTCAAGGGGAAGCTAAGATTTCCACCTTCATAAAAAAATATCAGTCAGTTCCCTCCCTTATAGGTTTTGCCTTTCTTGCAGTAGCACACTTTCTTTCACTACTTTTTGCCCCGTTAAATGCTGCATTTGTCGAAAATAATTAGTATATTAACAGGGTTGTAATTAAATATTATTATAAAAATCATACCTGCTTAAGAGAATTTGAACCCATTTAAAAAACACTTTTAAAAAGTTCTAGAGTAAGAACCCAGGTTCAGGTTCCGGATAAATGAACACTCGTGTCTCGCCTCAGTGCTTAAAGATGCACATTCAATACACAGCATCTCTACAGCTTGTATGAAGTGACGTGTAGATATTAAGGCGTATGCACAACAGCTCAGAATCAAAGGAACAGCGCAAAATGTAACTAAGATAATGGCAATACAACAAGAAGTACTTGAAACGTATGCAGAAACCGTAAGAAACCGTATGCAGACGCATGCGACCAAGGGAGCTTACCGTAGCCAGACACGTAGCAAAGAGAGGGTCGAAAGAAAGGGACCGTGCAGATACTCAAAAAAATCTGCCACCCCTTTCTTTATAACGACGCTAGTCTTCACACAGCTAACCCTCGGTGCACAACGTGTGCATACAGAGAATCCCTAGTAAATGTAGTCAGCCCGCTCACTAAGCGAGTGCTCACAACTAGGATCCAAGACAAACACAACATAGGACAATTACATGAAATCCTCAAGGTGCAAATTATATCTAATAAACAACAAACGATGACCGAGGTTAAGATAATGGCAATAAATCAAAGCAGAAGCAAGCACTAAAAAAGCAAAGCCCACCATACATTAAAACAATAAAGCGAACTAGGTAGCTCTTTCTCTTTTACACTGTCATCCTCCCCTCCAATCCCCATTATTTCCTCCTCGCTCTCCATCTCTGTCTCTCTCACAGACCCCTCCCCCTCCACACGCGCGGCTGCAAAGAAAGACAGAAAGAAAAAAATAAAAATAAGCAAATAAAATCAAGTATTTCACTCATTTACTAAAGTTTACCGTTGTTAGAAGTTCGCCTGCGAATAATATGACTTTATCTCAAAACCCCGGCTCACCTGTAAATCGGCGATTAGACTCCACGACGTTTGGGTACTCAAATGTTAAAAACACACATCTAAGAGTCTTTTTAAAAAAAACGAGTACAACAGTGACACAAATCCGTTTAGCTTAAATGTGGCAAGATACGGAGTTGGCCGTTATCGCTTGGTGCAACCAAAAAAGAAAAAAAATGTATTATGACTTGTTTTTAAGAAGGGACAGTGCCCTTAAATGCTTTGCCTGTCTTATTGTATTTACAATCGCCCATGCAGTTTCCTTGGAGGTAACACAGACAGCAATGACCTCATTGTCTGTTGAGTACCATAGGTTGTTACTATAACCTAAATAACAAAGCACTCTCTTCAGTATTAACGTTTCAGTGTATGACTTGTCTATAGCACTTTCAAAAGAAAGCGAACGTTCATTATTCACTGGGCAGTCTACCTGTTGAGATCATAAGCACTGCAGACAAAATCACTGCAAAACCACACACGTTTGTTACTCAATGAACCGACGATGAACATATGATGGTCTCGATCTACAATGTGGCCAGCGAGTGTCACTAATTTTTAAAAAAAAAAGCCGCATTATAAATTATACTTCGCAGTACCTGCACAGTGTACACACTCTGCATCTTCAGTGTGCTACTTACACCATCTAGACTTTTCTGGAAACAAACTCAGCCACTATTTATATTATCTAAAACAAATTTGCAACTACTTAAGTATGTAACGATGTTGCTAGTGTCCCTATACTCCTACCCTCATGTGACTAGAGGCAGCAGCTGCATAATGGAGCTAGCCCTTCAGGACCAGCCAGGTGCTGGGTGATACGTCCGGAAGGTGATACGGCGGCCTGACACTGCCCTGGACATTAGTTTTACCACGAGCTCCTTTAGTAACTGGTGGGCAATCAGCCGCCTGCAATTAAGTTGCATGAGCGGAGAACTCAGGGAACTCGAGGCTCAGGACAAAAGCGCTCAGCTCGAGTAATCACAGACGACGTCATAAGTCTGTCCGCGGGCAGCGGGCAGCAGGCAGACCAGCACCTGGTGCCGTAAATCAGAATGCCTGGCTCACGATCGCCGGCATTTAAGCAGGCCATGCCAGGGACTTAGGGACAGGCTTTGGGAGACTGAAGAGGAAGCCTTTAGAGAGAGAGAGGGGGGGGGGGAACACACACACAGTCCCTTCGGGGAGATACCTCTGAGACCCAGAGGAACAGGCTGAGGTAGACAGACTCAGACAGACTGCCTTAGCTCGAGGCGAAGTTAAGAAAGGCGAAGCTAGGGTGGAAGGCTAAACTTATGATGCCTTTTGTTGGAGCTAGAGACTGATACGGCTCCAACAGTTATGAGGAGGGAGATGAAGTTATTGCTAGATGTAAACACAATGAGCAGAGGTCCTAGTAAGAAATAGCTAGATATGTGGCCATTCAATTATTTTTTGCAACCTGGAGGAGACTCTCGGCCAGACAAGTAGTGAATAAAAACTCTTAGAACTTTTTCGTCGGCCTAGGGTCGGTTGTCTGAGAGTGTGAGCCTTGGTGATATGACGTAACACATGTCTTCAGTAAGGGATAGAGTGATTAAACCTATGCATGGAACACTTCATATGTTAAATCTGCGTGTCATCTAAGTGAGCTTTAAAATTTATGTATAGACTTTTAAAAAAAGACTTTTGAGAGTAAACGAACATGAGAAGATGAGAAGTCGGATCAACATGGATCTGATGGTTATGAACTATAAAGGCAGCTGGAGATGGATGACTAGATTTACATACAAATCCAATTTTCGATTACGTGGCTGCGATGGTAAATAATCAGCCACTCGTGGTTATAACCACAGCTGGTTACGCTGTTACATCATTTAACCAGCAGTAACCTTTCTAAACTCAATGTCCTAGAAAACTTTCCCGAGCACAAGACTGGAAAATCTCGACACTGTATTGGGAATCCTTCTATGCCTTTGTTGGAAATGGTTCTACGCAATCAGGGCTGAAAATGAAAAAAAAATTTCAAAATTATGCACGGATTTTTAATACTTTCTTTCTCTCTATATATATATATATGTATATATAGTAGGGCTATATGCTAAAACAAACAACTAAAACAATCAATCCGTTCTTACATCTTAAACAAAATAAAAGCAGATGAAGATTCAGTATACAATAAACAATAAATTACACTAAATATAGAAGCTGAAATTCAGGGAGCATCTTGTTGCAACAAGATGCGCACTAATCACCATTCTCTGTTTGCTGGAACGAAAAAAATCAGTCTTTCTATAAACCAGAAGAGATGAAGAGAAATTTCTGCTTAATGGTTTTCTATTCATCCCAGTTACAATAATAAGATGTAAGTCGCTCATAGGGAACTGTACGACAAAGCCTCTAGGAATATTTTTTGCATTGTTGAAGAAAAGTATCAATGAGTGTGTATAGCGTGTTGATCTAATACTTGATCTGACAAACGTTTGTACTGACTTATGGGTGCGAGATATGGGGATATGATGCGATTGATTCTGTTTCAAAATTCTACAAATTTGTCGTCAAACTGAGACAGTCACTTCCCTCTATGATAGTATATGGTGAAAGAGGAAAGTATCCGGAAGATGTATTTGTGAAAATTGGATTGCGCTGCTTCTGGTTCAAATTATGCGGTAATCACTATGGCAGTAAGCTATAAGGTCTGGTATACAGATGCCTTTTGAATTTGCATGTATCAAACAAATAGAAGAACTATTCCCTAGACTGTATTGAAGATACTTATATAAACTTAGATTAAATGGTTTTTGGAACAGTCAGTGCAATCTGAATACTATCTTAGACTGGTTTAAAGGAAAAGTGAAAATCCGTTTGAAAGACACGATTTTGTAGTCATGATATATGTCGATAATACTGAAATGTTTACTAATTATCGTATGTTTCAACAGTAATTCAGAAAATAGCAAGATGCACATTTTTCTCTGTTGCCTTGCAGTTATGTAGTTGTACTGCTTAATTACAACTTCGGATTACAATTTCGGATATCAAACAACAAATATGTTACCAGTTAACAAACTGAGAGAAAATTATGTTCATAGGGATGAAAGGGTCTGTACAAAATGTGACTTGGAGGAAACAGGAGGTGAATTTCATTATTTGTTCATATGTGCCTTTTGAAGATGTTAGGAAGAAATGGCTGCTTTTTTATTACCTACTTTCATTTAGAAAAAAAAGCTACCCATCAAATTGCATTATTACTTAAACCAAAGGAGATCTAATTTGTTAATTTTGCGAGTTTATTCTAACCACAGTGGCAATTATGGAATAAAATTGCATTATATTATATATTCACATCTTAAAGTGTCTTTTGTTGATGGAATAAGAAGGCCACGTAAAAAATTACCTTTTAAAACGGGTTGTCACTTTACCGGGTAAAGGGTGACATCTCGCCTTGTCTTGGCACGATCTGGAGGGGATTTGCTGAGTCAGTCAGGAAGTACTTGAAACGCTCAACATAGCTGTATGCAGACGCATGCGACCAAGGGAGCTTACCGTACCCAACACATAGCAAAGGGAGGTTCCAAAGAAAGTGACCGGGCAGATCCTAAAAAAGATCTGCCCGCCCTTTCTTTATAACGACGCTATTCTTCACACAGCTAACCCTCGGTACTCAACGTGTGCATACAGAGAATCCCTATTAAATGTAATCAGCCCGCTCACTAAGCTAGTGCTGACAACTAGGACCCAAGACGAACACAACATAGGGCAATTACATGGAATCCTCAAGGTGCAAATTATAATAGACAACAAATGAGGACAGAGCGCTTAAATTATCAAATTATAACTCCAACAGGAAGTACTTGAAACGCTCAACATAACTGTATGCAGACGCATTAACAACTAACGTTCGCAGTGACGTGTACTTACATTGTTGATGTCTACGACGTTTTCTCGCTATTGCGTAGATGATGACTGCAAAGATAAGCGCACAAACAAATATTCCAGCCACACATCCTGCGATCATACCTATATTCCACCAACCAGGGAAATCTGGCCTAGCTGTAAACAAATGCAAAAGAAAAATGTTATTTTGTGTAATTTGAACCTACAGCTGTGGACAAACAAAAGCAAAAGCAAAATGTTATTATGTGTATTTTGAAAGTAAAGTTAGACAAATAAAAGCAAAATGTTGTTACCTGTAATTTGAACAGATACAACTTTAATGCATCCAATGCGATGCAAGTGCCCACACAAAAACATCATCTTTAACATGGTCAAAAACAAACTAATCTTTGATTTTATTAGAGTTTTCGATATGAAAGGAATTAATAAAAAAGTCATGAATTAAATTGTCGCCTTTCTACGTACATAACGTAAGCGATGATGAAACCTTTCATTTTTTCCAGAGTACACTACCTCAACTAAGTTGTCTGCGTGTATGTGTAACAGAGGATGAGCTGATTCTACTTATTCTGATTGTTTACTCAACTTAGTTTGTCGCACAAGCCCTGCTTACATAAACTATTCGCGGGTGATGAGACTTTTACCAGCAAATCCCTATCAAAGTTGCTTTTCTCAAGAAAATGGCTATGCCTCGTTCGTTTATTAAAATTGCCAGTTTCGTTGAGTTCAGGAGCCCCCAGCTCAAAGCCCACAACTGCCTAGAGCACCAGTCAATCACAAAATAGTGATCAAGCTGTTCATTTACATACGCTAGTGAAAACGGGTGAAGGCTGTTTTACACTGTTCCACTGATATCGACATACGTCACTAACACGAACTTTCCCACTCACATGGTTACGTCAGAATCTGTACAGGTACCTACTGCAATCATAAAATATATACATCTAGAAATATTTACAGTATCGACAGTTCTTGACAAGGGGCTAGCGATTTAAAATAAAAGTCCCAGAATTCTTCACGTGAAGTCATCACAATATATATATATACTGAAATCCTGGGATATGTTCATGTGTCGAGAGACTGCTTTTGTACGAGGTCACTATTGCTCTGTGTAGAAATTTGAGAATACTCACCAAACGTCATATTTCTGCAATTTTCATTGGTGTACACATCCAAATCTGTCTTTGGTGAAAGACAAACTTTACACTCCAGCCTTGCACCTACATCTCGAGTGATATTCGCCACGTAAGCAAATTTGTAGTGGAAGATCTCTCCATGGAACTCATGGCACCAGCAGCTGTTACCAGACGGCTCTTGAACATGGCTGCATACCGAAGAATTGAAACTCTGGATGTGGCATGCCGTTAACATTTTACCATTTAAGCCTGCCCTATCAAATTCCACAATCTCATCGGATGCACACTTGGCAGACATGACAGCTGTTCTGTTGATCGTGCAGTTGACAATGTTCACTCCATCTGTGAACACTGGACAGACGAACTCCACACCAAGCAGACTTCCTGTAACATCATAAAAAGTAATTTGGCAGTATTTTATGGTCTCCATTTTTTTCTCTCTGAAAAAGACACACGTGTATATGCACAGATTTTATTAGTTTAGCAGAGGGGTCTGGAGTGAATTGAACAATTTGGCACATTCGACAAAATTGAAGAAGTACTCTAATCAAGCTGTTTTTTCCACCCGACTGATTTGCTTACACTTGTAACATTTAACTACGGGTTCATTTACTTCAAAATAAAGCCATATACCTTACACCAAAAACAAAGAAGCCAACATTTTGCTAAAGGGAAATTGGAACTACGCCCAATATATCACGATATTTTCCATAGCTGGGGTGCTAGGTTTCATGTTAAACAGCTATTTTAAAAATCTAAAATGAACTTTATCACACATCTCCAAGGATTTAAATGCCCAACATTCACTGCCATAGAGTAAAACAGGTTTTACACATTTGTCAAAAAAATCCAACTGGATATCTAACGGTGAATCTACCTTTCTGCTTTTCTTTATCAGAGAGGATAAGCACTTAAACAGTCTTCTGAAACTTATTATAGTAAAAACTGTCCCCAGACATTTGTGTTCCCATTAAACTTCAACAGTGGCTCCATCAGAAAAAAAGGGGGGAGGGAATGGAACTTTTCGCACTTTCGCGTGCGTGCATGAGTGTCAATATTGAGTAACCAAGGCTTGTGTGGGGAGTGGGGTGGGGGTGGGGGGAAGTGCCACAGGTTTATGCGTTGGCGTGCGAGTGTGCGTGTGCGTGCGGGTCTCCCCGTGTTTGCGCGTGCCGTATGAGTTACTGTGTTGGTTTTACTGGATGTTTAACCATGCCTCAAGGTATGTAAATTATGTGGCCTTAGCGGTGAATGGCGTGTAGCATAAAAGGATAATCTAGTCAGGGTCAAAGATGAAAACAAACCTTCTTTAAGGCTATTTGTTGGTTTGATTGTTAGGGGAAAAAATCCAAGCGCTTTCCAGACGTTTTCACAGAACAGAGCATAACTTTATAGGCTGACACAGGATGAGTCCTATACTTACCTCTATAATCTATAAACAGAAGGTAGGAAATTTAGTCGAAATATTCTTTAAACAGAAAAAATGTTTATTTTAAAGGAAACAGTTGCCTAGTGTTTGATAGAAGATGCTAAAGAAAAAGATATTTGGGCTGCACAGTGTGAGGGACTCTTTGGCCACGCAGTTAAGGGGGGTGGGGGCATTCAGTGTAAAAAGATCAGAGATAGGTACAGGGGTGTATTTTATAACCCTTTGAAACGCAGACGTGCTTTGGGTTAAATGTTGTGCAGCAGGAAGCCAGACCACTAGAAAATCTTCATAATCATCTTCTTTTTCTTTAAATTATATGCTAGATGACGTGCACTGTGTAGGGTCTTGGCAATGAAGTGTTCTATAGAATGCTTTTTTTAAACATAGATTTGCTCAATGTACAAGCTACTGTTTTAAATCTTGTACTGTGAACATGACACACACTATTAGACGTCTTAATAAATCAATCTTCTTTTGTCAGATATGTTATGTGCAGTTGCTGAAACTTAAAGCAATTCACTCCATTTGTACATCTCAAAACCATCAGCCTTCCAGTCCATTATCTTAACTTGATGCTTCTTCGAAGGATTGGTGAGACATTATTTATAATCATTTGACTCGTGCAGAACAGAATTGAGGATGTATTTGTTAGTGTCCTTTTGGAGTGACTTGACCGAATCATGATAACATAACGGTTTATATAATAAACACAAATGTTTGTTGTCTTTAGCAAATCGACATACTATCACACATATTTTGATGTGGATAACTATGAGAACCAACCTGAGGTAAATCTCAAAAGGATCTGCACTAGGACCAGGCAAATCATTTTCTTCGAACGAGGACAGAGGGGGCCTAAGCCTTTTTCCAGAGGAAAATCAGCGCGAAGTATAGAACAATAAGAGAGTCGCTCTCTTTGAGGACTAGCAGTGTGAGGATCGTAATCTGCATATCAATTCCTGATTTTCAAAAAAGACGAAAGCCTTTGTAATGTAACTGCTGTTACTTTACAGTTACGATATCTATTGACAGTCTGGTCAAGCGTTGTAGCCAATGTGAATTCCTACATGGGAAATGTCTGGACAAAAAATGCAATCAGAGAAGGCGCATTATTTGAATCTTTATCAAGTCAGTATCAACTGCTTGACAGCAAAACTGCTTTAAATCGTTCTTTTAACTATAATAAGCAGGATTTATCAAAGGTAGAATATGACCAGACAAATGAGAACAATCTCTGTAACTGGAGGCCCAGCGAAGTACATTTTATATCCTGAAATTAGTAACACAACAACTTTTGGTCGTACTTGATAGTTTGTTGGCTAATGCGCTTAATGGTCCAACAAATGCGAATTAATAGTTTTATTCCCCTAGCGTCAAGTATTGTTTGTTCAGTCGTCTATTTCAATGTATGTTATCTTGGTTAGGTTTTAAATCTGGACACGAGCTTTTGTTCAGGTTAAATTTACTGGAGAAAAAACCACACACACACAAACACACGAACCCGGTTAATAAACATCGCTGAAATGGCGACGTGACGTCATGAGTACCACGCGCACATTTCCAGCCAATAGGCGCTGTCCTGAAGCTGCGAATAGATTCGCTAGTCATGTCTTTGTTCAATCTCCAAATAAAGTGTCATGACCCACAACTGTACATCAAACAACAGCTGGAGGATTTTTAACACAAACATTAGCTTTATGATTCTTAGAGACATCTTTAAACTATAATTCACACAGACGAGCCTATGGAAGCCTAAATATCACCCTAAATGATTACGTACCAGGCTACTTGCAGCTGAATGAAAATATTGAATCGTATGGTTACTCACCCGGTCACCGCCTACTCAAGGCCGGCTAACGCACTGACAAGCCAGATTATCTCCACCCGGTTATAAACACACCGAAATGTCCGCTTAAACTGAAGCAAAAAGTACTCCATGAACGCTGCTAGCAACACAAAGCACAGTAACACCGAGCGACACACATGTGCAGGGCTTTCCTTACAAGCCTACAGCCTGCACAAAAGTAGGTCACGACCAGGTCATGCTTTGCTGCAGGGGAGAGATGGGGTCACGCATCTAGGCTATTGCTTGTCAGGGGAGTAGTGGTTGAGTGAGAGTGAGAGGGGAGGACAACAAAAGAGTATACGCTGCTCGCCTTGAGAATGCTACACGACACCCCGTTGCCTGGTAGATGGAGTGTCTTTTACCGGGTGAAATTTAGAAAGTAGCTGGTAGTAGTGCTGTAAAACGACAGCATCGTGATTGGTCGTCATGGATTGGCTTAAGTTGCTCAGTCGACGAGTGATGCCGTGGTTCAACAAGGGGAAAGAGAAGCTAAAAGAACCAATTGCTATATACACACACGACAAAAGCCAAAACACATGCTTGCCTAACATCACATCATATGCGGGTTTATCGTCGAACAATAGAACAGATAATAGTTCTGATCTCATCTCCAACAAACCAGTGAAACAACATGAAGAGATTATAAACTAGTGAAACAAACAAAAAAAAACCAAACAAACAAGATATTAGACTCCCTCATAAATGATAGACAGGCATGTAGACTGACAGACTCAAATATCTATTTATAATGTTCGCACCGAGCTGACGCGTACAGCAAAATTTAATGATTATAATAGTATCATGAACGCTTGACAATGCCAGCCTGTTAATCACTAGAGGTAAATGTTTTGCAGTGCTCTCGCGAATTCACATGTCGGAGAAAGCAGGGTTCTTTACTGCTGATTAGAAAGTTTAGAATCCCTTTCGTGTGCGTAACCATAATTGTCTAAGAGCAGATGTAGCTGATGTTGTGTGTGTAGTCCTGCTGCTATCAGGTGCTGCTGGCGCTTTCATCGCGGGCGTGTCGCGTAGTTTAGTTTTGGCCAAGCACAGCAATTCCTAGGTCCGACAGGCACCGTATTCCCCCTTTGTAACTCGAGACGGCAGTCCTTTTCCAACCACGCCGAGGTCTCTCATGAGTGAATACTGGGCTACGGCTATGCCATTCGGTTGCATGCTCTTAGCACTAAGGCAAAGAAACAATTTCACATTAAGAACAATTTATCATAATAAACCTCCAATTAAAAACAATCCCTTTTCGACGGTATTATTTGATACTCATATACGTGTTAAGCACAAGAAAAGTATGTTTTGTGTAATGTATGGACGAAATGTACGCAGACCAACTGAGTTTACAACATCAGTCCTCTAAGTGAAGGTTGGCAGAAATATCAGAGGCTATTTAGACAAAATCCAGATTATTAGGCAAATTCGGCTTCAAAGTTTCGTCTCTGTGAGTAGTATTGTTTAATTTGGACAAACATGTGCATGGCTCTGAACTATAAACAAGCCTGTTACACTAGGTATGGATCATATTTCATCAAAATTTCGACTATGACAGAATTGTAAAATAATATTAGTAGGACACTGCATATCTGATTGCAGATTGGTAACTTTTATCACCAGATAGCGATAAGTGACAAAGTTAGTGCAGCTTCGAAACTTACTTATACTTATTCCTTATCTGCAGCTATTAAAGATTTTTGTAATAGTTTTTTTCTATAAATGTATTTTGGATCATAAAGCGGGACCCTGACCTTTACACACAGCTAAGCAGAGGGCTGGCCTTCCTATCGCTTCCCTATACCGAAATCGAAACACACGTAAGAAGTAATCAGTTAGTCTGAACACAGACTGATCAGATATACACGCAGACAGACAGACAGACAGACAGACAGACAGACAGACAGACAGACAGACAGACAGACAGACAGAAGGAGAGTTTAAAAGGCAAAAAAAATACATTTATCTATTTCAGGTTTGAACCGTATAGAAATATCCAAATTATACACATGCGTAGGAGCGCTACTTTTATTTAGCAAGAGTTTATTGTTGCCAGTTATTTAAAGGAACCGAAGTGTGTGAAGTGCCTGAACTATAGTTCCGTCGTCACGTGAAGTCAGCCCACCGCAGACCTAACTTTCGCAATCACCAGACAAGGTGCTGTCTAAAGAACATATTTGTTTACTTCACTAACAAGAAATTGTTTGGCTTTTATAGCTTAACGTCCATACGCAAACGAGGTGCATATCACGACGGTGTTGCTTAAACAAGTTTACGTGCTGCCGCACTGGGACTGCTGTGTCAACAAGGGCTTCAGTCCCACCCAGTCACATTATACTGACACCGGGTCTCGAACCCTCGACCACCCGACTCTGAAGCGGAAGATAGAGGACCGAGGCCAAACAGAAGGACGTGTTATTCAAGAGATCAATGTTTCTTGATGCACAAACCTGCTCGGGGTTATCTATCATACGGAACGCCTCTTCAACCTATCTACTCAATACGTGTTGAAAAACGTTTTAACCTTGTCACAGAGAAAAGCTTTGTCAATACTGAGTAAACACTGCTGACCTAAAGATAGCGCATACGACATATAAAGGGAGTCAGTTTTTTCTAGGAAGTAGAGAGTGAGCACGTATTTCAATTTTCTTCTTCGCTTAAAAAAAACCCAGCTGTACATAACTTTGTGTTAGTTTCCAACTAAGCCACAACTGATCACCAGAAATAACCCCTGCAACAAATGCAAATGATTCTAACAAGCAGCGCAATATTCTTCACTTACTAAAGAACTAGATGCTACAGTCACCGACCGACATCGATCCGAATTGTGGTTGAAATGCTGACGTAGTGCACCAGTACGTTACATGTTAACGTGTATAACAGAAATATAAAGAGGGAATTTCCTCACTCTGTCCAGAATGAATTCAGTTTCTTGGATAGGTCGTACTTGAGATGAAGTGGTAAAAAGACTGGAACGCGCATGCACTCTATAGTTCGTTCACGTCTGTGGTCACGTGCAAAAGTCTCGTCGACCAAAGATTAATAGCGATTATTGGTCGATAAACTTGCCCGTTGTTCAACGCATTCAGTACATTTCGCAAATTAAACATTCACCCCTCCCCCAACCACCCCCCCCCCAAAAAAAAAAACTTGAAGCCAATTTTTAAAAAAAGTTTTTAAGAACTGTTCTACTCAATGGATTACTCAGGCACGGGACGTCTTTTCTGTTTGTACCCCTAGCAGCCTAACGTGTTGTGACGTCGCAGAACCAAATCTGCGTTATATCCGTAAGTTTCAATTCTCCTCACCTTTTCTTCTCTCCCTCCATCCTTTTTCTTGCTGTCCTTTCTTTAGTTTCACCCACGCGCGGAAAAAAAACACGGACACGCGCAGTTACAACGCTTTATGACTGGAGAGGTGAAGCACGGAAAGACTAAGCGGTGAACCACTACGAAACAGTTTTTTTCCATGCGAGAGAGTTAAGTAAATAAAAAGATAGTCACATATGTTCGCTGATAGGTGTTAGTGCCGAAGGTAGTGGAAGGGTCGGAATTATTGTCAGAAAGTTCACAGAACAAAAGAAGCGCTAATGGAATTCCAGCTACCTACGACATTAACACAGCGTACCTGTGTACACTCAGTTTTACTTACCTTTAATTCTCTCTCCAATAAGTTCATATCAGCTCACCACTTAATCTCTCGCCTGTTCGCCTCGGAAGACGTACAGCGTCTGTCACAGTAACTAAGTCAGGGGCCGGTATATATATATATACTCAAGGTCTCTTGCCGAGTGGGGTAAACTTGGCAATGGGCTCCACGCTTACTCGTCGTGAGGTAAAAAATCCCCACTGTTTTGATGCCCCCGGAGCAGCTTTTATTCTGTTCTACCCTAAGAATCTACCCTATTCACCTGTCTCTTGACGCTATCCGTGTAGTGTACCTACCCGTGGAAAATAAGATTTGTGTTGCAACACTGCATGTGCTGCCTGTGAAAACATACTGTCAACATAATAATGTCACCCATAAAAGCTAGAACAGATAGAAGCATGTAATCCACCACCACCACCACCACCACCACCACCACCACCACCACCACCACCACGACAACCTGTGGCGGTGCGCAGAGAAGCGTGAGGGCGTTCACCGTGGAGGCCCAGCCAGCAACTGGTGATGACGATGTGACACGGGGAAAAAAAGGAGAGAAGAATAAAAAGCCTTTCTGTACGTCTAGCTTCCATCCTGGTAGCGACATTATTTTTCACACCTAGACCAGGGGACATAGACTCCCAGCCAATCGAAGCTCTTGGGAAAAACCTCATACGTCAGGAGTGATTCAGCAACCAGAATCCAAAAGTCATGCTGCTGTTGAAAATCTGGGAAAATAATCGGCAATAGGCTACATACGTACAAATCGTGCGACTACTGTACTAGCACTACTTATACTGTGATATTTTTAGTGTGCTACACAATAATAGTAGTAGTGCGTAGTAAACTGATACAGTGCTGATGCCGTGTGTTTTCGGAAATGTAAACAAGTCGCTGCCTAAACTCTAGCCCCACCCCTACCGCATAACTTACCCCAGCCCTACCCCTACTGTAACGTAGGGGTTTAGTGAGGCCCCATACGTGTGGTCAATTAACGCCTACGCGAAACCTGCACAGCCGCGGTGAGCTGTCCACAGTATCTTATTTTACGGGCTTGTCTCCTCTGACACCTGGACAGAATTAGCGCCGTGTCACGTTCCCCACGGGAGGGGAAGCCCATCCCAGGGTCGTATCGACAATTACTGACAGCAGGGAATGGGATAGTTTTCAGCATGAGAATGGGTAGTCCTGCTGTGGAGAATTCTCTTGACCTCTTCACGTGGAAGCTGTTCTAAAGGCCAGGCTACAGAGCGTCCGTCCAGGGGACATTAACAATTTTTGGAAACTCCTGGTTCAGTTTCACAGTTTGATGGGGATTTGTTTGTGGTGTGTCGCCACGGTATGATATCGTAATTGTGGTGTGAAGCCACCTACGTCAGGGTTTGTTAGTGGTGTGTTACCACGGTATGATATTGTAACTGTGGTGTGGAGCCACCTACGTCAGGGTTTGTTTGTGGTGTGTTACCACGGTATGATATTGTAACTGTGGTGTGAAGCCACCTACGTCAGGGTTTGTTAGTGGTGTGTTACCACGGTATGATATTGTAATTGTGGTGTGGAGCCACTGTAACATTGTCACGGTACCAGAAAGAAGATTTCGCATGACCGTCTCAGTCACCGTTGGCGTAGAGAAGACCACAAGTACTTCGCAGTTCAGTTCTTGTATTGGACATACTCCTGTGCAACCGGCCATTAGCCTCCTTGTGTTGGTTGGTTCTTTAGAAGGACAGTGCTTCCACCTTGCGGTGATTTCGCACTATTGGGGGTGGGATTGGGGGAGGGGTTCCTATTACTAAGCTATGCACTGAAAGAACCACCAGACTGATAGCTGCAGTAAGATTGCCAGTGCTAACAGGCAGTATAATGTGCGGGGAGATGGCCGAATGGAGTTTGTACAATGTATAACTCCAGGAAATAATCTTTGGCCACACCGCAGCTCTACCAACTGAGCTGTCCAGGTTCCGTCTACCCCCAGTGTCGGATTCCCACGAGCTGCACGTGTGATTGTGATTGACATATGCGAACTCTGTGGCCCTCGTGGACAGTGCATGTTTGGAGCTATGGCTTCTGTATGTATAGTTAACTGAGCGCTGGGCGGCTAAAAATGATGTGTCTGGCCTCCCTAGTGTCCGTCTTGCTCTTTATTTAGTTCCCAGACCTGTCATATGTCCAATGTCCTCTCCCAAGTTGCACTCTAACAGTACGCTTAATTAGCATCTCTGTTACAGATGACACGCACATTGTTATATTCCTCCCCCACCCCACAAAAGAAATCAGAGTGGGGGGAGGTGTTTCGTCAACAATACATGGCTCACTGGCCTTAAGGATCGGAAAAACAGCGGGAGCTCTGATGTCTTTCACAGAAAAAAACAGAACAATATGCGTCCACCGAGCTACAACTTAAACCATCTAAGACCAGCACGCCATGAGTGTCAAAATACAAGAAAATGCACAAATAAAACAACCAAAACCACCAGGACATCAACGTCAAATGACATAACAATGAATGTCTGCGATTGGGTGCAGGAGAAAATAACTGACAACTCCACAGCGGTGTTAGAATGTCACAGTCCTCCTTTTGCTGGCAGTCCGTTTGCAATAAGTCTGGCATAAGTAGCCAGTTAAACAGTTCATAAATATCCTCGGGTCTCTGCTCAACCCCGAAAGAGCAAAATTGCCAATGTCACTTCATCACCGTGACTTCACAACGTTGTCCTAGTAACAATTATATCAAGAGAAGGCTGTTACTGGAGTAAAACTAGACATTCAGCTACCAACGACAGAAAAGACAACCTCTAATAAACGCAGATACATCATGCCCAAAGAACAGAAAAATAAAATCAAGCAAAATACAAAACGGTTACAAGAGCACGCATTCAAAAAGAAGGCAAGAAAACAAAAATTAAACAGCAAAATACAAAAATAATACAGAGTGCAATGAAACTGGTGAAGTGCCGGCCAAGGCGTCATTCTACCAAAAAACTAATCACAAAAACTCAACATAAAACAAGATGACACAACATATAACGAACCAATAGCGCCCCAAACAGTCACGCGAATCCATGAAACAGGGGGAAAAAATCAGTATTAGTGGGTGACCACTGCGGACCAGTATCTATACCCACGGTCTGGCGCTACCTGTACGCCACCGGGTACAATTGCAGTCTGTCCACCCGAAGGTAATGCTGAGTCCTAGTAAGCCTCTTGGGAACCCTCAGACGTGCCTCTAACGCGGGGTGCCGAAATGACATCAGTCACCTCCTTCAGCAGGCGTCAAACATCGCCCCTTGTCTTGGCAAGAACCCCTCCATGAAAATGAAAACCCTAAACAGAGGGAAGAGACCCGCTGGCGCTAATAACGACCAACAAAAACACAACGCACAAAATTTCTCACAACACCATACAACGTAGAAAAGGACCCCAAGAATCAAAACAACTAAATCATTATACACCAGTCATCAACAACAACACGCAACAAAAATCCTAATCCAAATACTTAAGACAAAAACAATCATATACCTAACCGCTTCAGATAACTTTGTGAAAAATACCATGTGAAAACAGCCTTACAAACCAGAGAACCAGACCACGGTACACAACGAGCACGTAGCCTGAACACTTAGAAAAATCGCCTAACATAGGATTGTCACACGCTAATACCCAATGGCTGGACCGACATAAACGAGACTAGCAATAAAAGGTCCGCAATTGTCCATACCGAAAACAAAAACGTCAATCCCTCAAAAAAAAAAACCCTACAGCATCGACACCTTAAAAACCACAAAAAGGTACCAAGGCCAGGAACTAAACGGCCGACAATCTGTGCAACCGGCTATCAAATGATAAAACTATTGTACAATCCAACAAAAAATGTACAACGTTACATAGCGAAAAAAATATATACACCAAAAACAACAACAACCAAAAAACCCCAAAACCTCCAAGAAAACAATTTAAAAAACCTCAAAAAGTGACTGAAACAAAATGACAAAGAGCATGCATAACAGAAAACAAAAATACGCGCAACCCCCTCCCCGGAATAAACAACACGATACCACGATCGGGCAAGACCGAAATCAGCAGGCAGACGGTCGTACAGAAGCAGGCGCCACACAAGTTCACAAGAGTGCAGCGTGCAGCCTCCATGGCGTCCTGTGCTGGAAGTGCTGTGTGGGCACCTGACACACTGAGAAGACCACAAGTGCTTTGCAGTTCAGTTCTTTTATTTTATTTTTTATTCTCTGTGGAACCGGCCATTAGGCCTCCCTTCTCATTACACACCAAACATATCTGAGCCCTGCAGTTCAATAGACGTCACCTTCAACAAGTCATGAAATACCAGGACTATTTCGAATAAATTTCAGCTTCCCTTCTTTCTATCTTGCCATTCATCGACCTAGTTACCTTCATCAGTCATGTTACTGAAATAAAATTAGTCATTTCTTATCAATGTTTGTATGCTCAATACGAATATGACAGTCGAAATGCAAAATTGGCTCTAGGTTTTTTTGTAATCTGCAATAATTATTGTTTACATCACGACATGCATACCAATAATAAAAGGCCTATGTTTAAAACCTGTAAAAAATCAAGTCATAGACTACTTCTTAGATTTCTTTGCCTGACGTCAGACATCACACAGACGTCACACATATTTAATTGAATTAAAGAGGGTTTTTTTGACACATGTACAGAATAGTTCGATTTACTCAAAGAATGTTTTTACAGGTCAATATGTGGTGAGCTAAGGGTTGGAGAGAGTGCTGGGGTCACCTAACCTCTGAACTAAAGGAGGGGGAGGGATGCAAACCTTCGTGGCCCGCGCACTGACCTCGCTCACAGCCTTTAATAATCAGGGCCGCCGGCTGTCCGGCGCACACAGCCACACGCACAATCGTCCGTCACCTAGCTGCGGGACACTGACCGCAAGACCCGCACACTCGGCCAGCCACACTTTCGCTAGTGGGAACGCGTCACACCAGGTCAACATAAACACTACACAATCAGCTACCGCTTGTCTAATGGCTCAGCCCCCACCCACTAGCCTTTCCCCGACTACTACACAACGAAAGACAACACCTGGCGTGAACAATAACAAAGATGAATTTAATAGAATGCAAGTAAGTGTGCTCCACAATCATATGTAAGTGAAATTACTGGGACGACCCCCTTATGCAATACAGACAACGTGTCTGATAACCAATCAAAATGCAAGCACAACCGTAAATCTATGGCTCGCCTACGTTACGCTCACAAATACTACTTCAAACGCTTTACCGGCCTACAACTGACTACGTGCTTATGGTACTGTTCTCTGTTAACTTGCGCAACACATGCATTAAGTCCTACGCAACAGATACCGCCGTCACACGTAACTATGCCTACACTACGAGGCAGCTGCAGGTTACGGTACACTTTTCCTAACGGGTATACAGCACGACCGGCTATCAGGTACTTAACTGGATAACGATGCGCTGTCCGTTGGGAAGTGGAAGCAGATTCCTCGGCCGAAGACACACACAGGACTTGGCGCTCACAATTCTGCTCTCCCGTCGCTCCTCTACTGTTCCCACAGAACAGGGCCCACTCCTCGACTAGTCGGAACTTGCAGGTGTACGAACAAGCCGCCACGACACTGCACTAGCCGAGTTCCAGAGAAAAGACCTAAGGGCTGGCAAACCCCTAGCTTATATTGGCCCAGAAGTCCATCTAGCGATAGACACGCCATCGACAGATGTTAGACAGCTCAGTCGTCCCTGGACATTCTCCTGTCGGGGTAGCTGGTTTTTCCCCTCTGATCTCGGCCGCTGGTGGGGCCAGCCATGAATCAGTCCGGAGACCTGTCTGGGTAGCAGGTTTTCCCCTCTCAGATCTCGACCGCTGCCCGGCGACTGACCCTCCCGCACCGACCACAGTTACGCAAACTGAGGTGCCTCTGCCTCCCTAGGATTGTCTAACTCTCAGGACAACCCTGCTATCATGGCTCTTGCCAAAATTCCCATGACACAGGTCCTGCTTTTCGTTGTGAACATATGGGCACGTAAATATTTCATTTACCATGTTCACTAGCTTCACTGTCTGCTGTAACCGACTCTCGACTTTTGTAACTAACTGTTATTTCGTTAAAATCAAATAGTATTGCACAACACAGTGGTAAGGACAAACTCTCAAAAGCAAGCAGTACCTATTTCCAAACCTTCTTATTGTAACTACTTACCTCACTCTAAGTAGCATTAATTGTGATTACATATCCAGGTTTTTGCGTCCGCCTTCACAATAATTTGAGGCCACACAGCAGGCAACAGAAGCAACCAAAACAGAAAGACGCGGTACTCTACTTTGCTGTATGCGCTGATCACAAGTCTTCGATTATTGCTCACATGTTCATTATGCTAGTGTTGGAAGGTTTGTTAATTTGTTTACGTGGTAGATATGGCGACGCACCGAAGGCCATTGTCACACTATGTTGAATTCACCGATCTACAGGCCGGGTAAACCGGTTTCCTGTCATAAAGTACTCTACGACTTCACACACACGCACACGAACACACGCACACGCACACGCACACACAGGCACACGCACACGCACACACACATGCACACGCACTGACACGCGCACACACACATGCACACACACACACGCACGCGCACGCACACACACGCACACATACACACGCACACACACACGCACACACACACACACGCACAAGCACACGCACCACACCCTCCCAAACACCACCCCACCCCCACCCTACCCCACACAACACACCGCACACAACACCTCACAACACACACCCCACACCATAGGAAACTTCTTTAAACACTTTAAAGCGCGACTCAAACATTTACACATCTCTCTCACTCTCCTGGGATAGAGGGGTTTAGGAGCGAGACAGCAGGTCTGCTGGGTGATTTATAGCGTACACAGTCGGCTTAGCAGAGGGCTGGCCTTGTTAACACTTCGCTGTATTGAAACGCACGAAAATAAGTAATCAGTTAAACAAAAGACTGATTAGGTACACAGAGAAAGAGAGAGGGGGAACAGACAGACAGACAGACAGACAGACAGACAGACAGACAGACAGACAGACAGACAGACAGACAGACAGACAGACAGACAGACAGGAGAGCTAAAAAGCAAAAAGACACGTATCTGTTTCAGGTCTGAATTGTTCACAAGAGATTATTGTTGCCAGCCGTTAAAAAGTACGAAGCTTGTGAAGTCCCTGAGCTACAGTCCCTTCGTCACGTGCTATCAGACCTTCTCAGACTTCATTAATTCACTTTTGAAATAACCAGACAAGTTTTTATCTAAAGAACATATTTGTTAGTTTAGGACACTGCAAACTGGGTGCATATCAGGGTGGTGTCCCTTGAGACAACTTGCTGCCACGTCACACTGGGACTGCTGTTGCAACGCAGGCTTCAGTCCCACCCAGTCACATTTCACTGACAAAATGTCTATGAAATGCTGACGTAATGCACCAGTACGTAACGTGTTAAAGTTTACACACCTCAGTAATGCATGGTAGGAATATACACAAAGAGTTTTCTCACTCTGTACCGAATAAACTCCGCATCTTAGATGCGGCCCGCCTGCAATGACGTGGCAGACGAAAGCCATACAACAATTAAACTGTTGTAAGCACAGTTGAATGCGCACGCACATTAAAGTTCGTGCACGCGCGCGCGGGTGTATGTGCCCACGTGCAAAAGTGTTGTCGACCGAAGATTAATACGATTACTCCACAGTTCAGTCGATAAACTTCCTCGTTTTTCAATGGCGTTGAGTGCTTTTCGCAAATTAAACAACAACAACAAATCCCTCAAGGTGATACTGTCGAAGGTAGTGGAAGCGTCAGATTAATTGCTTTGTCAGCGCTATGCCGACCTAATCATAACCCTGTCCTCGCACTGTGCAAAACAACACCTGGAACAACTACTAGAAACGATAGTTCAAAGTCCATTAAAGACACGGAACGTGCACAACACGCTGGCACTGCTTCTGCTTCATAATTGCAAATTATCGCAAGACAAAACATGATTCGTGATAGAAACATTCATATAATCTTTGCATCCATACCGTGTTTAGATTCATGATCATGAGTTATGCATTGTTTTGCTTGTAAAGAAGCCGTAAAGGACAGTAGTAATAGGTCATTCACATTTCTACTTTTTAAAGGGGTGGGTAACCATGCAGTATAGCAAGCGCAGAACGGATGCTCAGAGTTGCTACAGAAAAAGTGACATGGTTTTCATTACCTTAGTGCCCGTTTTATAATCTCTAGTGGAGGCCCAGCCAGCAACTGGTGATGACGATGTGACACGGGAAAAAAAGGAGAGAAGAATAAAAAGCCTTTCTGTACGTCTAGCTTCCATCCTGGTAGCGACATTATTTTTCACACCTAGACCAGGGGACATAGACTCCCAGCCAATCGAAGGTCTTGGGAAAAACCTCATACGTCACGAATGATTCAGCAACCAGAATCCAAAAGTCATACAGTTGTTGAAAATCTGGGGGGAAAATGACAAAGAGCAGGCATAACAGAAAAAGGAAGTTCAATCCAAACATAATGCTTTTCCTTCTCAATACCTCTTTTCCTTCTAGAACCAAATATTTTTGAGGGCCAGGGTCTGGCAGCATGGGAATTCGTATCGCCTGTCACGAGGTAAGAGCGCACATTAAATACACAAGTCGAAGGAAGGTTACGACCCTCTTATGACCGAAGGGTAAAATACAACCATTCATGCAACCGGGCCCGAGCTGGTTGTCCAGAAGCTCTACCTCTCCTGAATCCCTACTCTCTTCCCCCAAAATAATCTTATTCATAGAGCTGATCTATTCACCCTCTAACATGTGTGTAGGCAGATCAAGCTACCAGCCTTCACGCTGTGAAACCCCGTGTCACGTGTTGGGGTCTGGTGGGTCAAGGAGATTGCACCATAGATTCCAGGTGTGA
>SMGT01000767.1:454932-481524 GCA_004794575.1 Lanistes nyassanus | reverse complement strand
TGGTGGTGGTGGTGGTGGTGGTGGTGGTGGTGGTCGTCGTCGTGGTGGTGGTGGTGGTGGTGGTGGTCGTCGTCGTCGTGGTGGTGGTGGTGGTGGTCGTCGTCGTGGTGGTCGTCGTGGTGGTCGTCGTGGTGGTCGTCGTGGTGGTCGTCGTGGTGGTCGTCGTGGTGGTCGTCGTGGTGGTCGTCGTGGTCGTCGTCGTGGTCGTCGTCGTGGTCGTCGTCGTGGTCGTCGTCGTGGTCGTCGTCGTCGTCGTCGTCGTCGTCAAAATATTGTTCACTCAAAATGACTGTACTCCCAATAGCATAACAATAGTTCTGTTCAAAAGCTTTCGAAGTCCACCGGTGTTCACCAGAGCTTTTATGGCAATCGTAACTGCTTGGGCAACAGATTTCTTTGAAAACACGTCTCTTGGAAGTGTATAATGAGCTGTGCCATTAGCTTTCATGGGTTCCTCCCTTCCTGAGGCTTGAATTTCCATGTTGAAACAGAATTTTTTTTAAGTTATGGTAATCCCGCCCGTAGTTTTTTTCTTGTTCATAGGCAGCGGGACATTTTTGTCGCAAAAATGACTGCTCAGCGCTCATCTATACTTCATCATGCTGACGTCGCCGAGGTACGCCACCATGGAGACGCGAAGTGAGACTTTTGAACAGTACTCCAGTCGAACGCTCAAGTAATATTGCCGTGCAGTCTTTTTATATATAAAGCCGAGTGTGTGTGTGTGTGTGTGATGTACAAATCCGCATGTCTGAACCGATCCACACCAAATTCGGCACGCGGGTTTCTTTTCACTCGCAGATGGTCATAGGCTATATTTCGACCCTGTACCTAGGCCTAAACAAAAGTGAAGTAATAAATATGAAGATGCCCTTAACAAGTCATGTACACAGCAATCACCGTGCAAGGGAGGTCACCACACAGTCTTTTCGCTTTCGTGTGAAGAGTTCTTCCCCTTGCCTTCTTTTTAAAAGGAGACGGCAGGCAAGGGTAGAGGTTAGTGACAGGGGTAGGGGTATAGGTTAGTGACAGGGGTAGGGGTATAGGTTAGGGGCGAGGGGTAGTAAAGGGATAGGGGCAGGGGTGGGGTTACAGACGAAGACGTAGGGGGGGGGGGCCGGGATAAGAAACCCCCGAGCAGCGCCAGGTACCCCGGCTAGTTTCTATTATAAAACAAGATCTGCTAATATATATTGCACTGCCACTTTTTCTACATATATCAAAACAGTCGTGAACGAAATCTCTTAACACAATTTGTGTGATTCACCAGTCTTATTTTTCGATTTACTGTACATTTATGTCCTGTAAATAAAGCAGCCCTGGTCCGCTGCATTACTGCATTACGAGTCAGTCATATCTCAGTTACAGTGCCCTTGTACTTTACAGAAGAGTCGGACACAGCAAAAGTGCAGCACGTCAGTCGACGTGAGGCAGGTATGTGTCAAAAAGATCCCTTTGTTTCGTCACCGGCCGACAGGGGTTTTTTGTTTTGTCCGGGGTGAACCATGCGTGCATAGTGAGGGTACAAGCTGAAAGTGCACTCGGTCGTGTTTCAAAACTGGGCTAAGGCACTTGTTTTGATGTTCGTCTTGAAAAGATGTTTGTCCCTCTAACCTCTCTATACCTACCCCTCACCCCGCGCCATACCAACCAGTGCAGTGCGAACACTCTTCCACGTCTAGATACTTCAGGGCTTTCGATCGATGTTGTTTTTACTGACCGAAAAATAGGTGCACGTTTCGTTTCCAAATGGCGCACACTTACCGAATTCCAGGACCTGCACGTGACAAAAGTACATGTAATTTCCTCTTTGCGTGCAAGCCCTGATCACTGTCCGAAGCTGACCTCTACGCAAACATGTAACGAGCCCATTTCTCGCGTAAATGCAGAGATCGGCGTCTCTGCGTAGCTGAACAACTTCGCCATTCAGGCTCAATGCAGGTGGGTCTCCTCTTCGTTGTTGATATGGCTTTCAGTTGTATTCCTCTTCTTCACACTTTTCTTAACCGTAGGGCTTGGGTCCACAGCTAGTCCGCCGAACGTGGCAGTATGTTTGTCTGGTTAAGAAAGAGATTTATGTCATCGTCAACGCATCAGTGGTAGCGGGTTAAAACTGACTTGTTGACGCCCCGTCGCCAGTGAAGGGTATTTATAGGTTATGGGAAAAGTACAAGGTGAGAATAGTAGTGATCAGCTGTATGCTAGAGGAAGAGAAAAGGGGGAGGGGTGGGGTGGGAAGACAACCAGGGTAGAATCCTCGACGGCAAAACTTCTAAACAGTCGCCATATGCAGAGAAAGGGGGAGAAGGTGTGTGCGTGTGGGGGGGGGGGGGAAGGTTGGTGTGTGTGTGGAATCTCTGTGCGGGACAGGAAATTCGAAGTCTGACAAGCGAGGGCGAACGCTAATGTACCCCCCCCACCCCCTTCGTCTGAGTACTTGTACGCCTTAAATTTGTGGGGTGCTTATCTTGTCGTTGCAGCCACACCCGTTGGCACTGTTAGTCCCCTTCTCTGTCTCTGAACGAGTTCTCAGCCTTGGATCCAACACCCCCATCCCTTGCCCAACTCCCTTGTTTATCACTTGGAATTTTAAAGACTGAAGTTCTGCTCCTTGCAGAGAAACGTCTCCATAATCTGGACCACGTGTGTCCTGAATATATCTCATCCACCCAAACATTTCAATTCCCCCGTCCCACCTCAAAAAAAAAAAAGGGGGGGGGTTCTCTCGCATGTCGATTTGAGTGCCAGGATACGTTGTCGGCGTTGTTGTTCGATTTACTCTTGCCCCTTCCAAAACAAAACAAAACAAAAACTAAAAAAACAACAACAAAAAACAAAAACAAAAACAAGTGAACCAGCCATGCGCAGGGCAGCCGCTTGTTGACGTCACTGGACACAGCGGTGTACCACTCACACTCTCCCCGGTGACGTTACGCCACAGCGAGTTCCGTGTTTAGTGACATATGACGCATAGGCCAATAGGCCATTATTACGACAGGTGTATCAAGGGGCGAGGAGACATAATTACAAACAGGTAAAATTTGCACTCACTTCGGTCGGTTCGGCTGAACGTATCGTGGTGGTGGTGGTGGTGGTGGTGGACAGTGCTTCCACCTCGCGGTGATTTCACACTATGGGGGATGGGGTCCTATTAAACTATGCACTGAAAGAACCACCAGACTGATGGCTGCAGTAAGATGGCCAGTGCGGACAGGCAGTTTAATGTGCGGGAAAATGGCCGAATGGAGTTTGCACAATATTTAACTCCAGGAAATAATCCTTTGCCACACCAGGATTCGAACCAGCAACCTTCCAACTGCTAGTCCGCGGCTCTACCAACTGTGCTAACCAAGCCGTATCTTCTAACGCATGGGTAAACGGCGGGCGTGTGGAAAGAATAACGCGAAGGTATTTTTAGATATTTATATTTTGAATTTGTTCATCACCATAACGCCACCTTTTGCATGTGGAGATTTAGCCACAATTTAAAAAATACGCTATTTAATTCATGTAAGTGTCTTGAGATTCCGAGATTCTGTGATGACCTCCAGAGTATGTTGTAACCCTGTGGCTGCGTTAGGGCGATGAACACATTTCTCAAGGACCGGTTTGAATTTTACTCTGATCAAAGACGAGCAGAGTGTTTTAAATGGGTGGAGTGGCGTTGGTCTTATGCCGCCGAACTCGCTGTTAGGTCAGAAAGGCTATTATTCTGTCGAAACAGACACTTAAGATCCTGTTTGGCAGGGTGCAGCCGATAAATTCCTATCGTGCTTGCCAAGATATCGAAATATTGGACACGGGTGGAGCTTAGTAATCGCAGTGCACTTAACTCGAGCCCGCGTGATGTTCTAACACTGATCCGACAACTACATCGATGATTCAGACCAACTTCACAAATATCTTTACACGCTTTGCAGAACATAACATCCCCCATCCCACCAAACACACACACACACACACACACACGCACAACACAGGCAAAGACAGAAAGAGAGAAGACTGGGATAGGGAAAGATGGAGAAGGAAAGTAGAGAAATAGAGGCACACGCATCCACACACACATACGCGTTCTTAGCATCACTGACCCTACTCCAAGTACACTCGCGTGTTGAAAACCTCGTGTCACGCAGCTATAATTACCCAACCATGGCCGTGGAAAAAGATCAACATGCGGCTGGCGAAAGGTGGCGCATGCAATATTGTCACACCTGTCCCCTACTCCCCACGTCCCACCCTTGTCCTCCCCTTGCTTCCCTTCGTGTTCCTGTTGTTGCTTATAAAATATTCACCGCCAGTCTGCGCGTGGACATCTGCCACCTAGCTTTGTCTGGAACTGAAGCTATAGCACAGCTTTGCGAGTCTTGAAGCAAGCTGAGAAAAGTCTTTCGTCTCCACGCGCTGATTATACTTGCTGTTGTGACGACCACGCAGCCTTGCACCGGTCAATGACAGATTCGCGCGCGGCAAGCTGATTTTTTTTAAATCAAGGACAACCCTTGTTTCTGCTTCTGTTTTAAAGTGCATTTGACCGACTAACAGTCGCTCTTTCACGTCCTCTAACGAGGCGAGCTGCAACACGCAAATGCCAGGCTGTGAAAAATAGCCCCTTTAGCTCCCCTTTTGCATTTGTTTTCAAACAGGAGGGATAACCGGGCTATCGCGGACCACCTTAGACTCTTAGGTCACCAGGAAGTGCAACCTGGTAGTAACACAAGACATACATATCAGATTCAACGCTGATACGAGGGTGCATGTTCTAACCACACGGGCACAGTTAGGGTTCCAATAAATCTTTTTAGACATAAGTGTCGTATAAATAACTTCTGAAGCCGGAATATGTTTTAAGCCCTGTCATCTCCATGTTGCACTCTAAGATATAATCACAAAGTGCACTGCTGTCCCCTCCCTCGCCCCCCCCCCCACGCCACGCACTCTCATTCCCTTTCTTGTTCAGTTAAATCATTTGTGATCACGTGTCTACTTTTACTATGCATGTTGTTTTATACATTCGTAAACACTATGATGGGCCACAACCCTGAGCCATAGTTTTCGTTCGTCTTTCCCCATCTCTTATTATTATTATTGCTGTTGTTATTGTGTTTGTGTTGATAGTGATATTGTTTTGTTGTATTGGTGTCATATGGTTCACTGTCATTGTATGGGTAATACCCATAGAATAAACTGATCAATAAACAGTTGAAATCAACCGATTAGATAGAGAGAGCTGCACAAATGCGTATAGACATTGCACAGATCAATTTACTTGCACCGAGCAAATAAGGCGCGCAAGAAATTTTTATTCCCAGTACGAAGAGGTCCTGGCCGACAAGTTCAGCTGGCATGATTTTATCTAAGGGTGTGTCCATCTCCATAATATATCCTTCACTCCTCTCTTCTGCACCCCACCCCCAACTCCATCATCTCCCTAAAATAATGGTTTATCGCGTGTCCATTAACACAACATGGACTTGATGACTGCACGTCTTGCATGATCTGTGTGAGTGCTCTGTTGTAGACCATGGTGTGTTTTTCTAGTTCTTTGTAAGAGCAGGAATAATTATATCGTATATCGTATTTCTTATTATATACTTATTTCTTCTGCACTGCTTCGCCCAGGCCACTATCACCACTCCCATACACTACCCCCTTACCATGCCAAGAGTTTTCCCACAGCAGTTGTCTGGTCTGGCAAAAGTTTTTTCCCAGAGTCGAAGTACATGCCTTACTGACCGAAAAAAGTATGGAAAGAGGAAACGAGCGTTTGTGGTAGACCTAAATAACTGAATGCACGTTTATAGCGCACAATTGTGTAGAATGTCGGCTTCTGCGCACGACGAATCTTGGTTTTTGCGCACAAAGAATGTTCGCTGTATTAAATTCCTCGGCGTAAATTTGGCGTGCAGAGGGGGTGGGGGGGGTAGGAGGAGTGCATTGACCGCAGAAGACCGCGATACTCGACACTCTGCAGATTCCTGTTTCGTTCTAAGACACAGCCGCAGCACTGCTGTGCGTGCGTGAAGAACGACAGTCCCCGCACCAGCAGTCTGTAAGAGGACATTGCTAAAGCGCTACAGTCTGCTGCACTCCCCCCATCTGCATTTGTTTTAAAAACAGGACCCCCCCCCAAATACACACACAAGCAAAACCCGTAACGACCCCCAAAAACTCACCAACGAAAAATTACCCCCCTCCGTTCTCCCGCAACCTGTCACAGTCGTCCTTTTCGCCTCCTCTTTCCACGTATCCTCTTCCCATTTCCCCCTCCCTCCCTCCTGTTCCGTCTGCAGTCTGACATGGAGGCCAACGCCCGCCCGCTGCTGATGGCAGGCGTTGCTGCAGGCCGGGAGAGGTCAGCAGGGTACCAGAAAGGAGACGCTGGCGGGAGTGGGTGCACGGTGGGGTGTCCTGGCGTCTACGGTCACCCGCGACAGACATAACTGCATATCAGGACGGTGTTGCTTAGACAAAGTTTACGTGCTGCCACACGTGGGACTGTTGTCGCAACATGGGCCTCAGTCCCACCCAGTCACATTATACTGACAACCAGTCCTAGTACTGTTTCCTGTAGTTCCAGGCGTCTGGCAGGGCAGCTACTAGATTGCCAATTTTTAAGTCTTAGGTATGACTCGGCCGGGATGCGAACCACCGACCTCCCGCCTCGGAAGCGGACGCCTTAACCACTAGACCACCGAGGCGGTGTGATTCATCTAGAATGATACCGGAAGTCCACTGTTAAACCAGGGGTAAAAGACTAGCCCAACGCCTTCCCTTAAAAACAGATTTTAAAAAGTTCTAGTTTCACTGAAATTGGATCACTTTCACTGAAAACAGAAAATTTGGTACATTTTACGAGGAGCTGTGTAGGAGAACACAATCTCTTGTCGAAATTGAATGAAATCTGTATTGCAGCCAGTGAGATTAGTTCTTCACATCACGCTGTTACTATTCAGCTTAAATTTCAGCCGCTTGAAGCCGGCGTAAAAAAATGAACCTTCTGCCAGCTGAACTGCCAGTTTGTGCCGATCTAGTTTATATATATATACCTGTATAGAGCTTACATATGGATTATCTGAACGCGTGTTTCAGAACTAAAAGGACATGCTGAAGGTACTTAGGCACAGAGTACTCTTCGTCCTGCACCTGAGCAAGGACTTTAAGCTCCCTTTGAGGTTTTGTTACGCCGGATTATCTTGTCAGCAACGAGAAGACCACGTACAGTGGGCCGGATATCAGAGCTACTTGTGAAAATTCGATCTCCTGCTGCTACAATTTTTTTGAGTGTGACTGTCTTGCCTTTATGTAGCAACCACGACTGTAGTGTCTAGTCATTCTGTAAACATTCCTTTTCGTGCCCGGAGTTTGAACCCAAGTTGATTTTTTTTTAAAGGGAGGAGCAAGCTTTTTTTTGGGGGGGGGGATCGTTTGAATCATCTGTGCTAGATTCCAGGGTGATTGAACTTACAGATAGAGGCGAGCTTTGGAGTGCACATGTGTATGACTGTGTGTGACCTGTGCAGTGATGCACGTGGGCCTGGGTTGAATGCAGCGCAACTGTGCATGGGCATTAATTCGCGCGAACGGTGACTGCTGGTGCCCGCATGCATTTGCCTGCCTGCAAACTGGGATGCAAACGCGAATGCACGGGTAGCACCCTCACGCGCGCGCGTGCTGTAACGTCCTTCATTGCAAGTGGCTTTGTGCAGCGATCAGCACGCGCACTGGAACGTGAGATAAAATATTCAGGCTTCACCGTTCGCGTCGATGCGCGTGCATGAACGGCAATCGGCCGGTCGGTTCCTCGGCTGGACGTGCACCAGTTTTCGAAAAGGGTGCACATCGATTAGGGGCATGGCCGCAGGTTGCGCGCGAGGAGTCCAAAAATACGTGCGCATGAGAAGGAGGACGTGGGGTGGGTTGGGAGTGGAGGGGGGAGCAAACAGAGTGATGCCATAAGTAAGGCAGCCTCAGTGCGGAAAGTTCGCGAAAAAGGACAAAACTCTAAAAGGTCGAAGATCTGCGGACTCGGCAGATTCAGCTCAAATTTGTCTCGCTCTTGCCAGCTGTACTTCGGGGCTGGCAGGGGAAAAAAATCTCTTTCTCTCCTCTCCAACCATCTAGCCATTATAGTCTTCATCCATCCATCCATCTGCCTTTTTCCGTGCATCTGCCGGTTTTCGACAACAACTCAACTCAAAAAAAGTTTATTTGTTAGGCCTCAGGCCGATAACACCAAGACAAACACTGCAAATTTTTGTAAAACAGCAGCAACAAATTACCACTCATACAATAAAATGCACATACGTCATTCACAGGTCCCCAGACTGTACTCCCGCATTTCGAAGGCTCTGCAAATATGTCTATAGACTCTGCCGAGAATAGATTCGTTCGTATCGGACATCAATAGAGAAAATTTGAACGGAAATGCTTATGTGGAATAAGACTATTTCTTAGGTCAGAATCTTGGGTACAGATCAATAGGAAGTGCATTTCAGTCTCTGGTAGGTTGAGACAAAAGGGACAATTTCCATTCACGGCATGTGAATTTTGTTCTATACTGCAGAAAATGACAAATCAAATGTGGCATCCCAATTCTGAACCTTGAAATGACTTTTCCGGTACTAGTGTTACGAACAATGTTTAAATAGGGGGTCAAAGACAATGGATGTCAGAATAATATTCATGCGATTCTGAAGCAAAATACCGGTCCTAGTAAAAGCAGTCTGTAGGTCGTTGCTTCAGTATTCTGCAAAACTGCGTAGGCGGCACAATAATATAACTGTCTGCACCTGTTTCTACTTTACAAAACTAGAGGTCACTAGTTTCGTCAGCATATTAACGTTTTGATCAAAGCACGTATCAACTATTTTTCTTCCCCACATTCTGCAAACCAAGCAAAGTCCTTGACAATTTCTTTAACCACCCCACCCCCCCACCTCAAAAAAAAAAAAGACTTCTGTCGGTTACTGGTGTCGTGCACTGCGGTTCCCTATTGATTTAGCTTCAAGAGATGGGTTAACAGAAGTACTTGGATGAAAGCAAGGATTTTTTTAAGCGTTGTCCATAAATCACTCAAAGCAAAGCCAGCTGTGTGTCCAGCTTTTGTCCAAAGCAAAGTAATCACAATAAAAAGTTAGTCGAGCTGACTGAATGCACAATCTTACGATCTGTTTTCCTGTTTGTGAGTAGAGTAAACAACCCATGCCACAGCACATCTATTAAATGTCAAAACACCCATTGAGATCGCCTACATCGACGCTGCATCAAATTTGATCTTAGAGGAACCCAATAACATCTCACAGAAAATAAAGAAAAAGAGTGAGAACAGTAGAAAAAGCAAGCTGATTCCTCACATGACGAACATTAATACTTAATTTTCTTCCTGACACACCGGCGGCTGCTGCAAGAGCAGAGTTTACTTTTTTCGGTTTATTTCTGCTTACACGAGGGCTAATATTGAAAATGTTATTGATTTGGGTTTGATGTTGTTTTTGTTGCTGTTTGCAGAGAATGCAAGAGATTAGCACGTGCCTTCCCATCATTTTTTTATTGGTATATCTTTTGCTGCCTACATTCCATTATTATAAACTATATAGTTGTAGTCATAGCTATAGCTAGCTATATAGACCTACCTATGATTATATACTATATAGTGGTAGTCATAGCTATCGCTAGTTGTATAGACCTTCCTATGATTATACACTATATAGTTGTAGTCAAAGCTATAGCTAGCTGTATAGACCTTCCTATGATTATACACTATATAGTTGTAGTCATAGCTATAGCTAGTTGTATAGACCTTCCTATGGTTATACACTATATAGTTGTAGTCCTAGCTATAGCTAGCTGTATAGACCTTCCTATGATTATACACTATATAGTTGTAGTCATAGCTATAGCTAGTTGTATAGACCTCCCTATGGTTATACACTATATAGTTGTAGTCATAGCTATAGCTAGCTGTATAGACCTTCCTGTGATTATACACTATATAGTTGTAGTCATAGCCATAGCTAGCTATATAGACCTTCCTATGATTATACACTATATAGTTGTAGTCATAGCCATAGCTAGCTATATAGACCTTCCTATGAAGCGAGCTCGGATGGCAGGAACAATATTGATTCAGCTCAAAAATCACGAACAAACAGTGGAACAGTCGAGATGCGCCAGAATACACCTAGCTGATGGAACGTCCACAAGTTTGAAAGAAACTTGAGGACGCTCGAATTGCAGAGTTTTTTTTTTAAGTTGACGGAGGATCTAATATGCTGAGCTGTCAAAGATTTCATCAGACACAAAGACGATGAAAAAAAAACTAATGCACTCTTTGCCGTACTTTAACTTGCACACACAATGGCTGGTGAGAGGCGGGAATGGGGTGGGAGGAATGATTTATTACGGTAATGGGTGTCAGATAGACACGCACAAAACGTACATGTTTCAACTAGCAAGAAACGTGGCTACACACGCGCACGCACGCGCGCACGTACGCAGCTCTTTTTCGCTTGAGTTCTAATTAACGTTTACATAAATTGGTCGCCTGGATCTTACAGTCCTTTAAACGCTTCATGCAGTCGTGACGGGTTGTTTGGTTGGCTGGTTGGTTGGTTGGTTGGTTGGTTCGTTCGTTTGGTCGTTGGCTGGTTGGTTCGTTCATTCGTTCGTTCGTTTGTTTGTTCGTTCTTTCGTTGGCTGGTTGGTTTGTTCGTTCGTTGGCTGGTTAGTTGATTTGTTCGTTGGTTCGTTCATACGTATCACGGAAAGCAGCTAGCCTTGTAGACAGCTCTACAGAAAAGCTAGGTGCATGGGCCGAAGACGTGATGTGAAGCACAACTCAGGAGTCTCAAGATTTGGTGACGTCTGCTTCAGCGTTGTGCAACAGAGTGGTCCGATTTAGCTTTGGGACAAACCGCTATATGCACTTCCTTGATTACTGGCCCTGTCTGTTGAGGGCACTTCTGAAGAAAAGAGCGTACAGCCAAAGCTAAGAATTGTCATGGTGCAGGAATGTAAGTCACACCACCGTTCGACATGACCTCGAGGCAGTAAGGCCAGTGACTGGTTTTCTGAGAAAGCGAAAAATGAATCAAAGTCTAGGTATTTCCCCCGCCCAGGTGTTCGTCCCTGGGATCCGCGCTCTTCCGCAATCCCCTCGGCTTCTAAACTGAGGTCATGAAAGGTCAAATAGGACTGTTTTACTGTGTCAAAGAAAACGGACTTCACTAGAAATGGTCTCCCACGCACAACGTTGTACGAATAACCCAAAGCACCCACGCACTGTAACTTTCAGCTCCTTGTATTGGTTTAAATTACAAGCACACATGATGCGGGATCATGGAGCAAGATTCAAATTAAGAAAACAAATGCTCTGTCTCCATAAATGCTTCATGGCGAATAAAGAGGTCACATTCTGGTAAAGTATTACTAGCGTTGATTTTTCACTGTGTTATTAGGAGCTGAAGGAAAGCTTAAGTCGGCTGAGCGGCTAGATTTTTCGCTGCAGTTTCCCCCTAATGTTTCATGACGGCTGGTCATCTTTTTTTCCGCATACTGCCTCCTTGAATTGAACTGCCCCTGTAGTGCGTTTCTCCTTCAGATTTAACGAATCTTTGAATCTCTCTGAGTTGCTGACATCGTGGAGATCAAGGAAAGACTGGTTGATCAAACACTGCCGATCTCTCATACAGCTATTAGAAGCCATCTCTTTCAACTATCGGGGTGGTGGAGGGATGCAGAAAGAAAGAGAGAAAGGAAGAAGAGCGATACACTGGGGTACACAAACAGACAAACGCATTGACAGAAACAGGCAGGAAGACTGTCCTGAATAGAAATGCTATTTGACAATACTATAGATAACAATATTAGAAAATGTCATGCAGCAAAGCGATATCAGGATGGAAAGCCACGGACAATACAGATGAAGGGAGTGGCCTTCTGTGGAAAGAACCGAACACTTCAAGGAACCTAGTCTACGCATGCGCAAGCATGTTTCCCAGCAGGCGGGCAGACAGACAGACATACAAACATGCAGGCAGGCAAACACGCATGCAGGAAGACTGACAGAATATGGAATCAATGTTGAGGTCCCATTTTAGCCGCCTTTCAAAGGTAGTCCTTAACTAGCACAGGGGTGACCAGTCTCAACCGATTCATTATGAATGAGACATTCCTTAAAGTTACTTCTTAATTACGTCTGAAAGTCTACGATCTCTCTCTCTCTCTCTCTCTCTCTCTCTCTCTCTCTCTCTCTCTCTCTCTCTCTCTCTCTCTCGATATGTTCAAATCAAGAAAATGAAAGTTACATCATGGGCCAAAGTCAGAAAGTTCTGTTTTATGATGTCCTTGTTCTGGCTTTGGAAAGTGATAATATGGCAGTCATGTCAGCGACTTTCAGCAGATGTGACCCATCAATGTTGCTTCTACAAGACTCTCTACACTTAACAACAAGCTAAGCATTCATAGGATGCACTCTTGAAGGGAGCCCGCGTCAGTAAATACAATATCCGAGAACCATTTACAAGGACAGTTTTCCGCCTGCCAGTCAGAAAACCCAAGATCCTTGAAACTAGGTGATAAGCAAGGGGTAATCAAAGACTAATTAATTTCTCAACTAAGACGCCTGAAGCGAGAGCGACGAAGTGGTTTGAAACCATTGAGCTTTTAGTGGCCAGCCCTTCTTAGCAACTAGAAGAACATTGGATAATTTCCAACCTAAAGGACATTAATGCGCTAGAACAGTTTAGTTGTAGATACCAAATTATCACGAGGCAGCTATCAGGGACCATAGATTATCTTCGCACAGAGATGGACTCAGAAAAATTGTTTCTCAGAACCCGGATGTAATGTATCGAGAACATCTGGCAGGCCATGACCATCTACGCTGTTGCTGACTCGACAAATAATTTTTTAAAAATACTATATAACCAGTCACCCATGGTTTGTTGTTGGGAATAATGAAATCAAACCAAACTCTGACGTAAAAAGAGGAAAAACCTAATCCTACGCACACGAGCTGGGGACGACACGTACAAAAGCTTTTCACTCGCGTGCACAAAAGCGATGCTCTTGTCGGGAAAAGACAACCAGAGAGGAAAAGAGCAGATAACCATTTGCACGTGGAATATTGTAGTCGGCCACCAATCCAGACATGTACTCTGAGTTACAACGATAAAAAGAAACACCTACATCATGGATAAATGGGCATTTCCTATCATGCTTGTACACATATTTTCTAGCAGCGAAAGGAAATTAGGATATTTACTGGCTCAGCGTCCATGAAAATGTAATTGCTTTTTGTGTCAGTTGCAATGAAAGTCTTTTTTTGTTTGCTTGTTTTAACTGATAATAATTAAAACAGCAATTCTCCTCCACTAGCATTTAGCGTTTTGAAAATGATGACCTTGACAAATAGCGACGTGACAGTTATCTCTCTATAGATACCACAAATCGAAATTCTCCCAGCGGAACGACTGTCCGAAGATAAAGCACTTAGAATGTCGGTTTAGAGACTGAGGTAGTGATACGGTGCTGCGCAGCGCTATATCGGCAGGTTGCGCCCTCCAGTCTTGGTCCGTGACCTGTGCTACAGCACAAGATACCACAGAAAGTTGTATCGCCGATTGCACTTTATGTGCATCAGGTTTCTCACGTTTGTGGCTATTTATGGCACACATGTGCTATATATAGCGACAACGATGCTTAAAATGAAATCTCTAATCTATACCTAGACGTGATTAACTGATTAGCACTATCGAACAGCTACTTACGTTCGGCGTAAGGAAAACAAGGGCATGCACTCTAGCTGACCTAACTGCTGGAGAACAATAGGTGCGCAATCTGAAGTGAAGTGAGACTCGGAATTCGGGATTCTTATTGTAGAGCATAGTACATCATTGCGTATCTGCTAGATGCACTACAGAAAACGCTGCTATGGACCATGTAAAAAAAATCTCTTAGAGAATTTCATCAGTTTTTATAGCCTTTATTATGCCCATTGCACTTCACAACTTACTAAATTATATTAGCCTATCTACAACGTCTACTAAAAAAACAACGGAAGGTTTTGAACAGAAAGAAAGAAAGGAAGAAAGAAAGAAGACATGCAGAAAAGAGAGAAAAGGACAGGCAGAGTGACGGACGGAAGGACAGACAAGCAGGCATCAGACGAGCAGACAGAGAGAAAGGCAGACATTTCCATCTTTAATAAGTAGATAAATATATTTGTGTATTCCGCTGTATCACTGTAGTTATATCAAAGGTGATTCCGGCAGCCATCTTCTTGCGTAATGGAAGCGATGTCACCTTTACCTTACCTCATGACGTCAAGATTACTTTGGTATGACGTCCGCGAAATGTGTTTTCACACTATGACGTTTCTCCGCACAAACACACCGACACTCTTAAGGAACCATGCCGGGTGCACGAGAGGTTTTGTCGGCCCGCTAGGCTTGTTACCTGGCTTCGCCTAAGGTAGTTTGACATCGTCTCGCAGCGAACTTAACATCGCCTCGCATCGCTAAACAACCCCCGAAATCGTTTAGGGAGCCTGTCACTGTCTAACGTTACCAAATATCGCCCAGCTTCGACTAACATACTCTGACATCGTCTAACCTTCCTCCTTGTCCTGTTTAGCCCACATGTATTTATGTGGACAAATATGTGTGGATAAATCCTTTGCCTGCACGTTTATGTCACACTTGTGTGTGTTTAGGAGCCTTTTTTTTCTTTGTGCACTAGTGTGCTTTATCGCGTACAAGAGAAAGCATGCTGGCGTGGGTGTGCGTATGTGAGTGTGTCCATGAGAGAGTGGGGGGAGGGAGAGAGAGAGAAAGAAGGACAGACTAGAATACTTGTCAATTTCTATTTGCCTTTCCTACGGGAATCCGTCAACAGCAGCCTTCATCGGTGTTGTTACCTCCTTCGCCAGTTCAGCTGAAACCCCGATACTTTGTGTTACCCAGACGTTTGCAGAGCATCCAGCGAGACCATTACTCCCAAAAGGTAAGGCTAGCGAAACATATCCCCTCTTCCGATTTAATATATTTTTCTAAGAATATAAATAAAAACAGTGTTTGTTTTCCCCTGAGATTTAGAGTGGAATGTTTGGCAATCAAAGATGTTCCTACTTTAAGCAGTTCAGGGCCAGAAATAGCCTCTAGCATGGGAGGACACAGGAATTTTGTGCGACCCGAATAGCTGTGAAGAAAGTTGAACCGATCTTTTTGAGGTAAAGTGCAGTTGCCCCGGTGTTGTTGGAAGCCCCGTGCACTTTTAGCCCCTTGTGATAATGGGGTGATGTCTCTCCCTGTTTTCCTGTTTCGACCAGACCAAATATGGAGATATGTGGTTTGTAAGTCTGATCTAAATGAAGCCAACTTTACAGCTTTCACTGGCTGGCTTGTGGCTGGTCTTTCTGGTTGTTTATGTTCTCATGTGATACACATTCACTGAATGAACTCTTGTCTGACTCCTGTGAAATGAGCAGGGTCGCGTCAATGTCGTATTGATTTTATGTCGTGAACGATTCAATCGTCGTTGATTCAAGTGACGATAACAGGGACACGTGGCTAGCCTGTATTTAAGTTCCTATGGGCAAGATTGAAATCTTTGGACAAGTATCACGCTATACAGCTTGCTGGGATCTCACCGACTGTAGGAGCTCGACATTAAAGACGTTGCTTTGGATGAAACTAAAAAAAATCTCTCAAATACATCATTTGCTAGACATTTCTCTTAAAGTTGTTGGTACTAAACAACCGGAAAAGTTGTACCACTCCGTTTGTTCTTACTGTATGTTTTTCCTGTAGGCGATTCCAAGAATTAGCCCCTAATGCATGTTTCATACCCTTCGGCGAACTCGCATGTCACGTTTGGTTGTTTGACAGGACTAATCATTCATATCAAAAACTTGCATATGATAAATTTCTAACGATATTAATTCTGGTCTGCGCCAGGAGTGTCAGCCTTTATCTTGGTTTATGTAAGTGTGAGACCAAAGCTGAGCTCGTAGGGCAGCCGAAGCAAGCCGGCAACAGATGTCCAGCTAAGACAGATGGGTGGAGACAGATTGCGCAGGCATTCGGAATGCCTGCGTTCGATGGCAGCTTGTGACTGATGGCACGACGAATTAGGTGCTAAGTCAGCTCAGCTGGTCACCTGGTCGGTGTGGCCAGAGGTGTTGAAGTTTCGGTCCATATCGGCAGGGCGCTGCCACCTTATTGCGTCGGTCGGTGACGTCACAAAGGATAAGGTGCTAAGTTAGCTCACTTGCTCTGGTCCTGACGGAGTTTCGGCTAGAAAACGTTGAATGGAGATCGAGTAGACGCTGGTCAGAGAGTTCCGTCACAATACCCGATGACGTTTAACCACTTACCCTTTTGATACTAGATCAAAGTGAATTTTTCCTGGCGCTATGACAGGTCGGAGATCAGTGTGACGTCACAACTGCTTAAAGTAGATGGAGCTAAGCACACTCTTTTGATTGTCGTAGAGGTGTGGTTAAGTTGTCTCTCTCCTGGTGAATTGGTCATTCAATGCACTGGAATTTCCATGCATATTATATAGAAGGCGGTTTGTTTTGATTAAAAAGAAACTATATGTTTTGTGGAATGGAAATAGGTTTTTACTAGAGGTTTTTGCTGCCTTTTGGGTCTTGTGCTTTGGATTTTTGCTAGACCTTTACGCAAACTTTGCCTGTTGGTGCCTTCGTGATTTTCACTTGGTCTGTTGGATCGCCTTCTGTTTAGCTTAGCACTGTAGATCGTGTCTGGAGATAGGTCTCCAAGTCACACGTACGCGGCGTGCAGCCGAGACGTGTAGAAGAAATATGAAGACTCGCTAAAGGACCCACACTTTAGGCTCTGCTGTGGAAAGTGTCCGTACAAAACGGGGACCAGAAATCACAGAATGTGAAGGAGGCTGTAGCCTGTCTGAAAAAGAGGAAAGCAAACCATCTGCAGAGAAAAGCAAGGGTTGAAGCATACTTAAAAATGTCATATGTACATCAACCCGTCATTTACGTCGCTCTCTCTGTAAATAACCTATAGGCGACCACCGACTTAAGCTTCTTTGTGGAGCCTATCAAAACTGTATTATTATAGTTTTGATATGACGAAATGAATGAATAAACGCTGTTTAAAGCAAAAGCAAGGGTTCATACTAGACATGGAACGTAGTGAACGAGTTTGTAAATAATGAGGTCAGAATTAAGTCAAATGTTGACCCCTAGTGTCACACCGTGAGTTTAGCTCTATGGTGTTAGCGTGACTGTCCGCCTGTCCTCGGTACCGTTATGCCCCGGCTTTGTCAAGGACAAATGTGATGGGTTCGACAACGGAGAGTCTGTAGTTATTAAGGAATGCTCACAGACGAGCAGTGGGAGGGGGGGGGGATGGCTTCTGTGGTACATACTGTTGTTCGAACTGTGATGTACTGTGTGTTTTACTGGAAGTATTTTTGCCTTATTGTCTGACATTAACTATTTCTGACTGTAGGTAGCAGGTGCAGTCTTTCTATGATAACAGTTCTGTGCACCTGTCTCAAAATCGACACGTGAAGAAAGCTGGGGAGTCTCCCCTGGTAAACTGCCCACCCTATCTGCCTCATTTGTTTCGCGTGTAAATAATACTCATCTTTCACAGTTTCTGGTTTATTGGATTCTTTGGGGAGATTTTAGACGGATGTGGCTGAAGTCGCGTGTACTTTCATTCGTTTTGTATAACATAAGTAATACAATGTGTTATTCCCTCTACAAAAATAGTCGTCCTCTTGACGTTGGCCATATAACAGTGAGCACAGGAACGGCCCGTTGTATGTATGTCTGAGTATTCTGTTATCTAGTGGATGAAATAAATAATAATACTGAAATGAGTAGAAATGAGATTTTCCACTACGCCAGTATGTCTGAGTAGTCTGTTATCTATTGCATGAAATTAATAATAATACTGAAATGAGTAGAAATGAGATTTTCCACTACGCCAGTATGTCTTGGTAGTTTCAATACTACTTCAAGAGGGTTGGCTATCAAAAAGAAATTTTCTCTTGTAGATCTGTAGCTGTTTGGTCTGTTGCCACTCGGTGCTCTTCAGGCATATTGCAAATTCAAATTTCTTCTTCTCTTGTCAAGTAATTGGCTGACAGGAAACCAAGAGAGACAGACTAAAACTGGTCAACAAAAATGTTATGTGAAGGCGTGCGCTTGACACCCGGCGTGAATGGAAAGATGTCAAGTCTTAGAGATTGAAGACCCAGTTGTTAGTAAACCACGTTTTTTTTGCCGCAGTAATTTGCAGCTTTAATGCGTGCTGAAACGACTTGACTGTGTCTGTTAAGTATATAGGTCACTGGGTCTCAACCCCCAAGGCTTTAAATCACGTAAGCACTAAAATCCCCCCTCCATGCTAATTTATGAAGACCCCCCCCACCCCGTAGACAAATGCAGCTTGTCAGAATACTTCCTTCCTTCCTTTGACATGTGGGTCGGATGCTCTACCAGACCTCCTAGAGGCTGGTTGCTAGAATTAAATGCCGTTTCAGCAGCTTAGGCTAAGTAAAGGCTATATCCCCTAGAGAGAGGAAGGTGAGAGAGACGACGGGCACAGAGCGAGAGGGAGAGAGGGAGAGGGGGAGCTGTCTGACACATGCCTCAGCAGCTGTAATGTGGAGGCATCTTGTTTCTACTTATCCAGAAAAACAGGCACATTATGCATTCTATTTTCAGCAGAAGGAGATACTTTTTCCCCTGCAGCCTTGGCTTCTCTGACGTAAGCAAATGGACGATAAAAATTTTAGCACCCCAGATCGCCTCTGGCTGACTGTTGTTGTCGGCCTTGTACCTTTAACGATCAATGAGGCCATTGTCCTAACACTTCTGCCCACGGCACGCTCTTTTTTTTAAAAATCTCCTCTCTGTCACCATTACACCACCCCTCTCTCCCTCTCTCCCCTCTGTCACCATGATTCCACCCCTCTCTCCCCATCTCTCCCCTCTGTCACCATGATTCCACCCCTCTCTCCCCATCTCTCCCCTCTGTCACCATGATTCCACCCATGCTAAGACATGACAAAGACAAAGACAATCTACATGTTTCGGGGCACTACCCCTTCATCAGGACGACACAAAAACGACGAAAAAACGACAACGAAAACAGAAGAAAAAGACTTATTAGCTTCAGTAGATGTGGCGCATAGGCTGGACAGCAGGAAAATGACTAAGGGACAGTGAGTAAGAAGGGTTAAAAAGAGGGGTAGCCAATCGCTAGGTGGGTAGGAAAGGGTAGGGAAGGGTAGGGGTGGAGAGGGGGCGGGGTGGAGAGAGAAGCGTGGGTAAGGGGTGTCAGTGTTGGAGAGAAGGAGGTGAGAGAAAAGAAATAAGAGAGAGAGAGAGGAGGGGTAAAGAGAAAAAGAGGAAGGTCACCTGTTTTTCTTGCATGATTCCACCCCTCTCTCCCCATCTCTCCCCTCTGTCACCATGATTCCACCCCTCTCTCCCCATCTCTCCACCTTCCTCTTTTTCTCTTTAACCCTGCTTACTCACTGTCCCTTAGTCATTTTCCTGCTGTCCAGCCTATGCGCCACATCTACTGAAGCTAAGTCTTTTTCTTCTGTTTTCGTTGTCGTTTTTTCGTCGTTTTTGTGTCGTCCTGATGAAGGGGTAGTGCCCCGAAACATGTAGATTGTCTTTGTCTTTGTCGATCATGTCTTAGCTTGGTCCGGTTCCCTTGTTTTAAATTTAAGAAAGATTTTACTCCAAGCGGCAGTCACCTGTTTTTCTTGCATGATTCCACCCCTCTCTCCCCATCTCTCCCCTCTGTCACCATGATTCCACCCCTCTCTCCCCATCTCTCCCCTCTGTCACCATGATACCACCCCTCTCTCCCCATCTCTCCCCTCTGTCACCATGATTCCACCCCTTCGCTCCTCCTCTGTCACCATGATACCACCCCTCTCTCTCCATCTCTCCCCTCTGTCACCATGATACCACCTCTCTCCCCCTTCGCTCCTCTTCTGTCTCTCTCCCTCCCTTTTCCCTCCCTTCCTCTCTAACGAGGGCTTCGCTCTCTTTTGCCTTCTTCACACCTCTCTCCGATTCCCTCTGCACTGTCTTCTTCGTCTTCTCTCTCTCACCCTTCATCTTTCTTCTCTCTCTCACTCACGCAAGAACGCAGTCGCACTTTCAATTCTGGTGCACGTAGATGTGTGCCAGTGTATGTGTGCGTGCATGCTGGACTATGTGCACATGCGTGCACGTTGGACTATGTGTATGTGCGTGGATGTGTGTGGTAGGAAGAATGAGAGATATGGAGAAAGAGAGAGAGAGGAAAGGAGGAAAAGGACGAGACAGTATAGTGGGAAGTGCACATTCCGTGTCTGCGGTCGAGAATAAGTTCACAAATTCATTTTCTGTTTTTGCAAACGTCGTTTAGCAGGTCTCAGAAGGAACATAACTGCCTCTTAGTTCCCAGAATGTGGCCCATTCCCCCCTCATGTATACATCCGGCCACGTTCGGGGAACTAGGCCGGAATATTCGTTCTGTTAAGAAAGGTCGCGCCTAGCTAGTACAACAACTCAGTCTGTTACATCACACAAGGGACAGTTATTAAAACTACGTCCGCATAACATTAGTCCTCTGTCATGTTTCAAAGACGAGCCTCATCGTCTGCAGATGATTCATTTTCGAATTATGCAGTGATTTGAAGAATAGCGACGTGCTTTCTTCGCATTTCGTGAGCTGCACTTTATACAGCAAAGTAGTCTCGTTCCGGGATCTATAATGAGGCGAACAAAATTTTCCTGCTGAAAGAAGAAGGTGGTTTGCGTATATCCTGCGCAGATATAAATTTCGGAATGTATGGAATATATGCCTTTTAAAAAAAATTCATTGCGTTTGTCAACACATTTGTAGGCAGTGAATAAAGTCAGAAGCTTGTGGAGCCGTGCGGAACACATCAGAAGACGGATGATGGTGCGTAGCCTTAGTCGATCTTGGTTGTACAGGAGTTCGTGTCACCTGTCTATACAGAAAACTGTACGTAAAATATATACACTGTGAACGGACCTCACGACCGCTTTGATGACTGGAAGTTGCAGGCACGAACGCTCATGCGACCCAACCCTGATTCCTTCTATAAAAATTGTGTTTCAGCTTTGTTGTGCGTCATTCTATTGGTTGAGGATAAACACCTGCTTTTAAAGATGGTTGACACGTAAGACGTCGTCATGGCAGTCTCCCGTTGTACAGATCCCAGTCTCATGTGTGTTCCTAGCTATACCTATTCTTCCTCCTCGTCACCATAACAATCTCTCATCTCCCCCACCCCTTTCTCCTTCCCACCCCACATACTCAGTTCTATAAACCAGCATCCAACGCAGGCCCTCTGCGCCACTAGTTTTTGACTCGTACGAAAACAGAATCCGGTTTAGCCTTCCCGGCTTGCCCAGGTCAAGGACCCTTCGTCACGTGATCATTCTACCCACAGCTACAGGGGGACGACAGAGATCACGGAAATGCGGCCATGTCATTCCTTTCTGCTGTGCCCTCAGCCCAGTGTGCACACTGCATGAAACGCATGATATGTGGGGGGGGGGGCGGAGGGGCAGGTTGGGAGGAGGATCGTGGCGTCCGGCGGTCGACCAAACAAAACCCCTAGGAGAATAAGCGGGAGGGGGGTAACGTACGTTGTACAAAAGAGCGCGACATGCAGCAACCTTATGCAGCCGTTGCATGTCCTTGGAATTCCTTTCGTGGGAAATTACTTTTTCGGGGGGAGGGGGGGTCATATGCGCAGCACGCTTGGTTCTTTTGCCTACAGACATTTTGTATCTTCATCCGTACTGGCGCGTGTGAGGGAAGAAAATGTTTAGCGGTGTGTGCACGCACGTTTTTTGTGCATGTGGAGTGCGTTTTCCTTGAAGCTAGACGCCCCCCGAACAAAAGAGCAATTTTATTGCAGCATTACTATCCTAGCCTGAAGATAATGAAGCTTCGATCGCGTGGAACGGCTAAGTTAGCAATGACTTACCTTTAAGTGCCTGCAAAGGTAAGAACAATGAGCGATCTGCAGTCCATCGCGGTATCAAACCCACAGTGCAGCTGTTATCTGACCCATGGAAATGACCTCGCCAAACGCACTGCAATATAGTACCGCCAACATTGCTGTGACCACGCAAACAGAAACTTGCTGAAACAGGCGGGCATTGCTGGAAGTGGGAACTAGGCGTACTTGTAAGCAAAGATTATGCACGCTAAACCTCCCTATATACACTACAATGAGCAAAAAACATTTTTTCTGCAGTTAATGGCTACAATAACACATTTCCTTTTTCTGTAAACATGTGAACACTTGCTTGCCGGGGGAGGGAGGGGGATAGTGCAAGGCAGAACGGTGTATGGGGGGTGACTGGGGGAACAGAACAGAGAGGCGGAAGGAGGCTTCCGCAATCAATCACCGAGACGGCAATTTCTCAAGGACATCAGCTCCTTGCACTTGCGGCTGGGGTCACCTGCACTCTCGCAGAACTGCTTTGCGGACGCTTTCTCATGTGTCCCGCGAGACGGCTGTTTTCCGGGCTACAGATAACGTCGCGGAGCTATGCTGTTGCGTGTGAAGCGCTAAACGCTAGTTGTGAAAGTGACTGCACTCAGTCAACTCTTTTTATTGTTCTGCCGTCGCTTTCACTTCTACCGACATTGGCGTCCGTAGTCCCACTCTTATGATTGTGCCACCAAGTGTTACACAAACTAAAGATGTTTCCTACAAAAAAAGAAGGAAATTTGTGAAACCTTTGACGTTTTAGTGCTGATGTCATCACGGGATTTTGTGATTACTCTGAAAATCGTGGGTTAGATAATCAAAACACATTCGGTCTGACTTGCACTTCCTTTCTGTATAAACATGACGATATTCTGCGCTGAATATATAACACAGATCAAAATCAGTCTGCCGTACGACCAAAACTTTAAAAGTCTTTTTAACTCATTTTCGTCGTTGGTTGGTTTTATTCATGTTTATGTCACTTTGTACTTTTATAGAACATTTATCCTTTTTTCAAACAGAAGACGAATTAATTCGAGTGGTCTTTAGTTTCCTGTCTTTGCTACTCTAAACAGTCAGAAAGAGACTAGTTAACAAGATTTTTTTCTCCAATTTTTGTATGCGGTTTACTTCTCTATTTCGGCAAACTAGATGCTGAGAGTGTACGTGTCAAAGTATATATAAAGTACATTTTGCACTAAATATTTTTACATGAAGATGTAATTGAAATAAAGGTATATGCCAGGTTTAAAATATCGTAATGTATATCACAACGCGCCAGACAGAACATGCATGTTCTTGAATTCCTATGTTCACGTTTATAAGATTTATCTGTGAAACTGATCATCAACAAAACTTCATAGACAAGATTCACAATTCACTCTCGTATTCTCTCGTATGCATCTATCTTTCAGAAGAAGCCGTCTCATCGTCCACCCTCCCCCCCCCCAACCCACCTTCCATCACTTCCCCTAAGTCATTTCAAGTCTTTTGTGTCATCTTTAACTTAAAGGCCTTCACTGGTTATTCTCACCTACCCAACGCTAATGCAATCCGTGAAACGCTTGACAAGACGGTGGTTTACCGGCCTTATTGGTCCCCTTGTCCTGTGAAGCCGCATTTTAAAGTGCGATGTCGCCGGCAGTGAAATGTCATTCGGCGCATGCGCGGCCGAGCGATCGACGCTCTACATATACCCCCGCGCATGTGATGCAGACGACAGTACGGGTGTCTGGAAATTGTCGTGGGCGAGACTGAGAGGCAGCATGTTTCTGTCACTTCTATTTCTGCTTGTGGCTCTGTTTCTGCTGTACAGGTGAGTCACCTCTAGCCGGAAAAAGAACTCAGTACAAAAATGTTTCGTGGGCTTGTTGAGCTGATTCGAACTATTCACACCATCGGTCCTGTGATTGTATACGGCTTAAGAATATATTGTCAGCGTTTTAAAGCCAAAAAAGTTTGCTTGGCGCTATTTTTTTTCATGTAGCGTGAATTTGTTTCCATTAGACTTAGCAATCTTTTTGATAGTTTTTCGTCATGTCTCACACTTTCTCCCAGAGATTAGGCATATTCTGCCTTTCCTTGTCTGCTGTCCGCTACAGCTTTGATTTGTTTTTTGTTTGGTTGGGTTTTGTTGTTGTTGTTGTTGTTTTGGTCAGACCATCTCTAAGCAGAGTCTGTTCCGAGATGTTCCCCGTTTCAGTTGATCTGACTGTAAACAGAGTGTTACTTGTTAACAAGCTAGATGTGTGCTTTACTGTTAACGTCTTTCATTTTAATTCCGTTTTAGGCATCTAATGTTGGTTATACATTGTGTAACCTTTTTTTTTTTACTCTTATTCCTTAAAACCAAGTCTTGGCTGTATAAATATATATTGATCACGTCATTAAATAGCCTTTGTGGCCGACATGGCGTTAAATGTAAATCAGTCAATGAATCGATTTTCTTGTCTCTGAGATTCCTGGGTGCTCGAGCTAAAAGCTAAGAAGTTTAATTAGCACTTGCAGACGTCCAGTGGTGCATCATAAGTCATAACGATCAGTTATTTGAGTTTAACGTAAAAGAAATAAAGTTAAGAGGAGAAACATATTTGTTGAATTTTTAAAAACAAACTTCGTCAAATAGACATAGAGAAGAGGTTTTGGAAGCTCAATTGCCAGAGATAAAGAGCTTTTGGCTACAGTAAAATTGAGTCGAGCTAGTATGAGTGTACGTGAACTGCTTTCATTTTGCTGGCTGTCGGTTTTATTCTGGAATTTCGTTCTTTGTGAGGTGTATCATTCTGTGCGCTCATTTTCATAAAGGCCTGTCTCTTCATGCTGATCAAACATACCGCTAACAAACCCTTCAAATATTAAGTATGTGAATTGATACCTATTGATATCTGTTCAGGGACATATTAATATATAGTAGAGACAGACACTTAAAGCAAGGCAAAATAATTTATTCTACAAACTTTACGGTAACGAAAATATTGAATATAATACACTGGGATATGCGGTTATTACAACCATGAAATTAAACACTTACACTATGCTTGCAGATATTTGAGGGAGAACTACAAACTTTTTATCAAAGATGGGCTGCAGGGTCCTAAGCCCACCTACCTCATCGGAAATCTCGGAGAGTTTGCCGGAAAGGTGAAAACACTAATTTATTAATTAACAATTGAATTTCCCCCACTTCCCCTCCATTTCTTTGGCTGGATTGTCATCTTGTGTCCAGTGAGTGGTTTCTTTTTCTGGTTTGTGTGTGTGTGTGTGGGGGGGGTGTGATTGAATGTGTATCTAAAGTGCGCACATGCAGGATACCATTTGTGCAGTATTGAAATTTTCAAGACTGCTACAGTATAAGCAAGCAGCGGGAGAGAACTTAAAAACGTGTTTGCTGCACCACAGAAATGTGTTATATTAAGCTGTGAGAGATCGTCGTAAGAAGATTTTTCTTGTGTTGCAGGATCCTCTTCAAAAGTTTGCAGAACTCACAAAACGCTTTGGCAAAGTGTTTGGGTAAGGACGATAACCAAACGCGCTCGACAATATTACAAGTGATAAAGTGAAAGTCACAGCACGCATGCGCTACAGACTATCAATAGTACTGATTAGAAGCAGCAGCAGTAGTACCAGTATTAGTAGTTGGTAGCAGAAGTAGTATTCACATTACGTACATTCGTTAGTACTTAAAATGGTCTGTGTAATCTTACTAGGAAGAAGAAAAAAGGTCATATGAGATGAAGACAGACATTAACAGAATAGTTGTACATATTTGTATACTGAAGACCCGAAGCACAGGTAGACGGTTTAACATGGGTTTTTGTACAACAGATACTACGAGGGGTTGACGCCAAGCATTGTCGTATCTGATCCTGAACTTATCCAGCAGATCCTCGTCAAGAACTTCGCCAAATTTAATGGCCGAACGGTAAGTTGGTCAAACATTTAGAATGTACGCTTGGCATCTCTCTCTCTCTCTCTTTTTTTTTTTTTTGGTCTGTTTCTGTGCCTCTCTGTCGGCGTCTCTTTTTCTGTTTCCCTCTCATCATCTCTTTTTCTACTTTTTCTTAGTCCCTCTCACTCCCCTATTCTCACACACAGTTTTATTCTGTGAAAGAAATCAGTTTTTTCCCAGAATTTCAGAAAAGATTTAGAAGAAATGGTCCGCACTAATGCAAAATCTATGAAAAGACCTTTTATTAAGATGGGCTTTAAAAAGAAAGTTACTGAAAGGCAAGCCCTTAATCTCTGTCAAAAAAAAAACATTCGTCAAAAGGATCCTCGGGTCAAGTGGGTACACGTAATTTTCTTTGCTTTAATAGGTCTGTCCTGAAATGGACAGGCGTGCATCATTTGAAACCAATGTCGCTTACCTTTCTTGCAGAGGTACATGCCCTTTCTGCACGGGGAAGAACAAGCGTGCCTGCAGAATCTGCATGGCACCACATGGAAGCAAATGCGGGAGGCCATGGCGTCTGCATTCACAAACACCAACATTCAAGTGGTGCGTGCGATTTCTGGGCATGGGACGGTTTCAGGAGGGAAGAAGGGAAGAGCGCGGGG
>SMGT01000767.1:439974-454903 GCA_004794575.1 Lanistes nyassanus | reverse complement strand
GGGGGGGGGGGGGGGGGGGGGGGGTGTTTGCAGGCTGCTGTCTTCTAACTCTGGCTAACACGACATGCCTGATCTCTACACAAAGATTCTACTTACGAGATCATTATCAGTGTTCTGCTTTTTCGACGTGGATTCTTTGATCAGAGTAATAACAACTCCAGCAGATAACTTAATTATTCGTTTGGTAAAATGCTCACTTATCATTAATTAAAAAGCTAATTTTGTGACTACTGTAACGAGGAGACTTTATGGTTGCATTACAGATTCTTTGATTTATTTTTAAGGTACTTTTTATGCAGACGGCAATACGACGAACACTTAGCGTAGCAGAGTTTTGTTATCCATGATAATGTAATGACAGAAATAATTTCACTGCACGTTCCAGATGTTTCCCAAACTCTTGAGCGTCGCTAATCAGTTTGTTGATGAACTTCAGCAGCTGACATTGAAGCATCCAGAAGGATTCAGCATGAAAAGGTAAAGGCATCATCACCATCATCATCACCATCTGCTTCTGTTGCTTCATCTATCCCTCCCTCGCTCCCTCCATCATTCATTCCATCCATTCCATCTATCCATTCTTCATCTCTTCTGCATTGTTCATCTGTGACTGTCTGACTGTTGATCAGTTTCGGAAGAGCAGCAGAGGTCGCTTGACGCACATGTTAAATGTACTTTAATTGTTTACTGTTCTGATTGTGAAAATAAACGTCGCACTTAAACGAGAAACCTAGACTTTACTGTGGAAGCGGACCCTTAGAACTAGTTTTAAGAGTTCCTTCCTGATACTACACGGTGCACGGAACGGAAAGGCCCCGAAACAAAACAGACTTGAAAGACAGGGGAACACACACAGGAAGATCTGATGGTCGGGGGAACGATCGCCCTTTTTCTCTTACCCCAGAGAAAAACTGATACGCCACTGGTGGACTGTGCTGCGCACTTCATTTTCGTGGCGTGGGCATCGCCTCTCACTCTGACTGACTTCAGGTTTCGTACGTGCTCATGCGTCTGCCGCCTCTGATACTGTGCGTCCTGGTCAGGAGAGCGATTGTCCTTTTCTCTTCCACAGAGAAAACCAGATACGCCACTGATGGACTGGGCCGCGCACTTCCTTACTGTGGCGAGGGCATCGCCTCTCACACAGACCATTTTTTCCCATCATGGGAGCTACAGTAGCACAGTGGCTACTCTAGCAGGTTCCCCTGGGGAGGGACTATCACTGGTTCTTCCCGTCCCATGTGGCGTCCCTATGGTCTCATGCCAATGAAGGCGGACTTGCTCATGCACGCTCCCCCTCCCCCACGGCATGTTGGTGTCTGTCTTGCTGGTGCCCGTTACCGTGCGATCGACGACACCATCCCTCGCAGCTCGGGTGCTTCCGCTGTCCGTCGATCCCACTCCTGCTGCTCTTGGAGCGGAAGTGGGGAGGGGAAGGAAGACAAAGCTTCCAATGGCGGAATAGTGACGCGTGCTGTTGGTGAGGACCCAAGGGGTGGTAGTGCCACACGTCCCTCAAAGAAGCGTCAACGCCGACAAGCCCTCGAGAGAGTGTCTGAACGCCAATTCCTCCCTGCTGGTGCCCCCCTCGCCGTGCATTACCTCTTCGTGGCTGGCCCATGTTTCCCACAGGTAGGTCTGGTCTTGCTTCCAGCAGGCATCAGTCCTCCATTCCTCCCTGCCTTTCTGATGGTCACAGATTGACCATTGGCTACGGCTGTCTGGAATGTGTGGGACATGTCTGGTGTCATGGTTTCTGCTGTTGTCTTTTCAGCAGTCCATTTCTCACCGAGGGCTGCACGGTTTTGTCCGCCCAGCTGCAGACTTCGCTGCCCTGCGAATCTGTCTTTGTGCGCCGCCGTGTGTGTTGACAACATCGCTAAAGCGTTATTCCTACACTGGTACCATGAGTGATGGATAGAACTGTCCTATTGGCTTCTGTCCATCACCTTGCACCTGGGGCCGCCCACACCGCCCTCCTTGTATGGCCCTCCATTACTAGGGGCGGATGTGTGTTTTCCTCTGCTCTGAGGAAGTGTCAGTTCGAGGGCTTGCTGTCCTGCCAGGATTCTTGCAAGCACCCTTCCGGCGGGTCAGTGTCAGCTGCATTTAACCCATGCCTGACACCAAGTCTTCTTCCAGGGGTGGCCTTGGCACTCTCCCCCCCCCCCCGGGTCGAGGTGCCCATGGTCATCAGCAGCTACCCTACCACACTCCACCTGTTCCTTCTGTCTTTCCTGGCAGAAGTGCACGGGTGGCTCTGGCCTTGGCCGTGGCCTCCTCTTTGCAGTGGGCCACAGTGGAACGGGTTCCCCACCCCTTCCAGCTCGATGGTTCTTTTTGCCAGTCTCAGTTGGAAGGTGAGCAGGGCTGCAGCCCTTGTCGCCTGCCTGACAGTCACTCGGGCCCCGGTCCATGATCCTGACCTTGTCAGTGATCTGGACAGAGCTTGGCTGCTAACAGATGCGTCTCTAGCGTTTTGCCCCTCAGAGATGCCTCTTCTGCACTCTTTTGACTGCAAGAGAGTTGATCGCCCTTTCGCTCGCCTTCTGTCCCCCCTTTTGTACTTCCTACACGCCCTACTGACAGGTGGGTCTGGCAGAACCCTCCTAGCAATTGTTTGCTTACAGGATGGTCGGGCGTGGACCAACCTCCTAGCTTCTGCTGCGCACGCACTCCAAGAAGCTCAGTGGGTGGTCTGCAGGCACTTGGACGATCCTCCTTCAGGATCTGTCTTTGCGCCAGGAGGACGGACTTAGGATGTAGGGGGCGGTTTTCCCTGCACCTCTGTCGTCTCCGTCCTCCTTACCCTGGTAAGTATTTAAGGTGGCATCACCCACCTTCTTTTGTGCAGAATCAGCACTTTGGGTCATGGTACAGTACTGTGACAAGAAAATGCAAATTTTTTATTTAAATTTGTGTTTCTTTAGCAATACTTACCATGACCCATCAAAGACCCACCCTCTTCTCCGCTGAAGGGTTTTTGTGGCTTGAGAAAGTCAGCTTGACCTTGTCAGTGAGCTGTGCGCACGGGTGCCATGTGCTGTGCGCATGCGCGGAGGGGCCTTACCAGGGTTGCTATGTAGATTGTTTTGGTTTGGAAGGTGCGTTTAGGGATCGCTAAATTGACAATATAGCACTTTGGGTCATGGTACGTATTGCTAAAGAAACACAAATTTAGATAAAGAAATTTGCATTTACTAATCCTTTTATGGTCTAAATAGTGAAAGATAATGTCTTTTTCTTTGGTTTTTTTTCTTCCGCTAGTTCTTAGCCTTGTTATTTCAGTAGGAAACTGACTGACGGCTGTTTTTTCTGTTTGCAGTGTCATTGAAAGCTACGCGCTAGATTCCTTCGCCTTCGCGGCCCTCGATCTGAACACCAATGCGATAACCTTGCGGGAGTCGTGCCATATTCTGAGCTACGTGCGCGCCACTCACGACTCGGCCTCCCCCGAGCATCCTGCTACAGGTCTAGCCCGTGAGTTTGCTGCTCATCGTTTGAACATTGTCCAGCGTGTGCATGCGCGCAAACGGAAAGCGCGCACATCATGTCATTATTGTCTGACGTGCATGCACGTTATAAGAAAAAGCACACGTCGTGTTATTTTGTCCGATATGTGTGTGAAAAAAAGAAAGAACATCGTGTCATCATTGTCTGATATGATCGAGCGTGCACGCAAAAAGCGCGCGCACCTCGTGTCGACATTGTTGTCCGACATGTGCATCCACGCAGAAACACACATCGTGTCATTCTTGCCCAGCAGGTGAATGCACGCCAAAAGAACGCGCTTCCGAAAAGAGCGCACACATAGAGTCCGACATGCGCATGCCTGCAAAAAATGCACACATCGTGTAAATGCACGCAAAAAAACAAACCGAACACACATCATTATTGTCTGACGTGCATGCGCGGAAAGAGAACGCGCACACACATCAGTGTCACTTGTCGGCAGTCCGCAAGGCCGCCTTGCTCTTTTCTCGTTACCCCAACCCACACACTCACCACCTGACCCACCCAAAAGTCTCGGTCTTTTTGCGGTCTGTCAGTTGCGTCCACACAATTTACCAGCATACAAGTGACTGTCGGCCGATTGTCTAAAACTATCAGCCCTCTTTCGCGACATCGTCTTCAATGCTGAGTTATTGGTGCTCTCACCTTTCTTAGACAGGCATCAGCACACGATGAACACAAGTGCATTTGTATGCATTCACGTGCACAAAGACCGCGCTCATACTTTATTTCAACAAAGGTAACCAGTGGAAAGATGGTTCTAAATGAGATCCTTTTACTTCCATTTGTCTTGGAACGGAAACGCCTGTAGATGGACTCATGACATCAGGATGATGTGGAAGCATAAAAATTAAAATAATTGCATAGTGCAAAAAGCCTTGAGGTGGTTACACAATTGTAGTTACGTGTTGAATGTTGAACTGCCCCCACGCCCCACCCCCATTTAGAAATGCAGTAGTCACCACCTCTGCACACGCTGCCCGAGTTTTCTATGCTGCAAAACCCAAATGTGGGTGCTCGGTGGTGGAAAAGGTGACGTCCCAACGACATACAGTGACGTACAAAGGAGAAAGCGATAGAAAATGCTCCTAGTTTGCACTTGGCGCTACGTTTTTGTTCACCCTACTTTCTCGTGCTGACCTTGCGCGCGTCCACAAAGTCCGGGACAAAGAAGGTCGCAGGGGAGATGCAGCGTCCGACAATTTCTGCCATCCTGGTTTTGTCTTTTGCTGTCCGTTGGAAAACTGTGATGCCAGGTGCTGTCCATTCTTGATGTTGTCCAGCCAGCTTTTTTCTTCGCCTTCCAACATGTGTCTGGCAAGATGGTCTTACCAAGTGTTTTATGATGTTTTCTGTGGCCAAACCATGCCGGCTCCCTTTTTTTTTAAAATAGTTGCGAAGTGAGGCTCCTGGGAAACAGCTTGTCTGTCTACTGTGTTGCAGACAGAGACGTTTACTTTGGTCTTAAAAGGGTTCGATTTCTTTAAAACTCAGCTGTCGGTGTCCATCTTTCACAGCCAAAGAGCAGGTTGGAGACGATTAGAGCTTGTTAGAGCTCTATCTTGGTGGGGAAGCTGATTTTGTCGTTCCTCCATAATTTGCTGAGACTTGTAAGTACTGCTATGACAAGGGCTAGTCTGATCTTGACTTCTGTAGTTCTGTAGTCGATCTTCTGTTCCTCCATAATTTGCTGAGACTTGTAAGTACTGCTATGACAAGGGCTAGTCTGATCTTGACTTCTGTAGTTCTGTAGTCGATCTTCTGTCTCCAGTCAGGGTAGAGCCAGTATATTTGAAAGCTTCCACTTCTTCCAGCTTGTCTATATTCATAGTGACGTCTGCTTGTGTGTCACTTGTGCTGTTGACCATCACTTTTCTCAGAGCTCACCTCCATTCCACAAGCCGTCTTTTTCTCTTTCTCTCTCTACCACACACAATGTGCAAGGAAACTGGCTCCCATGTGACTAAAATTATTAACACACATAATTCGAGATATATATATATATACAGGCATAAAACCGGTTACTTACAGATCTGGGCTGGCTTGCATGAGCGTTCGTAGCTGCTCTTCCGCTCATAAGGGTGGTCGTAAGGCCCATTCACCCTGTGTTTTTACGTGCCTCTTTACGAATAAACAGGAGAGAAGAACGCTCATGCGCCTCACCCTCATGGGCCTCACGAACCAACCATAGATCACGTGCTTTCTGTGTGTGTTTAGGATAGACGATTCGAAATAAGTTGAGTGCACAAACTAGGGGCTTAACTTTCCTTGTCTCTGGTGAAACAAATAATAATAATAATAATAATAATAATAATAATAATAATCGTCATCATCCTGTGGATTTCCTTGGCTGTTTGAACAGCTGATTGCCAAGCGCTCACCGGGTGTGGGTCTGTTGATCGTGGCAACACTTTTGGGACTGGATGCAATATCTGTGTATCTACTGTTTATGATTTCTTGAGTTTGTCTGCAATCCTGATGGCGATGAGCCTGGTGGAAAGTGGTCTGCAGATTATAACACAGTCTGTAGTGTTTGTTTTTGCCACACTAACTGCCACTCCATGCTGGTGCTTCATTTAGTCTCCGTTGTACTTATTCTGACCGTCTTCTGTTTTTGCCTGACCAATTCCTTTTCGTCTATCTTATTTGAATGGTATGAGCCAGCCCCGTGGGGCATGTAAACGAGATTGCCCCGCCCCCACAGCTTACAAGGCATGTCATGTGGCATGCAGGTAATTATTTGGAAGTGACAACCTGACAGGCATGAACCTGGCCTGTTTACAACACTAAACAGAATCCAAAAATAAGCTTGTTTACTTCTGCTTTGGATATTAAAAACATGCGCAGTTTAGTGAGACCTTTCATGGGCTGAAATCTTACAGACACAATAACTATTCCAGGGCCGAGTTGCATGGACATTCTTATCACTCTTTTATTTATGAAGGTACTTGTAATATACACAAGATGGACTGGCCATACGATTGGTTCTGCGACCAGAAGTGTATATAGGAGTGCTCATGCAACCCAACCCAGGCTCCAAGCGTTTTCTTTCACATGCCTAGACGGATACAGTAGACTTCACCAGTGCTTGAGCGTATGTATATATTATGGAAACTTCACATGTACTAATATAGCCTAATATGACAATGTTGACAGGTGTGTACCGACCGCTGGAAATGTTGAAAATACTCGACAGGAAGCATAAACGGCTGGCCGAAGAACACTTCGATCAGTTTTCACAGCATATGGAATCCCAAAGACAAAAGGTTTGCCCAGCATTTTTAAATCATTCTATTTTAACTTGAAATTCACTCTAAGAAAGGTTAGTTTGCGACGCCTTTATACGTCATCTCCTAAGTTGCGCAGCTACCAGTTCATTCTTCCCATTGCTGTAAGACCGCTTTAGTTGCATTTTTAGTAGGTTGCCCACCAACTAACTAAAAAAGCCCGATTTAGCGTTTATAGGGCGCCGTCATGTTTGCCTTGACATTTACCTCGCACAGCCGCATATACAGATGGCTGGCTCGCAAACTAGGGCGCATTATTTTGATCCGATTAAGACCGCCCTTTAAGTAAAAGGACTGCCGCATTTTCTTTTCAGCTGAACACGTTCGCACGGACCAAGAACATCCTACAGCATCTGCTGAAGTATAAGGTTGTCACCAAGGATCATGCCAACAACAACGTGCTCTCCCCGCTGACGGACGCCCAGATCATGGGGCTGACTACCGGCATGCTCACGGGGGGAGTGGGACCCAGTTCCTCTGCCCTGGCATTCACGCTTCATTGCCTGGCCATCCACCCACATCATCAGCACCAGCTGTGGGAGGAAGTGCGCGACACGTGCGACGGGCAGGTAGAGATCAACATTTATTACCCGTCCCCTAACAGATGTGAGTTGTGTATAAGCAAGCGACCCTAGGAAGGTTCACCGTAAAACCGCTGAGGTCGTTGCCTGAAGGATCATTTACGTTCCTCATTTGTATAAACCTCACCTCTGTTCCTTCTGAGTGTGGGATCCATAAGCAAAGGACATTAAGGTTGTATGTCTTTGCCTAAGCCCCATTCGAACTCCTGAGGTATAAGATTTAAATCTCGCCTCCGTTTATTTCTCAAACAGCTCGGACCTCGTATGTTATAAAGCTTGAGGTTTGCTCTGACCTTGAGCAAAATTAGAAAGCTAAAGTAGCAGATCACCTTTTTTTAAAGATTCCTAGTCGTTGACCGATGCGGAGGCAACATTTAAAGGAGTCTATCAGTGCTACAAAATTACCTCTACAGGACGCTGTCCTTGATATTTCTTCACAGTTTCTTATGTACTTGCATCTGTCTTCGCATTTGTATGCATGTGTTTAAACGCAAATAAAGAAAGTGTCCCTGCACGAACTTTATCAGACCATGTCATCTAGAACTGCCTGGCAGCGTATGGCGATCTATGTTTGCATCTGTTTGGCGTGCAGTGAAGTCGACAATTATTTTTCACAATACGACGATTTTGCTTTCAGGGAAATATAACTGTAGACCAAGTTCGCCAAATGGACTTCTTGGACCAGGTCATCAATGAATCATTAAGACTCTACCCTGTAGCTCCAGGGTATGCTTATTTCCCTAGGTTCCTTTTGTTTTGTTATTTAATATTCTGCGTATCCTCTTTGCGTTTACTGAGAAAACTTTGGCAGATATTTCTTTTTACCTTTTCCATTTATACCAGTGACATGAAAGCTGAGGATATTTTATTGCGAGGAAAAGCACATTTTAACGCAGTGTTGATATTCTCTTTTGTTTAAAACTATGCACTTGATGACAAGAAGGATAGATAGACGTTCATTGTAACATGCTAGAAGAATCTGCAGTGAAAATTGTTCTGAAAAAATATAATGATTATTTTGTCATTCTAGGGTGGCCCGTGTGTGTTCAGAAGACTGCGTATTGAACGGGGTTCAGTTCAGAGCCGGTACAGAGATTCGTCTGATGGGCTGCACACAGTACAAGGACCCAGAAATCTACCCAGACCCGCTGGCCTTCAAACCAGAAAGGTGCCCAAAACAACCCATTTCTGTGGTCAGGAGAGGGAGAAAAGACAATCGAAAAGATTATTCAGTCTTTGATGGATTTGAACCTCCCTATAAAGGTTTTAAGTTGTTCACGTGACTTACGTTCTTTTTTTGCATTCCTGAATGTTAATCGACTTTTTTTTTCCTTTGTGGCAGATTTTCGAAAGATCTTATACGCCAGGCTGGATCGTGGATTCCGTTTGGCAGCGGACCGCGCATGTGCGTGGGCATGCGCCTAGCCCTGCTGCAGGTCAAATTGGCAGTTGTCAGGGTACTCCAGAACTTTCAGATCTTGACCTCTGACCTGACGCAGGACCCACTGCCAGTAGCACTGCGCCCGCACCTGACCCCTAAATCTGGCGTCTACCTTCGCCTGATTCCAAGGGCCCACTGACGGCTTTAGGACTGGGGACGATCGCCTTCGACATGTACCATTGGGCTTGATGACGTGTTTGACATGGCTTCGGGTGTCAAGGCCTTTCTTTCCGATACACGTGGGTAGGTTCCACGAAATAGGAAGCGCAGTATCCAGGAAGGAATGGCCTCACTGGAAGAGAAGCACAAACTCTTATTTGATACATCAGTTCCGATGCTGACAAGGTTTCCAGTAGACAGCGAGAGGTTGGATGTTATTGCAGTCTGCTGACCTGTGTTTGTTCATAGCGATGTAATTTTCTGCTGTGTCCCTTGGCAACGACAAGAGCTTGCTGCTGCCATGCCCACAGCAGCGGTTTTCCCTGGACTGTTAAGGGGAGAGCACTGAAAATTAAGCGGGCAAGCGGGTATAAAGACTGTGGAGGTCCCTGTTTGGGTGCCGCCAAAAGATCACAAGCAAATGACTGACCCAGAACGTGAACGCGAGATTAGCCAACGAACATCACTGTAGCCTCCAGAACAATCCCTATTACCTCAGCGAGATATTTGTAGTCAAAACGTAACTGCTCTTTTCAGGGGTTTAGAGCTTAGAGCTGTAACTGTTCGTTTTGAGAGTGGGCAGTTTGTCTCTGCAGCTAAACGGTATGGTCACTTCCTCTCCCCATTTCCCTTCACTTCCCATCCCACGTTATCCCTTTCGGTGGCTACGGCGATGCGGTAACAGTTAGGATTATAGAAAATCATTACCAACGAAACGGGACAATGGCTGCGGAAGCCCTGGCCTCCTGATTTTGCAATTGCGTCCTTCAGCCAGCTTTGCAAGGTGGCACAAGCTTGCATCAGCGAGTTAGCAGCCGGAGAAACTGCTGCAGCTGAAGTTTGACAGGATGTTCCCAGAGGGAGTGGTGTTCCTGCATGTTTTTTTCGAACAAGTCTTCAGCATGGACATCTACAGCATTGTATCGGCCTACTTTTTAGCAGCCGCCAACATTTCGTCGATTCCATCCGTGGAACAGCTGTAGACGCAACAATTTGTTCTGAACAAATATTCCCGCGGAGTTTGTTAAAGTGTAGGCTACGTCTTATGGAGTCCATAGGGCGAATTGTGGAGCTCTCCGGAAATATCAGTTTATATCGGTTATCAGTTTATGTTCTTTGGTTGATATGCAGTATAACAATACGGGTGGCTATGTAGTACTACATAAACTGTAAGGACAGTGACAACATGGATGTGATACTTGTGTGCTGTGTTTTAAGGACTTCAAACTGTGACGAGTGTGACAACGCGCGTGCGTATGCATGTGCGAGCGCGCCGCGTTGTATGTATGGTCGTGCGAGTGAATGTGTGCTTTAGTTTCTTACGTTTATACGGCTGAGCGAGTAATGAATCTTGCATTTGTATCCTTTCTGTCCGGCGCTTTTGATCGACTCAAAAAAACCCTGCAAATCATTTATATGCATTTTCTTTATTAAAAGTTGATTTCAATTTCATAACTGCCTGCAAATTTGATATTCATATGGAAGCTTGCACCGATCTCATACGTGCAAATAAAATTTCAAAAAGTGCCAAAACTTTCGTGTTATAAAACGTTGAGCGGGATTAAATGTCGATGCGTAATATTTTATCGCTTCCAATATAGCTACTAAAGTATGCAATTATTGCATACCGTTATTTTCAAGTTTAACCTATTTTTAAACCAGTTTCAAACGTGAAGTGAACGCATTACAACCATGGATAGTACACGTGTTCATATTTCAATTTCCAAGTTTCTCTCTCTCTCTCCAACCCAATCATAAAAGTTCTTGGATGGCTATTATATGCATCCTATAATGTATTTAACATGGCTCTTCATGCTGCACTTTCAAAAGCTGCAGTCGGCATCATCTACTGTAGATACAAGTATAGATCTGTACAGCAAAAGGTGCGACTATCAGATGAAAACGTCATACCATCCAAAAATATGCAATTTTTAAGAGCAGAATAACGGCGAGGCGAAAACAACAAGCACACCAATTCAGGTCCGCCAAGTGCTTATTTTACAACTGCAAATAAAATTTCTCTGAGTTTTCTCCGACATGAAGCCCATGCCAATTTTATGTAATTAAAAAAATCGTCAGACGTCACGCTCAGAAAGCAGCGTATTTACAGTTTTCACTCTCATTTACCTGAAAGAATGGATATATAACCATTGAAAATGCGAGAAGTCCACTTTATAGCGATTACATAATTAGGCTTTCTTAACCAAAGGAATGTGGTTCCGAGGTCACCGAACTTGTCACTGCGCCATCCATAGCCAGGTTCCATGCAGTATACAATGAACACTCGTCTGGTTTTTTTCTTAAGTCAACAGTTAATGGACAAAAAATGTGTGTGACCAGGCAATACTAACATACGTCGTTGACCCCACGTAATATCTCTAGTGTACACTGAAATAGTAAAACTTGAATATTTCAATGGTTATTACGAATCTACATACATATAAGAGTAATAGCTGCACATATTTTTGTGCTTAAAATAATCAGGGTTGCTTCGAAGACAGATTACAATTTCACTACAAATATAACATGTAGGTGCATTTTTTAATGCTGGAAATTCCGGGGGTTAGACAGCCCCAAGTTAAAACCAGAAAAAAAACATGAAATCACTCTCTCCAGTATTCTCTCCTTGCCTCTGTCAGTTCTCAAGTGAAACAGATCTGTAGAGCTTTTTTTTTTTTTGATAAGGTAGTGACGTCCCTCGGTTACGTCATAGGGTCATACCAAAAATGGAGACATGCACATAAATTACGTAAATAACAATAATAAATGTGGATTTTTAACGCGCGAGAACACATTTCATGCACAATTCGCGCGGACGAGGCACACAGATACTCTAGTGAAAACAACGAAACACACACACACACACACAGAGGGAGAGATGAACGCAACACTGACCAACAGGTTAATTGGGATACAGATCGTCTGTCATTCACAGGTGGGTGGAAAAGTATCATAAGAGACGATGAACAGAGAAAGTTGTAAGTTAATGCAGACAGGCAGTCGCGACGTCAGTCAAGGTACTTGCGGAAAAGAAAAGTTTTTAAGTTTCGTTTGAAAGTCTGTAGTGATGGGGAGTGGCGAATGTTGTGGGGAAGTGAGTTCCTTTGGGTGGATGCCGAGAAGGTGAACATGCGCTGTCCATGTTTTTGTCCTGATGCGGGGTACTGGGAGCATGCGATCGTCGGAAGAGGAGCGGAGCTGTCTCACTGGAGTGTAGATTGTAAGAAGTTCTGAAAAGTAGATGGGGCATGCACAGGTGAAAAAATTGAAACAGAGTAGACAACTTGTAATCGATGCGAGCCTGAATGGGGAGCCAGTGCAGCGTGCGGAGGAGAGGTGTGGCATGATCTGTTTTGCGCGCTTTCAGGACAAGGCGAGCGGCCGACTTGAAGTTTCTGTAACTTCTGTAGCAGATACAGAGGACGAGCATGAAAACGCGCAGAATAACTGGAGCCAATCAAAATACAGTATCACGTAAAATATGCTAATCTCATAGGGTCACCACTGAAAACCTTGCAGTTTTCTGGAAGATCTTTACTGCCTATACCCCACCCCACCCCCAACCCCCACCTATCCCCTACTCCTAGCCCCCACCCTAACCCCACCCCTTCCCCTAAATCCCCCTCCTCTCGGAACATCCCCCTCTCGCTCCCTTCCCCCCGCCCCTTGAAAGACCTTCGAAATATAGCTCGCCATTTGATTGGCTCCGCTTGTTACACATCGTAAATAGAGCTCGTCATTTGATTGGTTCCAGTTGTTCTGCGCATTTACATGGTGGACAGCCGGCTAGCAAGGAATTGCAGTAGTCGAGTTTAGACAGAACGTAGGCACATACAAATGTGTTTGCAACCTGATCGGACAGAAGGTGACGGAAGCTGCTGATTTTTCTGAGTTCAGAATAAGCGGATCTGCAGATGTTGGAAACGTGTTTGTCAAGTGTCATGTTAGAGGTGATAATAACACCGAGATTTCTTGCAGAGTCAGCGAAAGGGATGTCGACATCACCAATTCGAACTGCTGTGGGATATTCTGTCACTCCAGCATTTCTTTTACTGAAGAGAAGAGCCTCTGTTTTTTCGTCCTTCAACTTTAGTCTGTTGTGGACAATCCATGCTTTGACACCGGATATGCAAGTCTGCATGGTCGTGATGCTGGCATGTACATCAGCTGGAGGACAAGAACTGTATAATTGGGTGTCGTCTGCATAGGACTGGGTGGAGACCGTGTGAGAATGAATGAGTGATGATAGTGGTTTGATGTATATAGGACGAAAAGGATAGGGTCCAGGACAGATCCTTGAGGGACTCCGAGAGACAATGCTGATGGGGGTGACAATTGGCTGAACAGGGTGAGGGTACACTAACACAAGTCAGGGTGGTCCACTGACCCGGTGAATGCCGGCCAGACGACCGCGCTTACGTTCTATGATCGAGTTACGGTTGTGAAAAGCCCTCAATGATCGGTCGCAAGTCGTGTTTGAGACGAAGTCGTAAATGAGAAGACTGATAAACAGAAAATGTCATCCGTCACAAAGGTTTCGGTTGTAAATGAGGAGTGGTATAGTGTTGTACTTGAAAAGCAAATAAACTAATACAACTTCTTAGTATGATTCCACCAATACCAACTTTATGACTTTTCATTGTGATGGAAGTGTTTCTTTCCTTTAACAGTGTGTGGTAGTTATTTTTAGATTGATTCTGCTGACTTTGTCTGCAAAGGTATTTTTCAAGCTCAGTTTCAAATACTTCATCAAAATCCCCACAGTGAGAGTCTTGATGTAGGTCCAACCATTCCAACTTACGTCTGATGATTTAGACAGTATAACAAAGATTGTGATAGACTATAAGTTAAGGAGTATATTTTTGAGCTATGAAAAATGGACATCGCTCCAGGTAACTATAGCATTATATTACAGTATTATATACATAGTATTAAAAAAGCTTTTCATTTACACAGTCCAAGGAAGTCGTATGATGCGTTGATTTAATTTAAATATAATGATTATAATTTCTATAGCTTTGCACCCTGGCACAGAGACAGACTCACAAGGCTTTTTTTCCCAGTGACGCAGAGAGCAATGTCAGCAGGAACTTAGTTTCCTGGCAGGGCCTCTCAAGCCCGACAGGTCAAAGGGTAGGGACTAGACAAAGACCAGTCGCTTTCTCCTCCGAAAAAGTTTACTATTTTGATGACTAACAACTCACTGTTGTGTTTCAGCCTCATGCGGGTGCATCTGCACATTAAAGGCAAGAATGTGTTCATGGATATCTATTCTCCGAAGCCTGGAAACCTGAGGCAGAACCTCAGGGATGCCATCAAAAGAAGCAAATATTTCATTTTTATTGCATCTCAACAAGCCCTTCAGAAATGCAGGGATGAGGATAGTTTTGTATACATGGTGAGTCTTGCTAAACACAACAAATACAGTAGTCTCTCCCTCTTACCTAAACCCCAAAATGCAACCCCCCCCCCCCAAAAAAAAAAGTCTTAACTGACCACTGTTGAGAAATCCCACAACAACTTTGCATCTATGTAATATGTCACTTCCTTGTTAATCGCTTCCAACTGTTCTTTTAACAGAAGCCACAATTCTACAGCTAGAACTGCACTGCACAGTTTAAGAGGAGGTATAGAATCTCTATCTTTGGCCTTTCCTACCACAAAAACAAGATGAGAGATATCTCCATTAACTCCCTTTGCATATACTACAGCTGCAATGTGGAACTGCAGTGTGTGACTATGTGAAACTCTGCATGGCCAGACTGAGTCAGTGAGACTGGAACATACATGCGTCAAACTTCATCTGATGTTACTTGTAAACTACAAGAGAACGTGGAAATAAAATTGCTAAAATTTCTGCATTCAATAAACCTTTGTAAAATAACATGCCTGGGCCAAGACTGTTAAGCTATAAACAACCAACCAACAACCCCCCCCCCCCCCCCCCC
>SMGT01000767.1:406937-439958 GCA_004794575.1 Lanistes nyassanus | reverse complement strand
CCCCCCCCCCCACACACACACGTGGAACTTTGTCATAAAGAACTTAAGACTTGCTATTATAAGCTAATAAATGTAACTTAACGTGCAATGATGACAAGACGGGGGTGTTATCTTTTATTAGCATTAAACCTAACCAAATTTCAAAAACTATGTTAGAAGTATTCTGGAAACTCTGGTATCACTTGGAACAGTTACGTCTTGAATGTTCTGCTTTCAATGAACAGGCTTACAGATCAGTTATCTGCCCCTTTTAATGCATCCAGTTCCATTTTGTTGGTCTTTATAACAGCATTATGACTCTGCATACTGAAGAACATCATTGAGCAACAGAAAGGGAGAGGGAAAATGTATAATGCAGTAACACAAAATTAATCAAGATACTGCAACAACAGTCTCAAAAACATTGATAGGGTAAATTACACCTAGCCCACCAACCTTCAGTCTTCTTAACAGGCCCAGGTGACAGATACCCTGCAAGCATGCAAAGATAGCAAGCGTTTGTAGGAACCCTGGCACTTTTCAGACCTACCCTAACAGTGCAGAAAATAAACACCCTTCTTGTGATATGGAGGTATTACTGAACTGAACTATATATACAATAACCCACTGTATTTTCTGTTGCTGACAAGGAGCAGACAGGACAGCAGCAGGGAGTGGAGGGAGGTGGTTAAAACAACCTTTAAACTGACATGCCACCAATTTTATTGACAGAAAGATCTTAAAGAAAATTGTACAAAATAAAAGGTAAACGGCTGAAGCAATGTATCTAGCCTGATAGATCCGAGTAATGTTTGATGAATGCCATGTAAATGTCAGGCAAATCCTTATGGCTTAAAACTCTTCCTCATGCTAGTATTTTATATAAAAAAATCACAGTTTACAGCTGTAGCATCTTGAAATAACCACAAAATGGCATCTTGAAACAAGCTTTGAATGTTGAAATTTGAGCTAAATATATGCAAATATATAAAATTCTTGGATAACAATGGTTATAGATAGTTCTATTAAAATGGTCTTAAGGGTGCATCTGGTATTCTCACAAGAAACTTTAAAATTCCTATTTCACGTAGTAACCAAGAACTTGGTCTGGAAAAATATCACTCGGACGTTCGTCAGCATATGGGGACCATCACTGTTATTGTTACTGGAATCTGTTACCATCACAAGTCTTCATCAGTGCTGAAAAGAAAAGTTCAAAGATCAGCAGAAAGGTACGCTTTTACAATGCACTGCAGTCTTCGGATATTTTCAGAAACAGCTTCCTGTGCCCTTCATTTTTTTTCTTGCTCAGTTTCAGCATCGAACTTTATCCTATGCTTGTGCATTTACAGCTAAGCTGGTCTGCACCATGTGCAACCCGCAGCAGCCACTGTGTTCAGTCATGGCAAACTTGGACAGATAGCTACATACCAGGTTCTGGTGCTTCCAGTACAACCGAAAGCTGCTTCCAGTATACCCGAAAGCCCAAGTGTTGCAAAACTTTCAAGATCTGGAGTATCAGGATGTAGCATTCTTGGGTTGCCTCTTTTCAAACTGGCTCGGGTTGTTCCACAGACATCCTTCACGTTGATGGAGCTCCACCAAGAGTTGCCTGGTGTCATTCGGGTGCCCTCCCTTAAGTCCGATAGTACCTTCTGCTCCCATTCTTCAATATCCAGCTTCAAAATTGATAATGACTGCTCTTCATAAAATTAGTAGTCAGACCTCATATTTAATAATAAAACACCTCTACTATGCTGATAACTTTGAAAGGAAGATGCAGTGTTACAGTTAGTTTCAGCACAAAGTGCTGCATGCATATACCGACAAATAAAATTCTACACACCTCTTTCTTCCAGACTTCAAACATCAGCGTCTGGCTCAGGAAAGCATGAACAGACTAGAATCCTTACATGCTAAAATGATCTATTTTCTGCAGGCACTTCTTCATACTTAATCCTGAGAATAGACTTCTGTTTTTGTTCACATTTTTCTCTTGACTTCAGCTATGACCTTACTGGGTTTACCTGAAACTTTTCAGCCAGTATCATGGCTGTTTCTTAGGATCCCTTTATTTTTATGGCATTGTTTGAATTGCTCACAGTCCAATTCACTCACAACCTCTTTCTCTCTTTTTATGGCACTGCTTGAAAAACTCTCTGCCGAACTCGCCCTTTCATGGCCAAAGCCTTTTCTGATGTCTGCAAATGTGGACATCTTCCGGCCATCAGACATTTGTCTGTAAAATCTGCCAACCCCATCTGGTGAAAGGAGACTGTTGAATCTTGCTGGTAGTCTTCCTGCTTCATTATTTTTAAAAAGTAAATCGAAAAGATAATCACATTAATAAATCACGGTTCGCTTACTGCCTGCACATTGATGTGCATAATTAATTTTTAAACAGTTGCATATATAAAAATACATCTAAATGCTGTATCTTATATTAAACTTGGTCAAAATGCAGCAGAATGAGAGGGACCACATGCTTGTTTTGAATTACTTCCAACAGATCCACTGAACACTAGTCACGCTCACCTAGGGTCAAAGGAGTGCACCTTGTATCCATACCTCCTGGCTACTGTACCATCAAAACTGAAGTCTTCATCAACATTGCAGCTACATATAAAACATGATATTTTGTCACCCAGACAAGAAGGTTCCGCCGATGTAAGCTTGACATGGGTGTTGAATGAGGAGGGTAGAGTGAAACCTTGCTATAACATCCATCTTGGATGTTGCACTTCTGTAGATCTGTAGATCATTTCTCCTGCACTGTGAAGTACAGATCCTGTTTTAGTGTTCATGCTGGAAGGTCACTGCCTCAATGCAAGCAGGTCTGCATGTAATCAGCCACTGAACTTTCAACCTCCACCGGGCCGTAAGCAAGCGACAAGACTTGACGGTATTTCACTGTTTTAATAATTCATGCTTTCAATCTTTCTCATCAGCCACTGTAATATCAATAATCATCGGGTTACCTGGGCATCACAGTGGACAGGATATGTACATGGATAAGAAACTGCACGTGATTAAGTTCTGCTTTTAGTTTTTAACCACCAAGAAAGATGTGCACACATGACAGACATTCTAGAACAGGGTTGGTGTCACTGGCAAGCTATAACCTATTTTAAACAAACCTAGGTGATAAAAACTACAGCTCATTTTAAAACAGTTTAAGTAACATTAAGTCAAGCTATACATCTCCATCCAATATTCATATGAATAAACTAAAGCTGAATTTTCTTTCCTGACCCGTTTACAAATACTGTAGCTCTTTAGCTGGTAGATTAAGTGTGCCAAAAGGACCCCCCCCCCCCAAAAAAAAAAAATTCAAATAAACCAAAAATTCCCCCAAACCAACAACAAACAAATGGAGGCCAAAACAAACTGGTACAGCATTCAACAGCAATGCTAAATACTTCAAGAAGTATTTTCAGTAATCAATAAATAAAAGTAATCTCAATAACAAAACAAATGCAATCTCCTGTCTTGACACTGGTCAACTGCTTGAAACTGATTCAGAAGATTAAATCCAAACTACATTATGGCTGTAATTGCTATAGCATTACATCCAAAAAATCAACTCTGATGCAGCCATTATGCACTCTAAGCCCTTTCACTACAAAAACTGTTAACAAAAGCTATCACTAAAAATGTATTCTTAAGTGTAATCAATGCTAAACTGGATTCTTTTTGTCTTTGTCATTTTTTTTTGAGCCCACACATCATGTGTTGGGTGTATGTGTGTTTTGAGGATGGGAGGAGACTTTAGGTAGAAACTAGCATTTGTCCTGGTGAACATGTTAGATGGCCTGCCAAATGTATACATCCACCTGCATTCCTGCTATGAGATTCTAATCATATATTTATAAATTAACATTGATCTGCCATACACTGCAAACAAAATCTCTGCACTGCTGGTAAGACCTTTTCTGAGATGACACATGGCAATATTAAAGCAGCTCTAACCAGCAAGAACTAATGAAACCTCTGATGGCAAACTGACTTGATGGCCCCTTGGGTTTCACAAACATCATCGAGCAACTAACAAAGCCAAAACAAATGCTGACAAACCTGCTGAGCAATCCCCCATTACAACAGAGTGGATGAAAGAGTGAAGGAAGAGAGTAAACAGAAGGAAGAGAATAAATATGAAATACGCTGTTAAAATAAGAGCTCCATATGAAGTTTGAGAGGGGGATGTGTGTTGTGGGGGAATGCAAGTTTCTGCGCTGCAGACAACAAAAAGATACAAAATGAATGGAACTGCAGCTTGTGCTAAAAAGAAGGTTAGTTTACAGTCGGAAAAAAGAAGCACCATAAAAATTATCGCTAGGCGTTGGCAGGAGGCAGCTGGATCAGGATAAGAATGAGCATGCCCTCATTACACTTGGCCCTTCTGAAGAGGCACTTTTTAGTTTTTTTACAATGACTGCACAGCAGTCCTTCAAAATGACAGCACACCAAATCAAGTAAACAATATAGCAGTGTTCCAAGTATTTTTGTGACAACTCATCCTGCCTCTTCCAAAAAAGAAAAAACTTAACAAGCACTTTGTTTAAATGAACAAACAGCAGTCCAATGGTTTTACAAACACTTGTCACCAAAACAGAATCAACGTTGGCAGTTTCAGTTCTTGTCTCCGAAACACAATGTTACTGCCTCTTAGTTTCACACCCGTCTACAGAGCCCAGTGCTTGAAGTGATAATCATGTTTGCTGACTCAGAGTGAAAACACACACACACACACACACACCCTATTTGGAAGAATACAGCTGTGCATGCATGCATGTGGACTTTCTTTTAAACAAAATCTCAGTACCAACTCACTGAACTCAGGCTACATATTGCATATAGCATGAGTTTCTAGTAGATGTGCCAGTCTTTCAAATCAAACCCAAACACAAACTATTATTGAAGGCAGACTTATGGGCAGCCTAAGTGATTTAAAATGAACCCAGAATATTTTCAAACTGCTTCTTTGTAAATTGACAGGACACAGAAATAAGAAGGAATCTATGGAAATTACATGCTTGGAAGTGTATTTCTTCATTCTAGCCACTACAAGGCCAGATATGTCACTAGCAGAATTTTCATTCCGAAAATTTCTTGCAACTGTGCAAGCATGTTGCTTGCAATTGCATGGTATCACAGATCTTTGTCCATCATACAGAAAATATCTGTCAGAATTACATTTTCACCGCTATGAGCAGCTCAGTGCATATGCATGCATCAAGTCTGATGAAAAAGAAAGGAATAGACAGCAACTTCATCCTCTTTCTTCTTTTAAAGGTTGACCTTTGCTAGATGCACAACAGTTTTCTTATGTCATTCTTATCTTAAATGCCTTTTCCTTCAAAGACCATATTCCATAGGTGAAGCTGCAAACTGGTGTTAAGGCACTCATTTAATGCTAGAGGCCCTTTTTCTTCAAAACTGTCATTGACAGACAGACAGGTTGTAGCTTAAGTTGTAGAAATCACAGAATTTATACATAAAGTGTATCAAATGTCCAGCGCATTTTTACATTTCAGTCAGTGTATATCCTTCGAGCTAATGCACCTCCACACATGCAATGCCACAAGTGAAAGGGCTACAGGAACCAGTGTCTAAGGCATATGATAAATATATACAGAAGTGCTTAAGTGATTATAAATTATAACTCAATGATTGTGTTTCTGTATTCATAGTAGCTTTTAAAACACAAGATAACAATTAAGGTATTGTACCAGAAAAAAAATAAGCTTCTCCCTTTCTAGCAAACACACATTTAAACATGACTTTCATAAAATTTAAACAAGAATTAAAATATTACTTTCCTTTTAAGTCACTACTAACTGCCCATCAACTACCTTGCCAGCAATTTAATATTCAGGCAATGTTGTCTACTGCAGACAGAAAATACACAAAACCCCATTTGAAACGACCCATGTTCTTCCATTAAACCGAGAGAAATTATGAACCACCATGGCAGGAAGCACTAGTTTTTTAATTAAAACAGTTAAATTAGAAATGTCAGGACCACGAAAACTGGCAGATGCCAACATGCCTGCCAAAATATATGTTGTTGGTATATGAAATGTTTGAAAAATGACAATGCTATTTTTACTATTCACACACAAGATTTCACTGCTAAAACCCAAAATACATATGAATGCCTGGAATAATGACCACATGCATACTTACAGGTATACAACTTTACACCGAATACATTTAAGTGACTTGAAGAACCAGATTGTTTTAAACCTACAATTTAAATATACAAATTATGACTAGATGTAGTCTGGAATAAACTGATGCCCTACTTTGCAGGTTGAATAATCTTCAGTGCTGCAGTAACTTTCCCTGGGTACCAAGTAGGAAATTTAATGGTAGGAACATATCAACCTGAGGAGATCGTATGGCGTGAGGAAGGTAAACACATGGCAAAAACATGCAAGCACAAAACTTACACAATGTAGCACTTCAGCATTTTTCTCTTTGTTTTGTGCAAAAGACCAATACGAGGCATACAGCATTACATTTAATATTATATTGCAGTATTTGAGCAGGATGAACAGCTCCTGTTCAGTACTACATACTACAGAAATGACAATCTGAAAGATAACCTAAAAAGTTTCTCTTAGCTGTGCTCAGCTCTCAGTCATCATACATACATAACAAGCTGAGTAACATGAACCTGCTATGTGGCTAACACTATCTGTAAACACTACACACATTTTCAAACATCTTGGCAACAGTGTTTAACCAAAAATAAAATATAAATCGGGCCACTCTCTATAGCTACCACTTTTCAGAGGTACAACACAAATTTATCCAACTAAAGCTTTAAAGTTTATTGCTGTATGCTGAAAACCTTAAGACAAGTTGAGTAATCCCCCAAGTTCTGAAGAAAGATGATCGTGTTACACTTTTTATCATCTGATGAGAACTAGACAGAGTAACAGTAGACAGTCATAGATACTGGGTGAAAAGCTAGCGCATTAATTAGTTTTAGGGTGCAAAACATTAAAAAGTCTTTTCAATCTTTTTATATATTTGGCCAGCAGAATACTGACTAGATCAGTCTGATTATGTTCTGGTTTGTTACTTATGGCCGTTCATGCATTTTCCTTTCTGGTGCTTTGTTGTCTTGTCTTACTGCACCGAAAGTTTGTGACCTGAGGTCATGGGACCTAGAGTAATCATGGGCCTCAAACGTTGTAATGACAAATTCTTAACAGGCAGCATGGAAACTTATTACATCACCAAAAGCTTGAAGCTTTTTGAAAAACATCAATGCACGCCACACACTGTAGTGCCAGACAACAAACAACAACCTTGGTAGTGTACATGGTGGTGAAAAAGAATGAAATGAAAAGAAACAATTATTAAGCTGTTGTCCTGTATTAGTTAATTACTTTTATGATTTAAGGCTAAGGTCGATTTTGCAATAATTAATTGTTTTAAAAAAAAGCCTAAGATACTGTGGTACTATTGAAAGGGCTAGATGGAAAGTTTGAGAACTGCCGAATCCTCTTGTCATCTGCATTACTTGAAGTACACGGACTGTACTCCTCAAAAGTTGCAAGATGCTGAGATTTCAGAATACCAGCTCCTCGTGAACTAATATTGACATAGTGATAAACACAGCCAAGAAGACACAGTCTGAGACAAATGTAACATAAAGAGACACAAATCTGAAGGTCACTCTCATGAATGAAGATGCGACCATGTTGCCAGCCACAAATGATAAACCAAAATCAGAAGGCAGTTTGGCAGCATCAGCCAGTTTTTGTTTTCCATTCTTGTACCCAACCATCCCAGTGGGTCCAAATGCCAGTGATGATATCATCACAATGACAGAATTACACTTCACCTCTGGTATTCTTAACTGTTCCAATTCCGACAATAGCCAAACAGGAAGGCAGCCATGGCATTCAGAAAAGCAGTGCAGCTTTAAGTTTGTATTGAATCATGTTGAACATGACAATCAAAGGATAAGCAAACAATAGGGAACACGAACAAGTCGCCATCAAACAGGCCAAAGCTGGTGTTGGGTGTTTGCTTTTATGTGGTGGTGTAAGAGCTCACACTCATGATGCACAAATCTAATAATTTCTGATAAAACATTAACTGTGATCTCCTTCATTTTAAGCATCAAGATTGAAAGAAAAACCATGATGATGATGCTATGACAATGCTTAAGTTTTGCTGGTACATATAATACAGTAACAAAAAACCAATTAAGACTGCAATATCAACAACATGACAGTCATCAAAGATGAAGCGTTGCTAGTGCCCAAACCTGTGTGGGGCACTTTGCCTGAGCCAACTCCATGTGCTTTCAGCTGTAAGGAGTTTTCTAGTTTACAGATTACTATGTGATAATTGATATGGTGTTCTCTTTATATATGCATACATACATATTTGTTTTTGTGTCAGAAAAACAAGTGTCCAAATTCCTCTTTTTAATGAACTTGTACTGAACAAAAATCAAGCCAGCAAGGGAGATAAATGGCAGATCTGACATGGGAACAGAGTCAAGTTTCCTCACGCTGTCACAGTAGGCAGAAAAGATACTGTCACACAAAAATATTTTAGATACAAGTGTACATGAATAAAGGTCTGGTAGAATGTGGGTGGTAATACTCCACTAAATTAATGATCCAAAAACAGACCTTTTTAACACCTTCATATGCAAGAAGGAAGTCGCTGTTATCTTCAGCCACTAGGCACTGCTATGACTGGCTATAGTTTATGCTTTAATAAAACATTTACAATTCATGCATTGATCTGGACATCACTAATAGCTAGCCTGAGAGGAAAGACACTGGGAATGCCTACATTTAAGATGAACTGAACTGTCTGCTAAAATTGTATCAAGAAAACTAGCAACAAACTATTTGTTTTAATGACACTGCTGACAGTGATCCACACAGAAAATAACCATTTAAAGGATTAGAAATGAGGGGAAGTTGAAACAGATTCACATAGTGATGGACAAGTTTAATCTAGAAATAGTTATCTTCTCCCAGTATTATTGAGGAAACATTAGGTTCCTTTTATAAGAATGACAAGAATTCAGGAAAGCTTATTTCGTCAATAAAAAGACTGCCAATATGCACTGGAAAATGAGGACCTTATGATGAATTGCACAACTGATATTGCTTAAAAGATGTCTTTGCTTCTTGCTTTGAAACAAGTTTCTGTGAAGTGAGAAAAGCCAGCTCATAAGATAAAGTCATACCATTTGGTTAAAGCAAATCTGTAGAATGACTACGCATTTCTGCTGTGGTTTAGTAAAATTTTGATTGTTTCCCTGTATAATTCAAAGCTACAGTAATTCAGAGAATGTCTAAATTGCTGTGCATTTCCACTCCATAGGGTATAAGACTCTTGGCAAAAGATAGTAAATTAGTAAGTACAAACATTTATAAGAAGCACTTCGCAGGCCTTTTCAGCTAATCGGCTGGAGGGGGTGGGTGGATGGAAACAAAGCTGAAAATTAAAGGCAACAACTTACATGTGCACTCAGCAACCTCCCTTCTAAAATTATCTAGCATGGCCATCAAGTGCTGCTCTGCTAATATCCATTTCACATTACACCTCTTACAATAATAAGGAATGGTTTCCAATCTGGAAAAATAGCTGACCTTGTGCAGCACCCATAGAACTGAATATCTGGTAGGCTAATGGTCAACATTTGGAACAAATGTGTATGTTCCAACATTATTCTAAAAGTTAAAATGCACTTAATCCATGACAACATTTAATTTTTAATCAAAAGCACATTATAAATGAATATGATCTCTTACATACACTCACAACAATATCTTCAACAGGTCCATGCACTTTCACGTATACATCATTACATGTGAATTCATGCTTGCATGTGACCTCTGGAGAGATCAAATCTCTCTGGAATTTTTTCCAAACCAAAAGAAAAAAAAAAGAAAAACCCCAAAATAACCCAGTTATTAACTCAATTGCATCATGTCCTACAATGCATGATGTCACTGAAATCACAGCATTTAAGGCGATTTTTACCAATTTTCGAAAAAGTGTAAACCCCCCCCCCCCAACCTATTAAAGTTAGAAGCATACTTACTTTGAACTTTGTTGGAAAGATAAATTTAAGTGGAAAAGCCTTATACTACCTGAAATCCGTCTGTTGCTGACCCTGTTTGAAAGACTGTTGAATTACCTAACCAAAGTGAATTTGTTTACTGAAAACAAACACTTGATCGTGTATTACGAATAAAAACGTATGAATTCCTTGTCTTCCACCTCCTCACCAAGGTTAGTGAGGACATCATTTTTGACGATAAATTTTTTAACATTTCAAGTGCTTTGTGAGCAGACATTCAAATATGGTGACCTGCCATTTTTGCCCACTTATGAGGTAGCACCCTCAAGAGAGCAGAACTCTGAAAATCCATCTATTTTGTGATCTAAGGGAAGAAACTCTATAGAAAAATGATTCTAGTATGGGAAAATACCAGTGACATCCCTTGCCAGTGAACCACTTTCGGCTTTTAAGTCAGCGCCAAAAATTGAGCGTAACGCATCAAATAGTCTCCGCTCATTTATCAGCGGAATGATGGCAATGTGTTAATCCAGATAACAAATTTAATGCTGAATGTAACACAATACTGTTAACTGCAAATCTGGCTGGCGAGTCTGTCTGTATTTATGCATAGGAAAACAGCCAGGAAAAGAACTACATTAAAGCCAGCATCAATTGCATTGTGTCTTCTGACCATCAGCAACTGATGCCACCTGATGTGTAGACCGTGGCAACACTTCTGAAGCCTGGACTTGTGTAGCTGAGGGTGCAGACCAGTTCTGCTTGAACTCATGTGACAGGAGAAAGTCCCTGAGTTTAGATGAAGCTTTGTCAATGGAATCCACACAGAGACGGACACGCTCACGATGTCTGGAATTATTGACATCATAGACAAGATCTCGAATGGCTTTGCACATCTGGACGCTGGCAGACACTATGCTCATGGTCACACCTGAAATATACCAGCATAAATATTAATTGTATGTACACTGTGGAGAATAATATTTACACTTACCTCAGGGAATACTTGGTTTTCTTTTAGGTTAGTTTAGGTACCATACATACAATGAAATACAACACTACTTAATTTCATCTGTCTCTCAATCCCAACAATTCCTGTGTGCTGATCACATGAATGGACACAATCATTTTTACATATTCAATGCATAAGTGATAAACCGGTTGCTGAAGCATGGGAAGTAACCATTTATTCCCAATAGCTGGATTATTTTCTTCTGTAGTTACATCCTTTTCCATCTCAAGAAAAACTCATACGACTGGTACATGATTCATGACATGCGTGAGAGAGAGATTTTGTTTTCATGGCATTAATCTGATTAAATAACAACCAAAACATTTTAAATAAAAAGGAGTAATAAAGGTAGAAACAGATTTTGATCTTAAAATTGTGTTCTAAATAAGTCTATGAGTACGACATTGTTACATGCCTATATCAGTTATGCGCATGGTTATTTTTTCATGATTTTCATGTGTAACTGCTGTGTCAGGAAGGGCTCTGACACATAAGATTTGAATTAGTTAAGCTCATCATCGTGCTGTCTTAATCTGCCACACTTGCACCAACTAAAAGCTATCAAATTTTGTCCGATAAGCAACGGCTTCATTTTCCTACTATTTCAGTATTTGTATATGCCTTTGCATTAATGCAGTTTTCGCATACTCAACTTTCTGAAACTATGCTAGCCGATCATTATGTGTACAAGCACACACACAGACATGCATGCACATTTCCCCCCGCCCCACTCCACATTTAAAAAGACCAGTAATCCAAACACTAACTGATATCAGCAAAAGTGCACAGAGGTATGCAATGACTCACAGAATGCTAACTGCTGTCTGGACAATCACTGTGATTGTGAATCAGTGAATTCTTACCTAGAACAGATTTGTGAATTTCTGCAGCACTGTCTCCAAGGACAGCTGGTGACCCTACAAACTCCTCTTCTGAGGCAAATGTCACCAGTGCACTGCTTGTTGCTATCACAGGCTCACAGAAAGCAATGATGCGTCTCAGGTGATCAACGCCTGGGTTGGATTTGAAGCATTTGACGCTGGAGATCAAACAGCTGGTAGTGGATGTGATGCTTTTGATGCACAGCTTAAATTGGTTCTGGTCTTCTGGATCCTTGGCATTTTCGCTGGCATATTTGCACACTTCCGTGATGGTAGACAAAGCTTTAGAAATTGTAGAACACAGGTCAACAAGCAGGTGAGGTTCAAGGTCATCAACACACGACCTCTTCAGGCGTGAACAGCAGAACTTCAAGTCCAGCTTGGCTTGGTGAAGCTTGTACTTGTTTACCACTCCAAGTTCTGAAGCACACGAGTTCTGGAAACTGACAGCAATAAGATAACCTATATGTGCATTCAGTTCGGTCAGACTTACTACAAGGGCTGACATTTCTTGAAGTCGGACACAGAATGGCTTCCACTGCACTGTCCCTGAGTGAACCTGTGAGGATATGTCTCTGGAAGTGATCAGAATGTGGTTGAGCTTATCAATGACTTTGTCACGATAATGTGTGAAGGTGGAGGTTGTGAGTTCCATGTCTTCTGTGTTGGTAAAAACAGGGCGTGCTTCGCAGGATATCAGCAACAGCTCTCCCACAGCCAGCATCTTAGCATGGCATTCCTCACACAGCATCACAACCTCACGGACATCTCCCTTGTTCATCACAGCTGGTATCCTGACCACCATTGAGGACACAGTGTTCCTTGCTGACTCAGTCCTCTATACATTTAGAAAGTATTGGCAATGTGGTGAAACCCTGTGTAGAGGTAGAACCAAATAATAATTATCTTTACGGCTTCTCTTTTAAGCACACACTGTATATTCTGAAATCAAATATGTAATCATTAATGTAATGGCCAGATGCAGCAAAACTTATCAACAAATGAGCATAAGTGCAGCACCACTAATAATTGTCTGACTGCAGGTTAATCTCAGTTTGACCACAACAGATCACAGTATGCTCAAAATAATTTTTTAAAAAATTGTAATGAGTACTCCAAACATTTATTTTCTGGTTGATCAGATAATACAGCTGCCATCAACTAACAGTTTCACGTAGGGATATCATGCACGACAGCTGTATCTAGTGCACCGCAAAACCATGTCTTCCTGCTACACAGCTGTAAGCCCAATGGTGGAAAAGTATCACTTCGCCTGCACTGCTGTCTACAGATCTTCAACAGGAAACACGTGCTAGATGCCCATAAACAGCAACCAAAAAAAAACCCCAAACTTCTAAGATCTGCCTATTCCAAATTCCGCAATCTTTGAATCCAAATTTCAAACAGCTGTGCTGGTCGTAGTTTGACTTCATTGTTTTGCCCAACAGTGACGTCGAAATGTTTGGGGCCGACGCATCAAATGGGGACAACGCCCATTACCTAAAAGGTGGGGCTTCTCTTGTCAGCTGCGTTTGCTACACACGCATAACATGCGACACGCTTAAGATTGGAGACGCATCACAACACGATTGTACTACCAACAGCTTATCCATCCGCATATAGTAATACGCCACAAACACTGCTCAGCATATCATGTATGGTGATTTACAAGAACTCTTGTATACCTTTTAAACTTTTCTAGAATGCACACATGCTCATTCAGATGTACGTTCATATTTCTTGCTTTTAAAAATGTGTAATGAATATGCACCTACGACCTTTTTTTCACGTCACCAGTTTCCGGTGTACCGCCAAGTAAGGGTACTTCCGGCAATTCGAAGAAAGATAGTGTTTAGTGATAATTTCGTTATATTTCAGCAAATTTGTCTTTACAGTTCGCCCCAGAACAGGTAAGCAGCTTTCCCAGATTTCTGAAGGTGACATAACAGTAGAGCAGATTAACGGAAGTGAAGTATAAATTAACGTTTTCCGTTTTGGACACATGCAACTTCCGTTTATTTTCATGAAAATGGCGGCTTCTTCCTGTTTCTGTTTAGTGTTTATTATATCCGCGTTCAAGTTCGCTGTCTTTATCTAAGATTCTGAACAGCTTGTTGTATATGGATGTCCAACAAATTAAAGTGTCTCTGCAAACCATTACCATATGTTATGATCAGTGCTGTTCCCCTTATTTAAAAAAAGTAGGTATCGGGTCTAGAAACACTTGATTACACTCTCTTAGTACTCAGTTTCTAGTCTCTGACTAGATCAGTAGATGAGTAGATCTATGCTATAAAACTATATCATAGTAATTTCCGAAGATGAGTTCAAGTTAAATAATTTTTATTCATTTACTTTTTGAGGTTTCGGTGCATTTCAAATGCTTCAGCATATAAAAGAAAAATCAAAAGTTTTGGCAAAATCAGCAATTTTAATTTCGCTCTGTACTTTCGCATGATTCATTGATTGGTTGCACTTGCATGTGTGTGTGTCCAATGCGTGGGGGAAATTGCCAAATACTGAAATAGTATTTTCCGATCTCCGTATTGTCTCCGATCGGAATTTCCGAATTCGAAAAAGTTGTACTTGTTCCTTATTGACAATGAGCACTGAAGACTGGCGCTAATTTTTAGGATCGCGTGAATTTACCGACGTACACTATACACTATATTAAGTTAAGAAATTTTATTCTGGAAAAGCTTTCACCCACTCTATGCCATTGAAATTGGCATGACATCTATGAAATAACATTTGACAGTAGAAATGCATACAGGTCAGTCAGACACAAAGGTCATTTAAGGATAGTTTGCAAGGAGGCAAGCACATGGTTGTTCAGCTTTTTAACATTAAGGAAAAAAAAACCTGTCTCGTGAAGGGGTAGGAGGGGAAAGAGCACATGTGCTGGAGACAAGATCCAAACCCACAATACTCTAATCTATATTGCAAGCATTCATTACCACTATGCTCAGTTATGGGCTGCCCTGAGGTAGATGGTGATAGTCCTGAGAATATAGCATCATGATCAAAACCCACCAAGAACTCAATGGAATTTTTAAAAAATACAAAAAGTGCCCTGACAATATTTTTTTTTGGAGGGAGGGCGTTTTGTTTAGGGGAATATTTCTATAGTTTCTTGCCCAGTTTATATACCACTTGTGCAAAATTACATTTGTTAGGTTTGCCTAACAGCAGATTCAGTGGTAACCATTTCTGTCTTTGTTACAACAAACTCGTCACAAGCTGAGTTCAACAGAACTGTTAGAGTGTTTTGTCTTTTCCCCTCAAGGTGATCTTAATGGGCCCATCTGGTTTGTTTTTTTTTTGGGGTGGGGGGAGTGAGTGGGGACAAACTTTGGTGGTCTGAGCCCTGTATTCCATAACGTGTGCAATCACCAAGGGCGATTGGTCATTCTTACATGGAAGTGGCACGTTTTCCATGCATTTGATGCTACATGGCTATCTAGAACTGAAAGCAGAATGGGCGAACTTCCCTGGTTCTGTGAAAACCTTTGCACTTTTCATTGATCTTTGTATTAGACTAGTCATAGGACAACTCTCCAGATCTAGGCGAACTATATCAGCAAAATTCAAAACTTGGACAGTAACCATGACAGCATGAGTTTCTCTTGGTTTTTTTTATATTTAAAAAGCCATAAAGGGGAGGATTTTGTTTCTGGACATTCTGGAGATTCAGCATTTCACTAGCCACTGCCATGCATAAACTTGCATACCAAATATATGTGCACATTACGGAAAGTAGGACTGCTACATCTGTCTCTTGAAAGGTCATCCTGTTAAGATCAGCAATAACATTGCCCTAGAAGTTGACTAGTGTCACACAGGTATTTCTCTTTGGCATCTTTTCGTGGTTTAAGGGAGTGCATTTGTTTCTGGAAATCAAATGGTTAAGAAATAAAATGTTAAGTGCCCTGCATGCATCATACTCACATGAAAGGTGTTTTATCCAAACCTGCTTATGAGTTGTGGCTTTAACCAGCTGCAGGGAGCAAAAAAGTTTGTATGCGTGCTAAAGCTTGGTGCTGACATGCAGAAAAGCATGTTTAAAATGCAGTCGTCTGATGTTTTTTGCCTTGTCCATTGTGGCAGTTTTAGGATGGCCACAGCACCAAAAGTAACAACAGTGCAGGTGCTGGCTGCCCCAGCCTGCACCATGTCACTTGTTGACCTGGGCAAACGTTTGTTAGAAGCTGCCAAACATGGAGACACTGAATCAGTCCGTGCTTTGATGTCGAATGGAGCACCCTTTACCACTGACTGGGTAAGCTACCCTGGGTTCTGTATTTTGTAAACTTTCTTTTAATTATGGCATAAGAAAAACAACAGGCAATGGTTTATCACGATTCAGTGCACTGAATCTGAGCAAAGATTTGTTTAAAGAAAACCACTCATTTCTCTTTCATTCCATGGTTGACCAATTTTCCATTGCATAGTACAGTTGGACCTGTGTATATTTCATCCACTTAGATATTCAGTATTGATAATAGCTTTTGAATAAAATCCGTTCCCACTATTTTATGTATCAAACCCCCAGCATTCATATGCTGGACCTGTTGGGGGCATGACCCAGAAATGTGTCAAGTCACAAGACTGACATGTTCATCTTTGTTTTGCTCCACTGAGTTCAGCCAGTTACTGTTTACAACTATTTTTTGCTGGAGGAATACAGATCAGTTATCACTACAGTAAAACCTCCCTATTAAGACTTGAAAATGCATCAGAATTGGGTCTTAACTGAGAGGCTCGTTAGTGCTTATTGGTTGCTTAACATCATCATCATAATCTGCCAAAAGGCACCAACGAAGTCCCTCCACTTCTGCCAGTTGCAGGCCAGAGTGCCTATCGTTCCCCAGGTGTGGTGATGGTTTTTTGATTCTTGTTCCACAGTTTGGCGCCAGGTGACTTTGGCCGTCCTCTTCTCCTCTTTCCATCTGGTGTCCAGCATAGTGCTGTTTTGATGATTAAACCGTCTTCTGTCCGTAACACATGTCCAACCCATCGCCAACATCTTTTCATGATTGTTGTGGCCATGTCTTCCTGCTTGCAGTGGGACAGTAGGTCTTCGTTGGCGATTTTGTTTGGCCAGAATATCTTGAGTATTCTCCTAAAGTTCTTGTTATGGAATGTGGATAGCTTGGTGAGATCTTGCTATGTCATTTGCTATCACTCTGCTCCATATAGGAGTACTGGTACAATACAGGTGCTGGAGAGTTTTACTTTTAGCTTGATACGCTGTATTGTGATGACTTCCATACATTGTTCATGTTGATAAAGGTGCACCTTGCTTTATTCAGCGTGTTCTGAATGTCCTTTTTACTTCCACCATCTGGTGTGATGATGCTGCCTAGGTACACAAAGCTTACAGTAAAGGGCAGATCGCTGTTGTTGACTTCGATGGGAGTTTGTGTAGTGGTGTTCATCGTCATCACTTCCAATTTCTTCTGGCCAATCTTTAGGCCAAGTTGGGAACTGTACTGGTTCAGTCTGTCCGTCTTGTCCTGCATATGCTGACGGGTGTGAGAGACTAGTGCCAAATCATCGGCAAAGTCCAGATCTTCAAGTGTGGAGAAAAGCGTCTATCTGATGCCGGTATTTCCTGCCTCTGTCGTGCGTCACGTCAAATAGTCCATGATGAGATTGAAGAGTAACACAGACATAACACAGCCTTGTCGAACACCAGTTGTTGCCTCCTCCTACACAGCAGCTGTAATTGTTATAAAAACTCTTGATAAGCTTGACCATGTGGTTTGGGATTCTGTAAGCCCTCACAATGCACCACAAGCTGTCTCTGTGTACACCATTGAAGGCTTTTTTTAAAGTCAATAAAATTCACATGAAGTTGCCTTTGCCATTCTGTACAACTCCTACCTTTTCTGAATCCTGCCTGTTCCTTTCTCAGTGTTTTATCAACTGTCGCATATATTCTACTTATGATCACTTTGGCGAGGATCTTGCTGGGGATTGACAGAAGGGTGATGCTGCGCCAGTTGTTGCAGTTGCTGAGGGTGTCCTTCTTTGTAATCACCCCTTTGGCCCAGTCCTCGGGTACGCAGGCTTCTGTCCAAACTGCTCTGAAAAATGGTTTTAGTGTTCCAGCTGCTGTCTCTGGATCTGTCTTGAATAGCTCTGCATTCAAGTTGTCCTGGGGCTTTGTTGTTTTTCAGTTTCTTAATGGCCACTACAATTTCATCTTTGGTAGGCGGTTCGACGTTGATGTCTAGATCTCTTTCTGAGATATCAGCATCTTCCTCTGGTGGTCCTCTATTCAGTACTTCTCTAAAATGTTCAGCCCAGCATGCATCTTGTACCGCTTGAGCTGTGAGAAGTTTACCTTCCTTGTCTTTGATGGGTGAGATGACTGTAGAATGGTACTTGCCACAGACCTGCCTGGTGACTCTATAGAGCTGGCTTTGTTCACCTCTTGCTGCAGTACTCTCCACCTCATGTGAGTTCCTTAGCAAAAGCATGACAGCATGCACCATCCTCTTCACTTCCTTCTTGGTCTCATTGTATTGCTGCCTGTAATCTAGTTGATCGAGTGCTGGTCATCTGGTTCTTTAGCTTGTATCTTCCTTGTAATCTAGTTGATCGAGTGCTGGTCATCTGGTTCTTTAGCTTGTATCTTCCTTGTAATCTAGCTGATCGAGTGCTGGTCATCTGGTTCTTTAGCTTGGTTCTTTCTTCTATAACTTTCCATGTGTTTGGTTTGATCCATTCTTATGATTCTTTTATCTATAGCCAAAGCATTCCTCCGCACTCTGTTGGTAGAAAGTCTTGATGTTGTTATTGACTGTACTAATGTTGCCTGCATTTATTTCTGTGCTTAGATCCTGTAGTGCTTGGAAACTGTTCCTCGTTTGTGTAACGAAGATGTGTTTTGTGTGTGGGTCCTGCAGCTTCTGAATGTCGAATTTCTGTTGTATGTGTGTCTTGTTCTGTACCTTCTGGAGCTTGAATCTCACTATTGCTATTACCAGTTGGTGGTCACTTCCAATGTCAGCCCCTCTCTTTGCTCTCACATCCACCAGTGACCTTCTCCACTTTCCATTGATAAGAAGATGGTCGATCTGGTTCTATTCTCTGTCGTTGGGCGAGTGCCAAATCAGCTTGTGGATGTTGCAGTGTGGGAACAGAGTGCCTCCAACAATCGGGCTGTTGGGGCTGCAAAACTCTATCTCCATTCTCATTTGTCCCATATCCATGTGTTCTCATTTCATGCTCGTTGTTGGTTTTGTCGCACCCAATCTTTGCATTCATGTCACCTGTGATGATCATCACATCGTGCCGTGGTGTTGACTTGACTTCTGCCTGTAACTGTTCATAAAAGAGGTCTTTCTCTTTATCATCACTGTCATTGGTTGGACTGTTGCACTGGATGATAGTCATATTCACCTGCTTTCCTTTTGCTCTCATTCTCATTAGTCTGATGTTAAGGGGTTTCCATTCTATCAAGCTCTTCCACTCCTTTTCTCAAGATAATAGCAACTCCTTCGTGCTGATTGTCTTCTCTTCCTGAATGTAGAACTGTCTCTCCTGTTGATGATGTCACTCTTCCTGGTCCAGTCCATCTGCTCTCACTAATGCTCAAAATGTGTAGACTGTATCGCACATCTGCTGTTATTTGCGCCAGTTTGCCTGTTTGATACATTGTAGGGACATTCCCAAAACCCATCCTTGTTTTGGTTTTGGTGTTCAAGACCTCTGTCTTCCTACAGTGGCTTCCATAAGATGGCTTTCACCACTGTCATTCATCCAAGTCCCCTGAGGCCCATCACACCTGTCTGCAGATTTTGGCATTGTTGCTGTTTCCATAACCAGAGGCTGTTTTCTGGGGCAGGGTGGTTAACCCTGTGCTGAACCCCCAACCTGGAGGACCAGGGACCATGCTTCATCTTGCCTTTATCCTTTGACCTGTCTGGCATGGGAGGCCCTACCAGGAGCCCGAGGCTCCAGCCAGCATAGGTCTCCGGGTTGTCGAGCCATGCAAGCCCTCTAACCACCTCAAGGCGGTGGTCCAATGGGCACCCATCAGGGTATTCATAAGACCGGCTTGCTTAACGTCCCACCACAAATGGGACATAGAGTACATGTAATGGGCCGATTTGGTCCTATTACTAAGCTATGCACTGAAAGAATCACAAGACTGTTAGCTGCAGTAAGATGGCCAGTGCAGACATGCAGTTTATTGTGCAGGGAGATGGCTGAATGGTGTTTGCACAAGATATAACTCCAGGAAATAATTCTTGGCCACACCAGGATTCGAACCAGCCTTCCATTTGGCAGTCAGCAGGTCTACCATCTGAGCTATCCAGTACTCTTAACTGAGAGGGGTCTGAATAGAGAGTGCATTTAGTGTAATGCAGGAGGGGTCGGTGAAAAATTTTGGTCTTATCTAAGAGGGAGTTTTAATAGGGAAGGTCTTAATAGGGAAGTTTTACTGTACTACATGTGTGTCAGTCACTGCACATTATGGCAACCTCAAAGAGAAAATCCAACGTGGCAAACAGCAAAAAAAGTATTAAGTTCTTCACCGAATCAGAGGTGGAGAAAGTTTCCTGACAAAATGGGAATTTCAGTGTAAACAGCAGAGAGGTTTGTCCAAGATGAAGAGAGCGTTTGAAATTCACCAGAGGGAGGGTTGAGAAAACATAAGCTAATCCATAAAGGAGAGGAAGTGGACTCCGCCATGGTCCAACAGCCAGGTAGTCACTGGGCCAATATTGAAAGAAAAGGCCAAGTAGTTTAAATAAAAAACATGGAATGGTAAAGAATTTACAGGTTCCAACAGATGATTCCCAAGATAGAAGAGTAGAATTGGGATCCAATAGTTGTTTCAAAAGACCCAATGGAGGGAAGATGTCTGTTGTCTTTAGCCCAAAGTCATGAAAAGAAGCGGGTTCAACTGCGTTTGTATTTGATGCTGCCATATTATATATAAACCATTGTATATTATTTATATGTAAATTTCATGTTTATTTCCCCCCACCCCCTTTCTTAGCTAGGAACATCTCCTCTTCACTTCGCAGCACAGCATGGACATCATCAGACAGCAGAGGTGCTTCTTCGATCTGGCATAAGCCGAGATGCACGTACCAAGGTGGATCGCACGCCACTGCATGTTGCAGCACAAGAGGGACATATAGATATTGTGGAGCTACTTTTGCAGAACTCTGCAGACATTGATGCTAAAGACATGGTTAGTCAAATGTCCCAGAATAACAGCAAGGAATATAAAAATAAAACATGGACAACCTTCACACAAAACAGTTATTTATAATTATTTATATAGACTTTGTGGTTTGTGAAAGCCAGTTTATATTACAGAATTTTATAAATGGATGCTGGCAGAGAAGTCAGCCACAGTTAATTTTATTACTATTATTGTGTAGCTTCTATGTTTTGCTTTCCTACACATAAGCCTTCTGTCCATGGTTTTCATGTGACTTCTCTCGGCTTTCAGCTCAAGATGACACCTCTGCACTGGGCCACAGAGAAAGGCCACCTGGGTATTATAGAGCTTTTGCTCCGGTCTGGTGCTGATCTCAGTTGTGAGGACAAGGTTTGTCTGACACAGTTGTGAAGAATGAGATAGTAATTTAAAAGCAGCAGAGCTTTTTCTTAGTGCCTTGTAATCAAGCTTTGAGGTCAGTAAAATTAATGTTACATTAGACTTTATTTTTATTGCAGTTGATTTATTTTTGTTTCTTTACCTGGCAGCAGACTAGATGTAATACTTGTCTGGTTTAGCTAAAGAGGATCTATGATGGAATAAATTAGGTAGTGTTTGCCAGCACCACATCATTTAGACTGTTGGTTATGTTGGTGATAAAAAAGATTTTGAAGCCCTAAAAGCTTTGCCAACAGGGAGTCCTGCATATAAGTGCTGCCCTCAGTGTGTAGATCTTGGTGAAAAGCAAGTGTCTGATTCCTTGCTTATTTTTAACTGATTGACATTCTTGAAAACTGGCTTGTTATTCACAGACTACTGCACCTGCCTTTTGAGACCTGGCATGTGTATTTTTGCTCAGTCAAATGTGTCAGTACATTAAATATATATTGTGATTTTTCACTGTTGTATCACAGTTTGACCGCACTCCTTTGGATATTGCCATGGCCAACGGACGCACTGACATTGCACAGGTGTTGCAGCTGGCACAACACACAGATATTGGCAATGTTGAAGTTGACACTGTTACCATAGAAACTACAGAGCCCATTATAACTGAGACAGTCACAACTTCAGGAGGTAAGGGGAGAAAGGCTTCCCCATTTCGTGGTTTGTAACAGTTACCACCCTTCAGCCCCCAAGAAATAACTTCACTTGTATTTTATGTATCTAAAAAACGCACAACAGGAGTGTTACTATTTTTATTTTAATTGGCATGATGGCATCTTTGCTTGGGAACAAAACTAAGGGCAAGTTGGGCTTGTTACAGTGAAAACAGAAGTGTCCAGTGACTCTGAACAAAGCAGTACATCGGTGCTGGCAACTTTAGCAGCGCTTGCAGAGGCTACAGGCCCCATGAACTCTGCAAGTATGTTATTCTAGCTTCTCTTCAGATTGTGAAATGCTATAGTTTTATTTCTCCCTTAGTTTCTTTCGAGTTTATCAAGCATGCCATTAGAGGTTTATGAATGAAGATTACATACGAATGATATCAAAGATAGTGAAAACTATAAATGTTAAGTGCAATGTCACATTTGATATAGGAAATGTTTTGATCCTCATGAAACACGTGGTCACTGTATGATTAATTTTATCTTCCCTAAAATAAATTCAAAGCCAAGGTCATACATTTTATTGCACCAATGGTAATAGTGACAAAAATATTTTATGTTAGCTGGATGGCTTGATTATAATTTAGACAACAACTGCAGATGCTGTCAACTGGCTTGAGAATCAGGGTATTACCATGATCTCAACAGCAGATGGCGGTCTCATCACGTCAGCGGTGGAGAGTGGTCAGACCATCACCCTCACTGGTAATTTTCAAGTAGTGAAGTGTTTGCATCCATAGATACCTAAAGTCATGTATGCACACACAGGGACACGCACGTGCACATGCTGTTAAAATACTTTCATCCGCAGCATCTTCATTCAGCCAAATCAACTGTAAGATAAAGTACACATTTGAGTTTTTTTATCATATTGTTATTCCTGTTCTTGGATCCTTCATACAGAAGTGCTTTGGTTTTATTTTTATTTCCTGATGTCATTGTCTCTATATTTAAACTCTTTGCACAGAAAAGAAAGTAACTTTTTGTTAAAGAGCCACTCTGCCTGTCTCATACATTTTAGAGGAAACAAACTTCAAGCCATCCTATCAATGATAAGGCCTGGATTTCATGCCAGTGAAAAAAAATGTTTCAGAGGCTGGCAAGATAGCTCTGAACATCATAAGGCAAGATGCACTTGGGGATGTGTCCCATGACGGACTCGAAACGGTAGTTGGAGAGGATGGGCAGGTGTGTGACATATAGGTCTTGTCCTTTATTTGTCCTGAGCAGAATAGTGGAAGATAGGCTTGACGATCAGTTTGCTGCTTGAGTGTTAATCACAGATGGTGAGAACAGGCAAAATTTGAAAGATTCGTTTAGGCACATTCCTTAAGTGCAGCAGAGTAGATTCGCCTGTCAGGTAACTACAGGTCCAGTAAAAATTATTGTAACTTGCCTAACATGGCAAGTCAACAAAAAGGTAAATTAATATCAAGATTTCTTTTGTTAAGTAGCATCTGTAGACATAATAATTATGGTACTCTAATGAAAACTTCAAGAATATTACCAGTATGAATGATATGCACAAACAACAGACACCACAGCTTTATGCTTGCATTTTTCCCTGTCTTAAATTGCTTAACGTTGCGTGCTTACTATTGTGCTACTTGTCTGTGCAACCTTTGAGTGTCAGTAGTTTATTATTATGCTCAGGCATTTCTGGTTATGGGGTTGTTTCCCTTTGAACATGAATCTTATTTAGCTGAGAGAAACATGGATTTTTATGTGTACTCTTAGATTTAAAAAAAAAACACTAATACAGCATTATGTAAGGCACATTCTGTGGATACCAGGTTGTAATTAATTTTGACCAGACAGCAAAGATTGAGGTAATAAAGATTTTATATATGTATATGTGTCGTAAAATGAGTGGACATCAAGTTTCATGAGTTAAAGTGTGGTTTGCAGAAGGTGATCACCATCGTGGCAAACCCAAATGAGGAGGATCTGAGTGAAGAGGCACCAGTCCTGGTCACTGTTGCTGAGGATGGAACCGAACTGCCTGTAGAGGGAGAGATTGTCGAAGAGGCCGAGGGCGGAGGTCTGCCACTATTTTGGTTTTTTAAAATATTTTTCCTGCGACTGTGTGGGAGATCTTTGTTCAGAAAATATGGATGTGAGCACATTACATGCCAGTTTTGACCAGCTGGGACTATAGATGCTTACAAATGTTTTCAGTGATAACAGAGGTGACATCAGACATGCAGCATGCTATGGAAGGAACTCTGATCATAGAGGAAGGGGATGGCACAACTATCACTGTTACCCAGGCAACAGAGGATGAAAATGAAGTGAGTTGTTCATTTGAATGAGCAGTTTGTACACTTGGAATCTGTCCTGTCCCCAAGTATGCCCACTGCTTAGTGGATCATCTCACTCGTGCCCACACACCAGCTAACTCCAGTTCAAGTGTTTTCCCCTGAGATTTTTTAAGCAGGGAGAACATTTTGCCAGCAGGTATTGAGGATAAATTCAGGGATTGGAATTGTCTGCCAAGGTGCAATTCCCACCGTAAAAATCTTTTGCCGGTTATTCTCTGCAGCTTGCCCTGCATGCGTTCTAGTCATATGCTGCCAGCTCCAGTTATGCAATACCTAAGCATCCGGTCATTTACAGGCATGGTTACCGTCCACTGAAATGTCAAATTTCCACGGAGCTAGCATTACGTCCCAAATAAAATGACATTCTCGTCCATCCCAGGAAAAACATTTGTCTGGGGATTAGAAAGAAATTTGCTCCAGTTGGTGGCTTGATCTTCATTCACTAGTGCCTTTTGCCTGCAAAAGTCAGTGTCAAGCTGCAGCTCAACTGTCACAGAAAGACAGCATTATTATGATGGGCATGTCACTTTGTTGAATATGCTCCACTATTTGCCACCCACATGATGGTGAAAAAATCTGGCAGCCCTGGTAAAAGTCATAAATTTTGATGAAAGCATAAAATGTGTTTTCACGCATTAAAAATCCACATTTTATTTATTATTTATTTATTGCTCACAAAAAGTAGAAAGGATTTCATTGTCACTGATGTCAGGGTTGGTGATGAAGTGATAGAAGAATGTTTTGGCACCAGTTTCAGAAAAAATAAATGTATTGCATGGCCATGCGCAATGCCTTCTCTGTGGCAATGATATATGCAAGTTGTGGTTTGGCATTCCTGATGACTAGGAATTGTCATCTTTTTGATAAACTGTCAGCAATGATAAACATTATCTGCATGTCCTTTAAACCCACCTTCACTTGAGACCTGTCAGCAGCATGTCAAATGCTTAATACTAGTCTAGTGCAAAACTGACATGGGTGAGTGGATCTTCAGTAGATAAAAAAAAGGGTCAAATTTTATGAGTAAATTCTTGCTGAAAGTGTTTCTCATTATGCACGACAGCATCTCTTTTGAAAACAGAGAAATCTAAAGAGGACCCAAAAGTTACATATTCCCAAGGGTACATAAATGTGGGAAGTTTTTTTATATCAAAATGGGACTTATTAAAAAAACACTCAAAGTTACAACACCAGTTTCCTAGGACCCTCATTATTTCCACTGTAGCAAGCACCAGCTTATTTTCACTTTAACTTGGCACCAAATTATATATTATTTTTGAAGCCTAAAATTTGAACTCCCAAATGTCAACAGATTGTGCAGATTTTGTTCGAAAATTAAGAAAATTTTCGCACCCCACCCCAGCCCCTCTTCAGTTTTCAAACTTTTTCACAGTATCCAATTCCCATACCTGTAAATAGGACAGAGCTATTCACCAAATAGTTGGCTTAACTCCAAGGTTTTCCTGTACCCTTGATTCCCCCAACCAACCACCCAGTTTCAGTTTGTCTGGGCTCTGGAACTGCACATATTTAGGAGAAAAGGTTTTTGTTTTATAAATTTTGATTTCCTGAAAGACTGAGGAAAATGCCAGGTTAGCAGAAAGATGCTGTTCACAATGCTGTGTTGACATAGAAGTGCTTATTTATATTTAAGTTTTAAAGACTTAGAGAAACTGCAGGTAGTTTTGTAAAGTGAGCCACAACCTCCATTTAAACATCAAAGTGGGTTTTTTTAAAAAGTTCAGTGTAGAAGTCAGAATGACATTTGATTGTTACTGTCACAAAGCATTGCTATGCTCCCTGCAATGGAAATCTGACTGCTTAAAAAGCTGTTTAACTTGAGACCCCTGAACTTGTGCTTGTGTCTGAATTCAGGATGAAGAGGATGGCGACCCAGAACGGAGTGCACTGAGGAGGCAACTTGAGGAGGTGCAAAGGCAGGCTGAAGAATACAAACAACAGTTAAAAGCAAAAGAGGAAGAAGCAGAAAAGTTCCGCAAGCAGTTGTCTCAGATTCAAACATCCACAGACCCAAAGGATGCAGAGTCCTCCTGAGAGCTAAGGCTGACAGTGATGGTGTCTGTGCATAGAATGGTTAAAAGGTACAAAAGAGTATTCATGAGGACAGCGTTATCACTGTGGACCAGCCATTCAACAAACCCCTGCAAACTGTGTCACTGCTAGTTGCTCATCAGACTCTTAACCAGTTGCTATAAAGAGGTTAAGCTGTCTTTCTGATCAGCTTAGGGCCCTGCACTGGAATGCCAGCTTTGAAATCTGCTGGCTGAAATAATTAGGAAACAGCAGCAGTTTTCGTAATATACAGTCTGCATGGGTGGTTTCTTATACAGCTGTCAGCCCACCACGGATGCCCCCTACAAAGGTGATTTTAGAATGACTGCATCTTTTAACATCTGCTTTCTTGTGACATGCTTCTGACCCAGAATGGCTTTTGTTAAAGGTGGCATAAGAGTTCAAAACAAAGGTAGGTTCTTTTCATTGGCTTCCCCAACCCCCCCCCCCCCCCCCCCACTTCTTTAAAAAAAAATGTGGATGCTAGTTTTGAGTAAGCCTTTGTCAGTTTGTAAAGATGCATCCATTCTTGGTAAGGTATTTATTTTTGAACTGTATCTGTACATGGTCAACATATATCTTCATCCTTTGAGGACTTGTGGCGTTGATAATTTAAATGCTGCTCCGGAGGAGACGTTGACAGGCGTTTCTGATTAGCAGCATGTGCCTACAAATCTACATGCTGATGCATGCTCAATGAATTGTTCATAAGGAAATTTATTGTTCTGTGTGGATGCTATTGTTAATGGTATTGCATGAACCTAAAATTGAATCATGAAACAGCATTTTTAAAGCAGCAAACTCTTGTGACAAAGGTGAACTGAGTTTTTGTGATAGTTTTGTTAACATCCAGATTACATTCCACATTTCTAAATTTACGGAGAGATTAAGGAAGATCTTTAACAAAAATGAAATACTGTACTTCAGCCCTTTTCTGTCTTGGAACATTTTTAATTTGCTAAAGTCTTTTCTAATTTTAGTCAAGATTTTGCTTTAAATTGCCACACGAGTTATGCTCTGGTCATCTTAGAGCAGGCTGTTTAAAACATTCTTTCTCCTATGGAGATGGTATACACGATCCAGGCTTTAGCATGAATGGAGATTGTGCGTGCAGATGTCCACATTCATGGATTCCAACTGTATGTGCATGGAAACAGTTGTGTATGTGTGCGGATGATGTGCTTGTGTTATCCAAGTGTGTTTATGTGCTCTTGAAGTTTCGTTCTAGTTAGTAATAGTATCCATTTTCCATACATTTGCAGCCACATTAAACTGTGATTTCTATTGTCTACATGATACTTTATTTGTATTTTATGCCATCATTTGATTGCAAGTCTCAAGTTTCAGCAGCCAGGGGAAGGTGTGTGTGTGTGTGTTCATTGTTTTCACTACAGTGTCTGTGTGGCTCGTCCGCGCAAAGTTTGCATGAAATGTGTTCTCGCGCATTAAAAATCTTCATTTATTATTATTATTATTATTGATAGAGGGAATGTTTTAGGGCTCTTCCTGTCACCGAAATATTGCATTCCAAGAAGAGATGACCACTTTCGCACCAGCTTGCCCCAGTCACAAAGCAAAAAAAAAAACCCCAAGTGTCGTATCAGCAGCTTCTGACCACACACAGATTCAAGCATCTTTATTCTGCATGTAATTGCACAACAGCTTACATAATATCTTTAACAACAGTATATAATCCAGTGTTCAGATACTGACTGTAAATATACACAAAATATTTCATCATGCCACAAGATGCACTACCATTTTGAGGATTGTTCTTCACAATTTTTAAATCTACACTATGAGCATCAAAGCAAATCATTTTTTGCAAACCTACAGGTTCTTCCACAATGTCTACAGTGCAAACACAACTCCTGAACAACTTTCTCACCATAATGTCACTCTTAATCATTTGTATCAAGTGCAGATTGCAAATGTCATGATTTGTGTTTACTTTGGAACATTTTCATTGACGATACCATCCTCAAAACTGTGCATAAAGCACATCATAAGTTACCATCTACAATAAAAGTGAAGAAACTATACACGCCGCAAAAAGAGCGACTTTGATTGGGGTCAAGATGGTTGTGATTACGTAAGATTATTTCAGGTCTCTGTAATTTCATGACACATTTCTGTGCAAAATTACACCTTTAAACTGTACAAAAAATGGAATGGATCATGCTTTTTCAAATGTTTTACTTTAAAATCAACAGGGAGATGTGTTTTTGTAAAATATTCTGCATTTATGAAAATAATATACTTTACCTCAGTACAACTCTCCTGACCTGATTGTCTGTTCCCTATCAATGATGCACTCATACACAAGGTCCCCTCATGAAACTAAAAGCTGATGCCTGTGGCACCAAGCTGAGGATTCCATCCACTTAATCACCACCCTTTGCATTTTCCATCTGCCAGACCTTGGCAGACTTGCCATCATCACTAGGCTTATTTTTACTTTTGAATCACCAATCTCTCACATCACCCCCTATATTTTCCCACAATAGCCACTGGTAAGTATTCCCTGCCACCCCCACCCCCCTTCAGTTCTCCACCACCAAAATGCATCGAGTCAAAGTAAAAATATTATTTCACTTACTATGGCAAGCAAATACTACTTGCAGAAGCAGGATAAACCATTTCTTCAGCAGAACCCTTGACCCAAATGTTTATTTGGAGGTTCTTTGTCAAGGTCAGGCCCATGCTGTTAGGAGTATTGATGAGCTGTAAACAGTAGACTGCCTGGGTCTGACAAAGAAAAGGCTACAAAAACTTTATGATTAAGAACAAGTGCAAGTCATTAATAATATGATCAAACAAAAATGAGAAATTGATCGTCATGAAAGAATTCAACCAAATATTTATTAATAAAGAACAAATGAGGACCGAGCACTTACATTATCGAAAGATAACTCCAACAAAGGTATCTTTCGATAATTTAAGCGCTCGGTCCTCATTTGTTCTTTATTAATTATAATTTGCACCTTGAGGATTTCATGTATTTGTCCTATGTTGTGTTTTTCTTTGAATCCTAGTTGTCAGCATACGCTTAGTGAGCGGGCTGACTACATTAAATTGGATTCTCTGTATGCACACGTTGTGCACCGAGGGTTAGCTGTGTGAAGAATAGCGCCGTTATAAAGAAAGGGAGGGCAGATCTTTTTTGAGGATCTGCCAAGTTCCTTTCTTTCTCTCTTTGCAACATGTTTGGGTACGGTAAGCTCCCTTGGGCACACACGTCTGCATACATCTATGTTTGAGCGCTGCCAGTACCTTTTTTGGAGTTATCTTTAAACTATTTATTCCTAAATTATACAGTTTGATTCTCATTAGCAAAATCATGTTAGCAAAACAATAAACATTTATTCATCAGCTCACAAATGACCGTCCAAAGTGGAGATGTTTCTCTAGGAAAAGAGCTGCCAGCAGCTTTTCTTAGTCCTGGTAGGTATCCACAGAAGCCTAGCTGCTATCCACAGCAGGGAAAAAGTCCAACATGCTAGCTTCCTTTACAGGGGCTCAGCCTCATGCAGTCAACATGCCCACTTGCTGCAGTGACGGGAAAGAATCCTGTCAGCCAGGTCAGTAATAAAGTCACAAAACTAATAAAAATAATAGAAAACCCAGCTAGTCTCAAACTGTTTTGCATCTTCACAGTGAAAAAAAAATGTTCTAGTGTCTGTGATACAAACATTACAGCTCCCTAATTCCAAATGCTCTGTTCTGTGGAACTATTGGTAATATTTAACCCACTGCACAGCATTCAAAAATTATCAAGCAGAATGCACCTTAAAAGTTACTATGCAGCAAATAGGAACATTTCCAGCCCAGCAACCGTGGTGGACCATTGTCTCTGTCGGCTAAGTAACCCGTTCTATTTGTTATCTGTGTCATCCAGAAGAAGGGCAATGCCTTGAAATGACGTTTTGTCTCGATTTGCTGAGTTGAGCTTTCTTTGTTGTCCCCTTATTTACCACAACCAGCAGTCACATGTTTCTTTTTAAAATAGTAATCTCAACCTGGTAAAATAAGAAGTGAAGGTATTGCACAAGTCCTCCAGTCAGGTATTGCACAAGTCACAATATTGCAAATATATTTTTTTTAAAAAACCCAAAACAGTTCATTTGCTGACTTGAGAGTTCTTGACAAATTTGGTTACAAACTAAACAGAAAACTAAATCCTGTGCATCAAAATAAGGGAAAAAATATTAAAGGCATTACAGTTACCAATTCCAGAGATATGATTAAAAATACTGCCAATTTTTAATGTGGCTGGTATGTCTGACGAAACCTTCTCTCTCAGTCCCAATATTCTCTTTTTAATGACCTTGATGCAGCATCATCACATCTCAAAATAAGATTATGCTAAGCAGACCATGCATGTATTTTTGACTGAATAGAGTTATACAAATAAACGAAGATTAGTTGATGCTGTTTATGGTATTGCGCTTTAACAGAAAAAACCAGTATCACTGCAGTGCATTATGAGTTTACTGTGTTAGCTAGCACAAGAATCTACAACCACCAGTCATGTGTCTCAAAATACCCGTGTTATACTCAAGACTTCATGAAATAAACTTTACAGTTTAGGTTTGCTGTTTTATGTCATGACAACACATTTGGAGCACATCAGAAAAAGTTGGAAATACTGTAACGATCTCAGCTATGTTGTATGCAACTAGCCTAACTGACCAGCAGCTAAATAGGATTGTAATTTACAGTAAACAATTTAATGCTGCCGGAAAACTGATTTTATTGAGCAAGCAAATAACAATTTATGACTACAAAATCCCCAGAATATTTCATCTGTACTACCTTGTTCTTCTTACACTTAGCAAAAGGGGCATAAATGTACGCAGGATGCACAGATTTTTAAAAGAATGCAATAATGCAAACATGACAACTCATCAACTGATAGTAAGGAACAAAGTCTCCTAGAATCCAAACAGCTTGTAACCATATGTTATTGAAAACAAGCTGGCAAATACTTTTTATCAAAAAGAAAGCAGCACAGATTTGGGGACATGTTTATCAGCTAGCAGAATTTCGCCTTTTTTAGACACTACCAATTTTGCCCCTAGTACATTTTCTTGTAAATATCATGGGCATGCAGCTCGGATACCATCAGCGAAAAGAAAAAATATTTACATACTCATTTTCACCCTGCTTACTCACTTCTGCTAATATCCCACTAGCTGCACGATACTTTGATTTTTTTTGTTTTGTTTTGAACATGGGACAAAGAGAAAATTTAAACCCAGAAAGTATACTTTTACAAAAGAGTTTCCAGAAGCATTTTAACAGGCTGGAACTGCACTTTGCAGATTATTGTTTAATGTCAAGTCAGCAACAAAAGTTATATCATGATGATGGACGGAAAGGACCAGTTGATGGGGGGAAAAGCTGGAGCACCCAGAGAAAACCACCATCAACCGTCCCTGTAAACAAGGGATAAGTGCAGACGAAGTACATGTGCCGGATATGTGCCGCAAACCCGTGACCTTCTGTACTGGTGACAAGCATACCACCAAGCAACTGATTGCCCCTGCTATAGAGATGACAGTCTTAACGGCATAATACTGTACAAAGCCAGTTTTTACTGCATGATGGGATACTTTTAATCATATTAAACAAAGAAACTCAGGCTACAGATTGGGCAATCTTGTAAGCAGTTGCAGAAAAGTGGCGTATTGTGCCTGCCTACCACTTGTACCAACAGCTTGAACAGACTTGATCAATCCACAAGCTGCCCATAAGGGTCGATCCGAGCTAATGGTGATCAGTTCAGCAACCTTGGCAAAATTTATCACAAGACTACACTGAATAATGTAGAAAGACTATACAACTGGCCTGATAGATATCCTTTCGCTTCCCCTTCCTTTAGTTCAAGGCAATAGCAGCTTAAGTTGTGAACTGTTCATGATTCATTTTACTTCCACTTCTCAACTTTACAGAGGATTTACTCAAAAATCTAGATACAAAGACCAGGAAGAGGATAATGCAATCTTCTCTGTATTAGAATTTTTTTTAGTGTATAATATTTTGCTGATAGTACGAAATGATATTTTTGAATGCTTGGCTAAATGCAGCCTATTCTATCATGGTTATAATGTGTAATGTGGCAGATTGAAAGGCAAAATTAACTATAAAAAGGACTTTTCTGACTGAAAGATTTATGGTTGAAGAATTGCTCTTTCTGAAACAGTCTGATTTTTATTTGTTGTGGGTAAAATTATTTAAATGTAGATTTTAAAAACATTACATAGTAGAGATCAGAGCAGGTACAAAGCTTGCAGCCTGATGCCATGCCTGGCCACGAAATCCGACAGATTGAAGTACTTTACACAGTGAAGGATTCGACAGATTGAAGTACTTTACACAGTGAAGGAT
>SMGT01000767.1:384519-400571 GCA_004794575.1 Lanistes nyassanus | reverse complement strand
TGACTGGTATCCCGACTTTTCTTCAGATTACTCTCTGATAACGTCATGGTTGTAACCAAATTAAGGCGCCATTCCAGTATTGTTGCTATTACTAATAAAGTTCCATGTCGCCAGATAGCCCCGAAATTTGCAGAGTTCAGCACAGTATACCCCAAAGCCATATTACTAATAGCAACAATACTGGAATGGCGCCTTAATTTGGTTAGTGTAGGGCTACTAACTTGATGCCAAAACTAATAGTATTAGTTTTGGCATCAAGTTAGTAGCCCTACACTACACTGTCACTGCATAGTTGTTTTATGTGCATATTTTGTCTCATATAATAAAATATGTTACATACGCGTTTACCATATTCTCTGATAATTTTTCTTTCCTGTTTTTCCAGGTGTGGACCATGTCGCCAGATAGCCCCGAAATTTGCAGAGTTCAGCACAGCATACCCCAAAGCCATATTCCTGAAAGTTGATGTTGACCAGTGTCCAGTACATAAACTTATAACATTATTATGATTTAAACTGCAACCATATATAAGTTGCTCAGTTCTTTATATAATAGCCTCCTACGGGTTACTTCATTACTTGGAAGGGACTGATGACACTAGTAACAGTATCATGATAAGCATTGGTTTCTTCATGTTATTTTGCGTCCCCAATGAACCTTAGTCACTTAAGACTGCAGGTTTTAGGTGATTTGTGATGTAGGATTTGTTCTTTAAGACAGTACATTCCAAAGCTGTTAAAACCATCTAGGTGGTCTAGTTGTTAAAGCATCTGCTTCCAAGGTGGGAGGTTGGCGGTTTGCTCTCCGCCGAGCCATGCCGAAGACATACCAACTGGCAATCTAGTAGCTGCTTTGCCAGACACCTGGCACTATAGGGAACAGTAGCAGGACTGGTTGTGACTGGGTGGGACTGAAGGGTGTGTTTTGAAAGTAGTCCCATATGTGGCAGGATGTTAAACTGTAGGTTGAGGATACGAAACTTCATGAAATCACACAAATTCAAATATTTTACTAGCAACTTTGGTGTAAACACTCTAATTTGGCATCACAGAGTTCTAATCTGCCATTACTTAGATTTATTAGTAAGCAGATTTTGTGTTTACAAGTAAAGTTTGAAACCATCGCTGAAAAAATAAAATCGTCGGTAAAAGTTGGAAAACCCCGATCGTGACGTCACGTCCAGAATGGGCCCGAGTTAAGGTAGATGGTACGTCAGTCAGTGTGTTGTAGAAAAGCTGCAGTAACATTAAAAGCAAAAACGTTGCACTTCGTCAGTATCCATCTGTTAAATTAAGTATGAAGGTTGTTACACTTGTAATCTTTCAGGACTTTAGTCTGTGCCGTTCATTGTTGGTGTTGTTTTACTTGTGTTTATTTTTGTACGTTGTTTTATTGTTGTCTCATTAATAGTTTTTATGGTTGTACTTAATAGTTACCATCTCAATAATGTGGGTTTTATAAAGGTTTTGACTGTGTGATGTTTTTATACATAGTTGTTATTTTCTTACTCCATATAGTGTAAAACCCATTTTGCACCTATTATTGCGGGGAAAGCATGCTGTATAAGCTTTGGTATTATTAATAGTGATACTTTTCTCACACCAAAACACTGATGTAGTTTTTGTGATGACTGCATAATTTTTGAAAGTTTAGCATTCTTTGAGTGTGCATGCATGACTGTACTCCATGTACCTGTTTGATCACAAATCTTCTAGGAACGGGATGGTGCATGAGTGATAAACAACCTCTCATTTCAAATATCCTATTACAGAGACCATGAGAAGAAGTAGCTGAGAAGATATAAATCAAAAAGAAAAAGTTAAAGCAACTGTTTAACTTCTTTCCTGATGGATGGGGGAGTTGAAGACATTTTTTTGGGGTGTTGACTATTTTTTTTTTCAATTTTGACTTTATTTCCCTGCCTTTTTTCTCTCAAGTGGTTTCCCTAGCTGTATGACCAGCATAAAACTGATTTGTGCCAATTAAGAGAAAAAGATTTTGACAAGAACTTTATACTTATAAAGAACATTTTAACGAAGAGGATAAACGATTTAGGACAGAGTACTTGCATATCTCATACAAATTTTAAAAAAAATACTCTCCTATTTGGAACTTGAGCCATTTGCATGCGAATTTGTTTTGAATTTATATTACACTACCAGTACTATTTAATTTTTTTCACGCGTGCTCAATTACAGAATTAACTTATTCTGCATCAATGTAAATAACCCAACATTGGTTCACTGATTTATTGTGGGTTGATTCCCAATCACGAGTTGGATTTCCTATAAATATTTCCTTTATATTCTGCCTACAACTACAACCGATTCGCATGATTTGCTATAATGTCTACTACTGATTGGTGATTTTTATTCCACTGATTCTGATCGACAGTTTTGTTACAGCATCAGACAGATCATAAGGAGTATGAACAATAATGAAAATTACTAGTAATCAAAACAGAGCATTTAAACAACGAAAACGAAAAACCTGAGGATATCAGTGTATCGTGTTTTCATTACGTTCTTTATTGTGATTGGCGTCATTGAGCTGGATAGAACATTTCTTCTCAACATTTCAGAAAGTAACATATCTCAAACATGCAATATAATGGATTTAAATATGTTCCTCTGTCTTCTATTTCTTTATAATATGAACAATGTGATAATGAGTCATGCGATGATTCTCATGAAATTGTAAAAAGCTACACTCTGGTCTAGACTAAACAACAGTACGCTTAGCTTGTTCCTTCTGGAGATGATGTCACTTCGGTGGCTGTGCTCCCTACTGAAGTTTCTGGCAATCTCCGACGTGGGGGCTATCAGCAAGCTACACTTTAACTTGTCTATGCAACACTGTCCTGATATGCACCTTGTTTGCAGTGGGATGTTAAGCAGCAAAACATCTAACCAACCAATCCAAGACTATTATCGAGAATGCACTCTAGCATCTTGTTGGAAAAAAATATTGATAGTTAACTTCACAGCTCTAATAGTTTATTCAGTATTATAAAATACTTGCACATACGCATGCCTGAATCTGTATATGCGTGCATGGAAAGTGTGAGAAAAGGCTTTTTTGTTGTTGTTTGACATTTAACAGGAAACAGCTCAAGGCCAGGGTGTGACAGCAATGCCTACCTTTATTTTTTACCGCAACAAAGTTAAGATTGACTCACTCCGTGGTGCTGATCCCACTGCTTTAGAAGAAAAGATTAGAAAGTGGTATCAAGAAGATGAAGAAGAAGGGGAAGGAGACATTCCTGTTAAAGGGCATGTATGTACCAAAGGCTGCTGTATTTGAGCTTTGTTTTACTTTTTGCAGACGTGCATACTCAAGGCTGCTTTTTTTGCACTTAGTTTTACTTTTAGAAGACGTGCAACAGAGCTTTTGCTGTGGATTAACTTTTCATAGAATTTCAGTTCAGTGGGTCAGAAGTAAAATTACATACAAATTTTCTTATATTTTAAAACCTGTACAACAATTGTTTGGTATCCCCTAAGTTATGGCAATCACAACCTTATTGTTATTCAACTGCCATAGCTTATTCCAGTTATTGATGTCTACAAATGCAGTTAATGTTCATTCATTCATTATAGATTCACCAATTTAGAAGACCATAGAATATTTTGTAATTATATGAAAATATAAAGTTCTTCCCTTGTAAATTGTCCCTTCTTATTGGCAGATGGACCTGTCATTGTTTATCAACAAAGCACAGTGTGAGTGTCTGAATGAATCAGATGATCACCCACTGACTCAGGCCTTTGCATCTAAAGATGGTTTCCTCGAGTCAGACTGTGATGAACAGGTAAGACATATTTCTGGATAGTTTTGCATGTGTCCACACGTGCGCATGCTCATCTATGATTAAACAAAATTTAATCTTTACTTTCAGTGCTGGTCATCTTTATCAGCTGTGCTTTTATAATTTTCAAATTCTGTCAGAGGAACTCAGGCGTTTTGTAGAGCATATTACATAATTTCCTGTTCTTGCTGTCAACAGCTCATTATAAACATTGGCTTCAACCAGGCAGTGAAGATCCACTCGATGCGTTTGGAAGGTCCTTCTGGTAGGAGTATTTACTCAGTAGAGCTAGAAATGTTGATGAGACAGGCATCTTTCAGGTGCTAACAGCTGATATTTACACGGTCATTTTCTCTGGTATTAAACGCCAGTTTAGATAACCAAGATGCAGTGTGCAGTATACCTAATGTATAGATTACCAAGGTATAGGCCCCTGAAGTAAAATTGGGGTTGTTGATCTTCCCTTTGATTGTAATGGCACAGCTGTCCACTGGTTACAGTTTTCTATCCATTCTCTTTTATCTCTGATATCTGCCCCTTTCTTTCATGTCTTGTTCTCATCTTTTGCTCCAGTCACCTGCTTTTTTTCTAGAAATTACTTTTCTTTTAGATTCATTGTTCCCATTTTATGGGTCATGTGACTGGGGTTAGGAGGTGTATATTGGGGGGTAGGGTGGATTTTTCTGCCATGTAGCACTAGTATTTGGTACGTTCAGCCTATTATGTATATATTTCCTTTCCTCTGTGATTATTTTTTACTGGATATTTTTCATCCGTCTGGAGTTAGAAAAATGGAGAGAATGCTCAACATCTCCAGGGTCTTTTAGTCGTTGTCAACACATTTTGTGTTTGGTGGGCTATCAAACTGATGATATATTATTGTATAGGGTATAAATACGATAGAGTGATTTATGTGGCATGTATGTGTTAACGGTAGGATAAAACCTGACACATATATTGTCCTGATGTGGCTTATTTGACTGGACCCTTGAAGCAACAAACAAGACCATTTTTAGTGTAAGTTTATTTAGTGTTTCAGTGCCTCACAAAGTATGAGCCTTTCTCTTGTCATGCAGCATACGGTAGGATTTAAAAAAAAATAGTACTACCAACTTGTCACTAGGCAACAAGGTTTTAGAGATCAAGCTTTTCTCAGGGCCAGGTTTGTGAGGGAAGTGCTCATCTTTCTGCTGCTGTCTTTCTTGCTTAACCATTTCAGGGGTCAGGTAGCCATTGCTAGCTGGGTGGACTGCCATGGGTGAGGCTGGTGTTTTTTGAGGCCCAGTTCATTGTACAGCCATGGATCCCAGTTCTCTAGTGGTATAGCGAACCTCAGCAGCATAACCCCTATAGAACTCTGTATACATGTAAAGTGAAGTTTTACAGTGGCCGTGAACAATCTCAACAAGAAACAGCTCTTTTTGCTATACCATTGAGGTGGTGCAGAATGCCTTTCAAGTTATGACATGATGGCCAGCACTGCTTTCTGGATACTTTATCAACTTAAGTGTAACTGGATGGGTTAAAGATTTCTTCTTGTGCTCAGAATGCAGTTTCTATTTAAAATAAGTGTAGGTCAATGCCTGCTTTTGCAGTTTGGTTAAAAAATTTGGTTGTTAGTAAGAAACATACTATTGTTAATGTTTTATCATGCTAGTTGGGGATTAATACCAGTCGTATGATTTTGATATTTTCCCATTTAGCTTTGACTGGCTGGATGGTGAGGGAGAGAGAATGGAAGAAGAATGTACTTGCTCCCTGCTTATAGGTTAAATCTTGATTTATGTTTTACACAGACATGGGCCCTAAGACGGTGAAGCTTTTTATCAACCAGCCCCATACACTGGACTTTGATCAGGCAGATAGCATGGCACCAGTGCAACAGCTAGAGTAACATCCATTTTTAGTTTTCATTACATTTTCATCTCTGCAGATCAGTTCCAACTTTGAATCCTAGGCCTGACCAAAGTATAAATAGGCACTACAGAGAGGTGTGGGGGGTGGAGGGAGAGAATAGCCGTGGAGATGCAGTTATCTTAAAAATAGAGATTGGTAAGGAATGCAACTTGTCTTAAGATGCATGTTGAGTAATGGTAACCTGTAACCTTTCATCAGTCATTGAAAATGGGTGTGTTAGATTTCATACTTTTCTCAGGGCTAGTTTTATGCTTATTTTTCTCTGGGGTGGTTTTCAGGATGGGGAGGGGTGCTTATTTCCTCTCCACTGCTGCTTTTCCTTCTGTAACACTGTAAGGAATCAGGTACTCCTTCACAACTGGGTAAAGAGTGATTGGTGGGTGGTGACACTTGCTCCTTAACCAAGGTCACAGATGTTGATGCAACCTGTATCCTTATGCGGAGTACATATCTGAAAACATACAACCCTGCTTGTGATATCATTAATATCATTTAGCTCCTTAGCACCCAGAGACTGTCTTGTAGTAAGAGTGTTGTAAGATCATACTTAGAATCCACCATCCACTTAAGTAGCTATTAGATTAATACTCTGCAGACGGTTTCAGCATTAATCAGTTCAAGTATTATGTCAGGCAGCCACAGTATTTACGATTATTAATCACCTAATTCCCAGCTTCCCCCACCAAAAAGTCCTCATTATTCCAAGCTTTTCTTGCTTTTTGTATGCTACTTACATTGTACTTCCATTTTTTCACTTCCAGTTTGACAGCAGGAGATATAGGGGAAGGAGCTGTTGTTCCACTCAAGTTTGTCAAGTTTCAGAATGTACAGAGTGTTACGGTATGCTTTTATCCATAGATGTTTCTGTTGATATAGTTGTATCACTATGCTCTGTTAGTACTACCATCTTTTTTGATGTTGCTTTTTACTGTTGTAGGATAAAGTTTTACTGTCATTTCTCTTCCATGGATCATACTTTGGTCTTGGACACTTAGGAAAAACCAAACTATTCATATTAATACCATTAATGATATTAATTTGTTGCCATTATTTGAACATAAATGGAAATGGGCCTCTAATACCATGTACAAATCGGACTAAAATCATGATCTTCTTTCTTGTGTCTTGAATAAACAGCAGGTTTTGCTGGTCCTGCATATCACATGTGCATTCTGTTTTGCAGCTGTTTGTGAAAGATAATCAGACTGGCTCTGAAAAAACACAGATAAGTTATCTGTCATTTCTGGGTTGTCCAGTGAGCACAACAAACATGCAGGATTTTAAGCGGGTAATTCATCATATTGTTTACCTTCATGCCTCACAGTGCAGGTTGCTGGTGGGGAGGGGGAATGATGGGGACTTTTAAAAACTTTTTTCCACTTTTGCAAATGGGGGCAGGGAGGGGGGTGGTGGTGGTGGTGGTGTCAGCAAACGCTATAGTTTGCTATGTTAAAAAAGTAACTTCTAGATGTATTAACATATATATTTTAAAAATTCACCCCACAGAATGGAACTGGGTTGTTACATGTCTACGGAAAAATTTCTTAGCTGCGTGAAGTCATGAACTTGCTTTAACAATACAAGTACTACACAACATGTGAAAAGTCAGTTTTTATTTAGGAACTATTTTTTCTTCCTCCCAGGTGGCTGGGAAGAAAGGAGAAAGTCACTGAAATGTTATCAAGAATCAGGTCCACTGAAAACAGGGAGGTATGTTTAACCACTTGCCTTGTTTTGAAGAATGCAGAGGGCAAGCAGGTTGAAGCACTTAGCCATAGCTTTGCCTGGTTAACTTTTGACATCATGCTAAATCCTATCCAATCAAAAACCTTGCCTTTATAAGTGTTCCCTTAAAGTCACAGAAACTGTGCGTACCTGGTTTTTCTGTGCTTGAAATTATGAGGGTTTGTTGACAAGGTATGAAGGTTCCTGTACATTTTTTATTTAAAATTTGAAAAGGGTTTCCTTGGGATGCATGGATTGAGATATCTGCATCCTTCAGATTTCTGTGCATAACAGATGTACAGTCACACACTATGGGAGTCCTGCAGTATAGTTAGCTCCTTGAAAGTTTCAGTCGGATACCCCGTCATTGCCAGTGCTGCTATTAAATGTGCAGGGATTTGTCCTGGCATAGTCTATAAAACATTATGAGACAAAGAAAATATACGTGGATTATGTGCATATTCTTGGGCAGTGCAGGAAACTGATTTAGGGTCAGTATCAGCTACAAGTACCCTTAGGAAAGACAAGGACTTATAACACTACAAAACAGGCAACTTGTAATATTTTCTGTCATTTTCAGACTTTAAAGACCTGGAAAACTGCTTCAGGACAACCATAGGGAAAAGTTCTTTTCATCAAGCAACATGCAAGATTTCTGTGATGTTGGTCTAAAACGGAATGAAAGAATAATTGTTTAATGTATGATCAAAGATGTCAGATCATATGCTGCAAATGGAGAACCAAGATTTGAACTGATTGATGCTGGCTTCAGTAATGTTTGGCACTTACGTTAATTTCTGTGAGGATATAAGCACTTTTAACTGTGGGCATTACATCTGCTTGAAAGATGCACATTCTCAATGCTTTCACTGTATTGTAAACAAAACATATTTTGTCAAGTCCTTTGTTCTCAAAAGTGAGTACTGTTTCAATATGCACATTTAAGTTCTTTACCGAGTTTTAAATCCTTCTCAGCAAGCTTTCTTATATCACATTGCTCTGTGTACATCGACGATCTTAGCATTCTACAGTCCTATGCCTGTTTGTGAAAAAAAATTTCTGATTTTCAGCGATTTGGTACCCCCCAAATCTGAATCATTTTGGTAAAAATACACTGTCTACAACTTTAATTGGTTTCCCTGATCAGGAAGAGCCATTTTTAACCAATCGGAATCATTCTTTCACTTGCAGAAAAGTAAACCATCTTTGCTCTGATTGCAAGTCATTCACACTAAGACATAAGGATGTGGCAGTTGTGAAAAACACCAAAATCCGTAACGCTGTTTTTGACATCTGATGCCACCCAAAAGACTGTGACATGGTTAAGTTATGAGCCGAGGCAAATCTTTCTGCCAGAACCACCAACTGGATAAAACAGATGCTTAAAGATATGTTCTGTGTCAGCAAAGTGTGCTTGTTTTATGTTTGTCTCTTGTATGTTTCAATGTTGATTTTATTGCAGCAGCACAGGAAGAAGGTTGACAAGGACGTTAGTCACTGCTACTATTTTGGGGGCTGTGCCGTTATTTTTCGGCCTTGCTGCTACAATCATCAGTTGGAATGTACAAAGGTCTGCATAGAAATGAAAACAATAAATGAGAGACAAGAAAAAATACTGTTTATCTGTGACAATGGAATGCAAAAATCTGGGAGACTCAACAGTGGGTGGGTGGTGGTGGGAATCTGAATTTCAGTATAGTCACTCTTTAATACACACAGAAGCGAGATTTCGAGGTGAGATATCTGGATCAAAGATTGCTACAATGCTGGGCTGGTAGCCTTGTTCGACGAGCCATTGCTCTCTGTCCCAGACTATCAGTGATTCCAGAACAGGCTGAAGAACCACCTGCAGACACTGGAAACAAAAACAAGGTACAATGAAAGGGCAAAGGTACATGTTTTATTAAGCTACTTTCTGCTTCCACAAAAAAAGCTGTACACTAGTCAGTAGTAAATGTATTTTTCTACTCAATTTTTAAAACCCTTTCCACTTTCTTTGATTCTAAAAATGATGCTTAAAAGTGCAGCATTATCACTGAAAGAATATTTTATAAACTGACAGATTTAGAAAATGATGCACTGATTATTTGTATGTAGTTAAAGGGACAGAAAAATGTCTTACCGTGAAAGGTTCAATGGATTGGAAATGGGGTTGTAGCTGAAAATACAGCCTATGCATTTCCTTTTTCATGTCTTTTTTCTCGTCTGTTAGACAAAAACAAAACCCCCCACAAAATGCTCAAATCAACTCACATTTAAGCTGATTATTACCTGATGAATATGTCCCCTTGTTCTTAACCTGTGTCTATTGACATAATGTGTTCCCAGGATGCAATCATAAGGTTAAATGCCTTTACAGATCTGTCTACAGAAACACTGTTTTTCCGAGAAGCCAGTCTAGATCTGTTTCTTCCAAAATGCACCATGTTTACCAATGAGTGCCTTGGAAGATGTTTGCACTGACAGTCTTTTCATTTCTACATACTTTCCACTTTTATCATGGGTGCTTTGTCCTGTTTGACTCACATCCTTCCAGATTCTATCTGCAGGAATATTGTTTGAATGTATGACCAAATACTGCTGCAATCACTTAAATCTTGAACTGACTGCAAAGTAAGTCTCCCTCTTTGATCTTCCAGAGAAGTTTTAAGTAGCATGAAATCATGCACTACCAGAATTGTGTTAAAAACATGGGATTATTTTTTGGTTGGAGCCCAACTGAAACTTGCTTAAATATGCCTCTACATTAACTCAGCAAAACTTCAATGTTTTTCTCCCCCTACTGATATAGCCTTTTAAGACAAGTAATGCTATTTGCTAATAAAGGGACTAGTGGGAGACACCTGAGCTGTAATTGGCTGGAGATGGGGGGGGGGGGCAGATATTTGTTGCTCAATGTCCCACCATAAACTAGGTGCATATCAGGACGGTGCTGCTTGGACAAAGTTTATGTGCTGCCACGCTGGGACTGCTGTCCCAACATATGCTTCAGTCCCACCCTGTCATACTGACACCAAGCCAACCAGTCCTAATACTGTTTCCTATAGTGTCAGGCATCTGGCAGGGCACCTACTAGACTGCCAGTTTTTAAGTCTTAGATTTGACTTGGCTGGGGCACAAACCACCACCTCAGAAGCGGATGCCTCAGCCACAAAACCACCGAGGTGGTTGTGATTGGCTGCAACAAGGCCACAAACCAGAGCATGGAAACACATGTACTAATTAGTGTATTGCCCACCAACGGTGAAGTATCATTTGTGGGTTGCACGTGATTTGAGGTATATAAAGATGTCCCCTTCTATAATATCTGTGGAGTCTTGCTTGAACACAGAACTGAAGGTTCATTTACCTTCAGTAATGGAAAGTGCAGCTAAAAAGGAGTTGACGAAGCTGTCGAAACTACTGTAGTTCAACTTCCTAATTTTTTTCCTCTGTGGCACCAATGCCTGCTGGTTTTCTGCTGAAATGTGAAAAAAATGCAAATAATCCTCACCATACTTCAGTCAACAAGAGAATAATAATGGACATGTCTTAGTAATTTTTTTAATTTGGCTTTACCCAATCTGCTGCATACACCCAACAATGTCAAACAGAAGGGCTTGCATAAGCATGGTCTTGCCCCCAAGAAATCTTGACATCACCCCAACCCTTCCATCCTTCCCCAGAAAAGTATATATATATATTTTTTTTTTTACTAGATTGAAGTATAGGCAGGTTTTCTTCTATTATTGTACATAACGCAGATGTTTGAACTACAACATACAAATACATGTAATATGTAGGAACAGGTGTTGCAATCTGCTGGAAATAGGTGTGACACTAGAGATTCAGTTTTACACCAAAGGACAGGTGAGGCCTTTCTACACACCAAGCTTCATGACAAAATGCAACTCGTACCCGAGGGATATTTAGAGAAATCTTGAACACAAGATGAAAATGGAATGGATGAGAAAAAAAATAATGAAAGAGAAATCAATTTTTAAAAAAGAAAACTTATAATAATTTGTGATCCATTCAAAGTCTGATTCAATCAATAACATGGGTGCAAGCAAAAAATTTCTGCTATACTGCAAACAAACTTTTGTGTGCTGTCTCCATATATAAATACGAAAACACACACACATAATATAATTTTTATGAATAAGAAATTTAACAGTTTCGTTAGGTTAATCAGACAGCTCAGGACAGCATGAGATTTCAAAGGAACTTTCATCACGCACAGCCTTCCTTGTTTAAATGTACTGGGCGTTCTGGCTAGCCTTCGCAAAATTCATTGCTAAGGCTCACTTGCCAATATCTTTGGTAGCTGTGGACAACTGGCAAAAATAAAAAGTCCATTTTTTGCAGTATATGGATTTTCATATAAATACAGAAAGCCTTTCACCCATGCAATAAGAACTCTTGTTTGAAAATTACTACATTACACTTATGTACAGGATACTATATTTAGCCATGGACATACATGTACTCCAGGATTGTACATCTCTACCACTGTTGTACTGTCAAAAATTCATCCTCATATTCAACTGTTGTTGTGATCAATATTTGATCACACCATACTGATTGACTTACTGAGAAACACTTCCAGCAAAGCCCTGTACGCCAGGTTCCGAGTGTGACTTTCGTGATCTGTGTCACGCTGAGCAGCCCAGCGTGTCCTGAACAATGCATACTGAATGCCATAAAAAACTGACAGAAAAGGAACACAAATACATTCATAACAATCAATACATTTAGAATACTTTTAATGTTTTATCCAGAGTTCAGCATGGATAAAAACTTGCTCGAACAGATTCCAACTTTCAACAGCACTTTTTAACTACCTGGCAAAGAACTTTTTTGACCAATATAAATATGGGGAAATGGTGGAAAGGAACACAGCGGACAACTTCAAAATAGTTGACTGTTCTGGTTGAATATTTATATACCAAACAGGAGTCTCTAGTCTAGTCTAAAAACTAACCTTGTTTCTTGAGCTGCTAGTCTCAAGCTGCCAGTTGACAGCAAATGAGGAGGTGATGAATTAGAAAATTTTTTTTGTGCTGTTTCATAAGCCTGTTTTGCCATCTCGCTTAAAGGAAAGTTATAGAATCCATCTTTCCCTTTAAAAAAATACAAAATAAAAACATGCTACTTCTATCTGTACCAACCTTGCTGCCTAGAATTAAACAGGATTCATATCCAATGATTCTTTATGTGATAATTTTTTTTCTGACACTTCTACTCATTTTACATCATGCTACTTCATCACTCGAAGTCAAGAATACAAAAGCACCAAAATACTTAACCACAGCAGTTTGTATCTGTCATCAACTGGATTTGCACAACATAAGCTGTTTTTGTTCTATCTACTGGAAGAGGGCAATTTCACAGCAGGCCACAGAAGATGTCCACTAAAAGACTGCATGGACTCAAGACAGCTGTACAGTTTTAATATCGTTTTAAAAAAAAAAAGACCAGAACCATCTAAAATGTTGAACATTTTTATAAAAGAAAAACAAGTGACTGCCACTTGGAGGAAAGTCCAAATTAACATTTTTACCTGAAATCTTCTGCATCTTGTGGTAGCAGCAGCTGACACACACAACAGCACTAATGAATTCCACATGGTGGAAGAGCTTCAACATAATTGGGGACAGGTCACCACAACAGTGCAGTCCTACTAAACACACTTTTCTGTTTCTCATGCCCAATTGTTCCTTCCTATAACTACAAGGTACATTTCTGGATTCCCATTGGCCCTTGCTCAACCGAACATCTCCTGTCATCCCTCCATGTTCAGCATTGGATTGGTCATCTCCACAGTGACCTTTGCGACCCCTTTGTTTATGTGAGCATATCAACTGATTTTCCCAACCTTCTGATGCAGTTCTGTGATGCTCATGGTTCAAAAGTCTTGTTTCTCTAATGTTATGAAGAGAACATGAGCATTCTGTTGTTCTAATATCTTCAGGAAGCTGCAGGCACTCAAAAATAGTTTTCTTCGAGAAAAGATTGCTCAGCCCAACAGTACAATCAGCATCACTACATTTGCATGTAGTTCTCCTCCCACTACAAACATGACAACAATATTCAGTCTGATGAGATTTTGTTCTGCATTGGCCATCCGCTGGTTCAGTCTCTTCAAAGTTTCCCAAATCATCACACCTTTCATTCCAAAAACACCCAGTTTTTCCTGCAAAGTCAGAACCTCTTCCATCCGCGTTTGGGTCCTTAGATCTGGTCTTGTTGCTGAGTGATTCAGAGCTTTCCAGGTGACCAGAAGTATGCGGACAAGGCAACAAGGAGGATAATGCTTCAGTTATGACTGTCGCAAATTTCTGGAAGTTCTCTTTATCGTCACAGATTTCTAGAGCAACAGTTTTTAAACCAGAACATTCCAAGCCTGCAATTTTCAAACAATTCTTTTTGCTGTTACTGTAATTATAATTTAAATATCAATTATTCCTAAACATGCACATACGGAGTAGAAGCCTACCCAGATATCACGGTGTAGCACAATATACAATTACAAAAGAACAAGACTAACACAGAAAATATAAATATATAGCCAGCATTTTTTAATTAAGAGGTATTTCCTATGCAGGATCCAAAAGTAACCAGAACCATTATACAAAGCATTTAAACTTGGGGTGGCAAGAGAATAGGGTAGCCAGGTGTGGCAGTTTTGTGTTAAACTGTCTTCATCAGGGAAGTCTATACGACAGCGTTTTAACGGTTGTCTGTATGCAACCTTAACATTATATTCTTTTCTTTTCTGTGAGTGTGGGAAGAGGGGAATCCCTGACCAGAACACACCTTGTTTACTGGCTCTTATTGCTGCACCTTCACTATGTCCTATATTCCCCTCGATGCCAATGACAGGCAACCCATACACCTTGTGCAGCACTTGTCCTAGATAGCCCTGCCAAAAATCAGCAATAATCAAAACACTTGGCCAAAAATAAGTCACCATTAACATGTTCTCCATATACCTGCTGGAAAAAAAAATCACTTTCTGGAGATACTCTCAAACACAATGTGTCTGATTCAGTGCTTGGGACTTGGACTTGAATATACTGGCAACAGCATAACTGCATTTCTTCTGCTAGTCTTAAGTGGGTGCATCTTTCGTCGGCAGCAATTTATATTAAATCACCTTTGTCCAGCCACAGATCGATTAAGTGTCACAAGCCCAGCTTGTTCATCCCATACAAGTGGAAAGTGGAAACAGACATTTGCCCAGGGGAACTCACTCACTGAAAGCAAATTCCACTTGAAAACCAAAAGTACACTATCGACACAATCTGCATGAGCAGATTAAAAAAAAACACTGAAAGGTTTCCTTTCTAATGAAGGACATTTCTTAGGCTGCAAGTTTGTAAATCTAAAATTCATAAGCTTTAAAAGCCTTAACAGACATAGTTTGTTTTCCCCCAATCTTTGCAAGACCTGGCAAATGCCCATCAATATTTTCCTTTTTAAAGATTCTCAAATAATGTACATACTCTGAGTTATATGTCTATAACAAGGCCTAATAACTATGCCAGACAAAATTGCTACAGTCAGCAAATAGTTTGTTCTTGTCTTTGACATGGCCTTCACCCAGCCACCAGCGCTAAAGATTTATTTGGGATTATTTGGTGGTACTGTATAAGAATGCCGAACAGATGTAATGTATAAAAGTGCAAGAGGGTACAAGGGTTCAAACTGCCTCAAAACAAAAAGGTTAGAAAACTGAGGATAAAGACGGTTCACAAACCAAGCACTGAAACAGCAACTGGTATTACTATTACTAGAAGTATATAGTACAGCTAAGGATCTACTGTGATTGTTAAAGTCTAGAATAGATCTCGACTTACCTCTCTATCAGATCTTCTTTTCATCCTGACACCTTTCCATTCAGTCGTCAAAGTTCACCTTTTAAAGCATCTATAGTCCAGCTTTCGTTATTTAATGCCATTTCATGAATATTTGATGCCGTGATAAACATAATACCGAAAGAACTTTACTTAGTTACCAATGTCAATGCAGCATGCTGCCCATTGCTACGCCTTTACTCGCTTTAGCAGTTTTGCTATCTGGTGGTTGGATGGCAGGGTTAGCTCCCTGAACGCTAGCAGAACAGCCCATTAAGTACACCTTAAGTACTCACCAGTCCTGAACCCACATCCACCACAACATTACAGCCAGATTTTGCTGTCACATGGTGCACAAGGGAGGCCATCCATTCCACCTCATGAATCTTTTTTGGTGTCATTCCCCTAGCCAACTCTCTATCAACTGGCGTTGATGATAAGAAATAGGAAGCTTGCTGGCGGTCACAGCTGAGCTGGGCTGACCTATGTAGAAATGATGCAAGAGACTCTTCCACATGACCATCAGAACAGCTGAGCATGCACTTCACACATGGACTGTGCACACATTTCGCACAAGGACTGCTCTGTGCAGAAACTTCAAAGGGGAGTCTGCCAAGCTGCTCTGCTGAAAGCCTTGACAAAATCTTGTTCCACTGTAAACATATTTGTGTGTAGACGACAGATAACAAACTAAAAAGTAACACATTGAAAAACACATAGAACACAACCATGTATGCACATACACGTGCCCCCCCCCCCCCCCC
>SMGT01000767.1:363544-378124 GCA_004794575.1 Lanistes nyassanus | reverse complement strand
CAAGTCGGATGTGTGTTGCTCTGCACCCTGCCCTTCAGCATGGCTTTGCCTTGGTGTCCCTTCCCACCCACCTACACTACACTGCACTGCACCAGCTTTCAAGGAACCTGAGCTTTTTCATTTGCTCTCGTGTTTCTGTCTGTACTGCTCGCTGTTGCTAGTTAGAAAACTGAACAGTTTGCAGTGGGGTGCGTTTTTGTCCTTGCCTGTCGCTTGGGCTCCTCCTTACCTTGGCTACTCTGTGGGACCTTTAGGGGTATGGACAGCTGGTCGACTACCTGGGTCTGGTAGGCCTTTCCCTGGGTCTTGCACCACTTGGGTCAGACGTTTTGCCTTCACTGCATCACGATCCTCCCCTCGGCAAGATATTATCTGACTCGCTCCACCCATGTCGTTGGGCAGTCTTTGATGCCGTCTCTCTCACTTTGAATGCTTCCACGCTCCCAGGATGCCAGTTCCACTGCTCTTGGAGCAGAGGTGTGGCCTCCCGTGCTGTTGATCACGGCTTATCCCTCTGACTTGGTTTTTCGTGCCGTCTGCTCGTCACAGTTCCATTACCAAGGTTTGTGATGATCACAGGAGATTCTGGGGGGAGTGGCAGCATGGCTGGGGTACACCCATCCAGGCCTTGGGCCTCCAATTGGTGCGGCGCTCCTCTTTGTCATTTCAGCTGTGAGGGTTCCGAGCCCCGCTGTCGTCTTCACCCTGTGCCTGCTTGATGTTGCATAACATGACACCACAACGCTCCTCGCCGGGGATATTTGTTGCTTACCTGGTCTCAGGTGTGCTCACTCCTTCAGATCTCGGTCTGCGACTTTTTCTGGTTCTGGTAGCTCTACTCGGTTCTCTTATGAACCTTCCCGCTTAGCTCACATGACGGACCTGTCTTCCTTATCATACTCGCATCTGGCCACAGCACCAGCCAGGTTCTGCCCTCTCTAGGTTTCTGACCCCTGTCCACCCAGAGCGAGATTGTTCTGGTCGCCAGGGCTCTGGCGACCCTTTAGTCACCCGGTGCCTCGTCTCCTTGGGACTCACTGGTGCCTCTGTCTTGCTTCCTTCGCACCTACCTTGTCGGTCCAGTACGAGCACTGTGGGAGTATAGGCGCCATCGGCATCCCTTACAGGGGTCTTTTTTTCCGCTTTCACACTAGTTGTCCTGTTGTTTGTCGGCATATGTCCACTTTGCCAGCAACAGGTGGAGGGAGGCGAAACCCTCCCTGTCCTTGCTTGCTTTGCATCCGTTCGACATGAGGTTTTAGGCTGCCGCTATCAACACTCAGTTGTCCTCCATGAGCGGCAGTGCACAGGCTCCCGATTGGCACATTGGGGGGTTTGTATACAAAATTTTTGTACGCTAACTTGAGAATTTAGCACTCTGGGTCATGGTAAGTATTGCTAAAGAAACACAAATTTAGTTAAATGTATTGTTCCCTCCTCACTTTCTCCTGCTTAAGCCTTTCTCTGCCTACTTTGAGACTGAATACTCTTTCTGACTTTACTATTCAGGTGAAGGCTTCTCAAGTGCATCGTTGTTTGGTTGAACCTCTTTGTGTCTACTGTCCTTGGGCTGAGTATCTTGTGAGAGCTGGCTGGACACCCAATGGGAAATTGTGAGTGCATATTTCTGTGCTTGTATCCAAAACTGATTAAAGTGTGTGAATTCAGTTGATTGTAATGTAATCCTAAGTGACTTTGACATGATTGTTGTAATATACTCTTGCAGTTTGACATGCATTACTGGTAGAACATCATTTGTTCAGATTGACATTTTGTAGTTCTGAAATTACTGTAAACATCACAAGATCTGTGATAATGTGTTATTTTTATTTTAAATAACACTAGCCAGGGGAACTGGTGCTGCCCAGGTTTTTTGTTTGTTTGTTTGAATTAATACTGGTTTTGAACCAATGACACAATTCCCCCCCCCCCTTTAGCCCCCCAACAAAACTCAGTGCACCTATTACTCCCCATCCACCCCTCCACCTCTACCCCACCCCACCCCACTCCCAATCCCCACCAAAGTACTCTTCGTACGAAAGGGATCTTTGGTGATCTCCCTTGTAGACTTGGCCGCTTACGCATGGTAAGGACAGTCATATTTATTATTTCAATTTTGTTTAGGCCTAGGTACAGGGTCAAAATATAGCCTAGGACCATTTGCGGGTGAAAAATTAGGTGTGGATCGGTTCAGGCTGGTGGATTTGTAAAACGAACAAACAAACAAACCCACACGTATGCATTCAGCTTTATATATATATATATTTCTTTAACAACGATTCTAGGACTAGAAGATGTCTGTATTTGTTCTGGATTGTTCCAGATATTGGTAAATGTGAAGTGTTCATCATTTATGCTGCTTCAGTTTCAGGAAATAATCTTCTAGAAGATGTCAGTATTTGTTCTGGATTGTTCCAGATACTGGTAAATGTGAAGTGTTCATCATTTATGCTGCTTCAGCTTTAGGAAATAATCTTTATATGTGCTTTTGTCTTCAGTGCCTATGCGCAGCTAATGGATCGGTCTCAGCAACGTCTTTGCCTGCTGCTAATCCCACTGGAGTGTTTTGTGCCTGTATCAGAGGATGATGTAGAGATGCGTAGTTTTGATCACTGCAAGTACCCACCTGTTCAGTGCATCTATGAAGAAACCTCAAATGTCTGGATCAATGTATGTGTGATGGTCTCAACAATAAATAATTCTGGATATATATATATACATCAGTTTTGTCAAAAATACTACCTGTTTGTTAGGCAAAGAACATTATCAACTCAGCATCAGCTGCATTATCTCTTAGTGATTGCCAGAAACACTACCAGACATATATTTTAATGGGAGAAAGTTGTGGTCTAGCAGAACAAAGTTAGAGGGGTTGCAGGGGTTAGATGATGCTACTAATATTAATACCCTACAGGGCAGAGCAGTGGAAAATGGTGCTTATTGTTCTTTCATACCTTTGTTTTTTTCTCGCCAAGAGCAGTGGAAAATGGCACTTATTGTTCTTTCGTACCTTTGTTTTTTTTCTTGCCATTCATTTTATAACAGAAATTCCTTTGGAACCATAAAGTTAATAAACTTAGTTGTTAATCAACTTGGGGTGCTCATTATAGATTATCAGCCCAGTTGTTAATGCAGTCATTACAGATTGTCAGTCCTGCTGTTAATCAACATAGGATACTCTTTACAGGTTCATGACATCCTCCACTTTTTCCCACAAGTCTTTGAGAATCAGATCAGCTTCCTTTGGTCCAGCCAGAAGTCTGGTTTTCGACATCTGTACTACATCACATCCCAAGTCATTGACTTTGTTGAAACAGTCCACACAGATGTTGAAGATAAACCAGCAGGTATTTGGAGTGGGTGTTGTGTTTTCAGATCGTCTGTGGCATTAGCCTAACAGAAATCGCATAAGTTTGACGCAGAAGACAAATAACAATAACTAATAAGTGGTTTACTCAATCTGTCAGCTATAGTTGTACTTGAGGAAGCGGATCATCTTGGAAAATATATGCAGCACTATAGTGCAGAAATGGAAACAACTGCTGAATTCAAGCAGCTAATTCTGTCTGCAGCTATTTCTTTTTACTTACGTTTAAGGAGGATTAATCTAAAAAATGCAGTGGTTATACATGTATTCGTAAGAGACCATCAGTCCATATGATATTTGTGCTCAAATTAGTACTGTCCCAAAAGCAAAGTTTGGCAATGGAAAAAGTGTGAAAATATATCTTTAGTTGATCTGAGACCAAGCTATGCCAAAACTAGCTGAAGTCAAAAAACGAATATTGTTTCAACTATTTCATATAGCAAGGTGATTGTCACATCATTTATGGCATTGATTGATTCTTACAATGGGCTTTTTAACTTCAGTTAGTTTTAAGATGTTATAAACTCAGAAACTAAATTTATAAAATCATTCTGGTAAGGAAATATCTGAACCTTTTATCTTAAATGATGTGTAAATGAAGCTGTTTGTGGTTATTGTCATTTGTTTTTTCAAAGTCATCTAAGATCATGTAACTGCAAGTGAATCCTGTGGTCGTTTTGAATGTCTTGATTGTGTTTTAAAAGAACCATGCTGTAGTTCTCTTGCCTGTGTTGACAAGTGGGTATTTCTGGCTAGAAGGGCTGATTTATGATGATTATAACCAGATGGTAATGGTATAAAGGAATAAATCTCTGCCCTGCAAAGACAGTGAAACCCAAGTGCATTCTGACAATTCTGTATGGAAATTCATACTCACAGATTGGAACAAATTTTTAAAAAATTAAATTAAAACCAAACAGACTTCTGAAGGCCTGTGTCATTTTCTAGGTTGCCACCAATGTCAGGTGCTTCGGGAAACTCAACTGACATCAGGAGATTGGGAAGTGATTGGAAAACAAGTGAGGATTTAACTAGAAAGATTGTGGCAATGTCTGTGAAACAGTGTTAAAGCTGTAGAACATCATAAATCTTTGATTTTTGTTGAATACGGGACTAACTCGCTGTTGCAATAGTAAGTGTTATGCACATTTCAGTTTTGGGTGGACGAGGAGAGGAGACTTGTGTATTTCATGGGCACCAAGGACACTCCACTGGAACTCCATCTGTGAGTTTAGCTTTCATCAAACTCTTGCAATCCATCATCCAACAGATGATATTATTAAATGAGATTCTGGGTGGAAAAGTGGGTCTAAATTGTACTCACATGTACAAGCACACACAGACTGAAGTTTGGCACATTGCAGGTTAAAGGTTTTATGTCGACTCAACAACTCAGGCTATATTATACCATGCAGCTGGATCTGAAAGCAAGTGCCACATACAGAGTAAACGTACCTAAGACAATGTCTCGACCCATGACCTATGATTCTCACTGTCATGGTGACAAGTGGTGCCTGTTTTGCTTTCTGACTGGCTAGGTATATGCATGTGTACACCTGCTTGCTCATGTGCCTGCATACACAGTACTTAAATTTGTTCAGTTGTTTGATGTTGGTGTGTGCTATAGGTTGTTAGGCTTATTCCAGGTACATGATGTCTTACGACAAGTCTTCTGAACCTTTGAGGCTAACTGAACCAGGATACAGTCATGCAGTAGCACTCAATTCTGTAAGTTGGCCTTTTTTTTTTTTTGTGATGGTAGGAAAATTATAAGGATGAAAAAGTGTAGAAATCTGCTGGGGTTTTTATGTGCTTTAGTCACTACAGTTATGTGTGAATGTTCATGATCGTGTGCATGTGGTGGGCAGGAGGGTTATAAAATGTTGTGAATGAATACATACTATCTTCTCAAGCATTTGTTGTTAAACAACTCTTTAGTGTCCTGTTATCCTCTTCTCTACTTCTTCATCAGTCAGATGTTTCAACTGAGCTCTTCTGAACTAACCAGTCTAAAAACTGTAAAAGGCAGTGCAAATTCTGAAGTTGTTCTTACTAAGCATATGAAAATGATTGTTTACTATCTTAATAGATTATGTCACATAAAAAAACTTTTTTGTGGTGTGGGGGGTCCCCAGGAGTGTACCATGTTTGTGACGACCTACTCCTCAGTGGACACTCCACCTCAGAGTGCTGTTATCAGTGTACACCACAGTCTGGATAACTCCGTCTTTATATCCACCTGCTGTACTCTCATGGACCCACCAGGTGATTGGCTGTTGCACATGCATTTTTGAAAATTGTGTTTGTTGGTTTATTTATTTACTGTTTTCTTGGTCTGTCCCTTTTAATCCCTTTGCTGTGTCGGATCATGATCAGGTTTTGTAGTTGTACAAGTATTTGACATCATCAGCAGCAGAATTCAGTTAAACAGGACTACAAGTGAAAACTTAAAATTTACAGATGTGTCATTTCAGTTAGTGTTTAATAAAGGATTCCAGCAGAATGTGTTTTCCAGCTGATTCTTCAGTTACCAAAGCTGAATGCCACAGTCACACCAGTCAGCAAGTTCACAGCCATACCTGGCAGCAAGTTCACAGTCACACCTGTCAACAAGTTCACAGCCATACCTGGCAGCAAGTTTACAGTCTCACCTGTCAACAAGTTCACAGCCATATCTGCCAGCAAGTTCACAGTCTCACCCGTCAGCAAGTTCACACCCATACCTGCCAGCAAGTTCACAGTCTCACCTGTCAGCAAGTTCACACCCATACCTGCCAGCAAGTTTACAGTCACACCTGTCAACTTCACAGCCATACCTGCCAGCAAGTTCACAGCCATACCTGCCAGCAAGTTCACAGCCTCACCTGTCAAGAAATCCACAGTCACACCTGCAAGCAAGTGCATGAGTCACATTTATCAACAATTTCAGCTGAATACCCTAAGCCACACCTGTTAAGAAGTTCAACTTTTCAGCAAATAATGCAAACATTTTGCAAAAAGAAATGACACTGTTGATTTTTTTTTATCCTAACAGTCTAAAAGTTGTTTTCTTGTGACAATACTGTACTTTTAAAACAAAGGAACTGGACCAAGCTAAGACATGACAAAGACAAAGACAATCTACATGTTTCGGGGCACTACCCCTTCATCAGGATGACACAAAAATGACAAAAAAACGACAACAATGAAAACAGAAGAAAAAGACTTAGCTTCAGTAGACGTGGCACATGGGCTGGACAGCAGGAAAGGGGTAGTGCCCCGAAACATGTAGATTGTCTTCGTCTTTGTCATGTCTTAGCTTGGTCCAGTTCCCTTGTTTTAAATTTAAGAAAGGTTTTTCCTCCAAGCGGCAGTCACCTGTTTTTCTTGTATACAATACTGTACCATGACCCAAAGTGCTGTATTGTCAATTAGCGATCCCTAAACACACCTCCAACCAAACGAAGAGGGCCCAAAAAGCTCACGAATCGGCACAGGTAGGGCCACCACGGCAGCAGAGGTAATGGTGCGCGGCGGGACAGCGGAACATCCACGGAAGTGATAGTGGTGGCTGGTGACTGGCGTCGACCAACAGACCTACGTTTGAGCGATCCTGGTGGGCACTGCTGTCCGAACTAGATGTAGGGTGGGACTCGCGCAGCATGTCACCATAGGACAACAAAATGCACAACAAATATAAACCTACTGCTGAGCACATGGGGTGACGAAAAAGGGAAGTCACGGCCTGGTAAAAAAAAAAAAAAAAGGCAAAACCAAGCGTGAGTACTAGGAAACGACTGGGTAACAACCCAAAGAGGTGTAACCCCCCCCCATCCCCCTACAAAATGGCCGGCTAAGACAAGTGCCCTACACTAAGTCACAACAATCGACAAAAAGTGTACATAAAGGCAGGATCGACAAGTAGAAAAACCACAAAAGTTCACTTCCCTTAAACCGTCGACGCAGCACAGCGAAGATCAGAAGCGAGGGACCGCCAAGGCAAAGGCACGCTGTAGAAGGCGGGAAGGTAAAGAGGGCAGAGCTCGCTCACACGTCCTGCCACCAGCACAGCGCTTGAGAAAGTCAGCTTGACCTAGTCGGCTATGCGCACAGGTGGCATGTGGTGTGCGCATGCGTGGAAGAGTCTTACCAGGGTTACCTTGGTGGGTTATTTTTGTTTGGAGATGCGTTTATGGATCTCTAATTGAGAATATAGCACTTTGGGTCATGATAAGTATTGTTAAAGAAATGCAAATTTATAAAAAGAAATTTGCATTTAACGTGCATCACTGGACCCTGGGGTAAATTTTTGTTATTTGAAATATGCAGTGATTCTTTTTTTGCATCATCCATGTGTCCAGAAACATCTGACATGTCTCACATACACCTACTTTTTCTTTGTTACAGTTCATTAAGATTCAACCTTTTCAATATGAAATATTGTAAAATTGTTTTCTTCTTCTTTACAGTTTGCCCAAACTACCGAGCACCTGAGCTGTTCCATTTTACGAGCAGCCATGGCAGTACTCTATACGGAATGTTCTACAGACCACACAACTACCGCCCAGGCTTGCATTATCCCACAGTCCTCTTTGTATATGGAGGGCCACAAGTCCAGCTGGTCAACAACTCCTTCAAAGGTCTCAAGTAAGTTCTGGGTGGTTTGAAGTAGGTCTTCAAAAAATCTTAGTTGCCTCAACCTTGAATATCATGCAGCGTGCAAGGCAATCCTGTCCTAGATGCCATGATCACCTGAAAATGTGAGAGGTAGCCTGTTGCTGAAATTTGAAGATAGAAAAACAACAGGATTCAGAGATTTGTGGGGCATGTTGTCATCTTTGCAAAAACAAACTCATAAGATTTTTCCTCTGCATATGTCATTATATGAACAGAACATCTGAGATCCTTCATAAACATGTGCCTTCCCTGTAGGAGGAAGATTTACCCCCAGTCTGTCCTTTACTGATATCAGCTTTCTTCAGGAATTGACAGACTTGCAGAATGAGCAGGGGCTTATGGAATGGAGCTGAGCTCTGAGAAAAGTAAAGTAATGGTCAACAGTAAAAGCAACACCCATACAGATATCACTATGAATAAAGACGAGCTGGAAGAATTGGAAACTTTCAAACATCTTGGCTCTAATCTCACCAGAGACAGAATTTCAACAACATAAGTCAAGATCAGACCAACCCTATGCACAGCAGCACTCAAATCTCAGCACGTTATGAAGGAACAGCAACATCAGTTTCCCCACCAAGATCAAGCTCTACAAAGTCCTGGTGTGGCTGTGAAAGCTTGACTTTGGCAGCTGAGTTAGAAGATCGAAGCCTTTGAGACCAAATGCTTCTGTAACTTCCTCAGAATCTCCTGGACGGAACACGAAACAAACATCTGTGTCTGCAACAAAGTAGACAGACTGGCTGACCTCCAGGGTACTCTCATCACCATCATCCAAAGACAAAGCTGGCGTTGTTCGGCCACACGTCACAGTGCACTTGCGAAGACCATGTTCCAGTGTGCACTGGAAGGAGGAAGGAGGGGAGAAGGGCCAAGAAAAGCTGGCTTGACAACATCAAGGAATGAACAGCACCTGGCGTCCCAGCTTTGTTATGGAAGCTGCATCCTACATGTACCCCCAATGACCTTCTAGGTCATGGGAGATGAGATGATGTGTCATCTTGTGTATGGGCTTTTGCAGGAGTCCGAATTTCACCAGGCTGAATAGACACATTTTTGCAGTTTGTAGTTTTCACAGTTTTTATAGTTCGTACCATGTAGAATGTTCTTGGCCAGGGTTAAACAAAAAATGAATCGTTTCTTGGTGACTTTTATTTGTGCCACAGGTTTTTACGGTTACACACCTTGGCATCTCAGGGCTATGCTGTTGTGATGGTGGATGGCCGAGGTTCATGCAACAGGGGTCTGGCTTTTGAGGGTTACATCAAGAACAATCTTGTGAGTGATGCCTTCTGTTTGTGTCCTTTTTTCATCGGAGTGGCTCCTTTTTGCATGCCCCCCTCCACCCCCCCCATTGACTAAATCAGATGGGTGGAGGGTACCCAGATTTAAAGTACAACAAAACAGAATGTAACACAGATCAAAAGATGAACAAGGCGTTGCCACTTGGAATGGTGCAATAGGAAGATCTCAAATGTTGACATCACAAGGACTTTTGGTGAAAGGTGGTCCTTTTGGGGTACAAGGGGGAACAACCCAGTACACTTGCAGATCTGCCTCAATGTTGTCCTGCATATGTGTACCAAGAAAAGTAACTGAAATGTATTCAGATTTTACATCAGTGTTTACTGGTGTAACATTACAGGTATTTACATTTCGGGTGCATGTGTTTGTGCATATATGTGAGAGAGAGAGAGAAGGGGGGGAGGGAGGGAGAAAGAACAGAATGTGTACTTCCAATACATGTACTTGTTCCTGAATAATAGTATTCACTAGTTGTAAATTCTTGTGATTTTTCCCCACTCCTATAGGGCACAGTGGAGATAGAAGATCAGGTGGAGGGGTTAAAGTGGCTGGCTGCTAACACAGACTTCATTGATCTGAACCGTGTTGCCATCCATGGCTGGTCCTACGGTCAGTCACACACATTATGCTCATGTTCTGCTGACTGCTCTTGCATCTGTACTATCTTTGTTTCCGAGCTGCAGAGTCCACTCAACTCTCATCTGTCCAAGCCTCACACATTTCCTCGAGAAAATATACATTTTAGAATGCAGATCTCTGTATCAGGTTCTCAAGAAATCTGTTTCTTCCAGCTTCCTCAGTCACAGAAAGACAAAGGCATTGTGAAAGTGCAGAATGATAAGTGGAATGCAAACATTTTAGAAAAAGCATCATTATCCTCCTCCTAGCTCTGCAACGGTGGCCGTTTTATTCTATGAGTGTACTGTTTCGACTTTTATAATGCTGTTAACCTACTCTTTGAATTCTGCAAACTGATTCTGAGCTGGATTGTGTGAATGTTTGTATCAGCACCTTGTGTCATAAAAGTACTTGTAAGACCTGCTCGCCCTTGGTTCTTGCACTAATTAACCATTGAGTGTAGAGAAGAGATAAGAACAGCAGTGCAACCCAGCCCAGAGCTGAAAAACATTTTTGGGTTGAAATCCTGCACTGAAGATGTGTGAAGGTGCGTGTAGTATTGACCGATTTGCAGATAATGGAGGGTCGTTATGCACCACAGATCTCTGAGCGTTCATACATGTGTGGCTGGGGATGGGAGTAAGGGGTTTATACTTATGTGCGTGGATTTTTTGCATGTTTATATATGCTTCTTTATCCATCTACTTGTGTCTGATGGGTTTCCAGGAGGCTACCTGGCTCTAATGGGCTTGGCACAGCGACCTGACATTTTCAAAGTATGTGCTCTTGGAAAATGATTGCTCCCCCCCCCCCCAACCGATTTTTTGGCCACCTTTTTCTTACTTTTCCTTTAGTCTGTCAGTCAAATCAGATAAGGTTCAATTTGCTTTCTTAAGCCAGATGACAGATAATTCATTTGACTGTCTTTCACGTTACGAACATTTTGTGGAAGCATTTCTGTAAATTGAGTTAAAAGTCAAAGAGCGGGGATGTGGTTTGTGCTGGTCAGTGAAAATGAATAAAATTCACTTAAAGGTATAAACCATGATTCGTTGCTTTAACTTGTCTAAAATATGGGTTTTCAAGAAATTCAAAAGTATTCTGTAGAATTTTTCAGGCAAGTCTTTTACAACTTTTCAAATCAACATATGAGAAAGCGTGTGGCTGCATAATGTGCTAATGCATGCATTTGGCATGGACTTTGTGATCTAAAAGTTTAGCAAATTGTGTATGCAAATACTAAAGAATATGTTTTACTTTATAAATGCTGTAGTTTTTAAGCAAATCAACACTACCAAGAAAACATTTAGTGTGAATAAAGTCAGCATGGTGGTTGCCAGTAGAAGACACAATATTTATTATCATTGTGATATGTTTCTCTAATATCAGTCACCTCATCTGTAAAGGAGTGGGGGAGGATCTGTGACTGTCTTACTTTGTACTTTAATGGAATACACAGTTGGAAGCATAATTGAATGAAAGGCGGTGAAAACATTTATGCTGTAGGAAATAGTTCGTGTGAACATTTGGAGTTATGTGGCCTCACAGAAATCTGGAATATTTTTGTGGAAGAGTCATGGGAGAGTTAGGACATCGTCCTAATATCAAGAGCCGTAACTGCCTGTCAAAGGTCAGATGCTTGCTGTTGCAGGTAGCAGTTGCAGGTGCACCTGTGGTGTCCTGGCACCTGTATGACACTGGATACACGGAGCGCTACTTGTCAATGCCAGATGCCAATGCCGCTGGGTATGAGAATGGAAGTGTGCTGCATTATTTGGACAGGTTTCCAGATGAGTAAGTGTGTTTTTCTTCTCCAAGGCTTCCGTTATTCTGCAGTGTTCTAGTTTAATATCTTTAAAAATATAAGTGGACATCTTTTGAAAGTTCACCCAGCAGAAAGATCCCTTGAAATCCTGCTTATCTCTTACCCACCCATCCTAACTTAGCCACAATATTGCTGTGTTAACCGTGAAACTGGTGTGTGTGTGCGCGTGCATGCACATATGTGGGTCCATGCATGCATGTGCACATGCACTATGTGTTGGGTTTCAGAGAGAATCGACTGCTTATAGTTCATGGGTTAATAGATGAAAATGTGCATTTTCACCACACAAGCCAGCTGGTGAGCGCCCTCATACGTGCCTGCAAACCTCATCGACTTCAGGTGGGGATTGATTAGTGGCCTTGAGAAGTTTTCCATTGTGCCTTTCTTCACCAAATGAGACATGTCATTTTTGAGTCATTTTAAATTATTTGCATATTCAAAAGGTAGTTTTCATGGCCGTAACTATTCTCCAGTTTTGAAATGTGACAATAACTGTATCAGATGTTTTGAGTACTCACCCATTTACTTTCATTAACAGGTGTATCCCAACGAACGTCATGGCATCAGAAGTCATGAATCCAACGAACACTACAAAACGCTAGTCTTGAGTTTCCTCCAAGACAATCTCTGACCACGTCACCCTCATTTAGAACTGCACTGTGGCTGCTTCCATATTTTTCACTTTTTGTGATCTTGCATCATTTTAGTACTTCACAAAATCTTTAAACTCACCCAGTGAGAAGCTGGGGCCTCTCCTGCTAGCTCACTGTAGAGGACTTGTGAGATGTCTGCCATATGCAAACGGTTATGAATGTGTTTCTTTAGATGGATTTATCTTTGCTTGAAATGAAGTGCTATTTTCATACATCTTAGTGAGGTTAATAACCAAATGACAGCATGTGGTGTGAAGTGGTATTGTTTTACTGTTTATTTATACTCGTTTTTTAACATGCATAAATTAAAAAAATGGACTGAAAAATAAAACAAAAGTTTTGGGAGCAGGAGGGATGGAGTTTTATCTACTAGTCAGTTACTGCAGGGAAGCAAACAAAAGAAAAATCTGCAAACTGTTGCCAAAGTTCCATTGAGGTGAGAACAGTTTAAAATAAGCTGCTGTGTGGCTTGAGTCTGCTGTGATGGGGGTCTGGGACAGGGTAATGCACAAGAACTTTGTATATACATGTTTACAGAACACAGTAGCTTTGCGTATAAATTCCTGTGCTGATCCACCAACTCTGTTTTGTCAAATAAGTTTCAGTTTAAACAGGAAGTTTCTTTTTAATCTGTTGTGCTTCATTTTCAACCATACAACCATTCTAGAGTATTGAAAGTCAGAGAAAAAAGTGTGTGTGAGTACATGTAACTGCATTACATGCTTGTGTCCGTTGAGTATATGGTGGGATTTTTTTGCAGACGTAAATCTTTACTAGTTTTAAAGTGGATTCAATTTTTAGCGTTCACAGTGAGCTTAAGATCTCAAGTCAGTGTCACTTGTCAAAGTTCAAGTCGGCTTTCTCCAAGTGTTCAGTGTTCCTACTGTCAGTCGTCACACATGAATTTCTACAAAAGATCTTGTAAGGCAGGTACTTCTGGTCATATAGCAGTCAATTCAGAAAGTACACTCTTTTGATAGGGAGGGGCAGTTGGGCACTATCAGTGAAATATTTGGTCATTTTCACCTGTGCTTGGGAACAGCTTGATACTTTTATGGCAATTTTGAAACATTCTTGAACTTTGTGCATACCACTTCTTATCAGGGCTGGTTATTTTAATTTTATTTTTAGACAAATCCAGGAAGCATTGTTCAGTGGTCACTATGTATGTGATAGACTATCCAAGGAAAATAATGCATGGAGCAGAGTCTAAACCGCTTGAATACATACAACCCAACATACTTCTCAGGTTATAAGGCACTGCCTCCTTAATTTCTGCCTTCACAAAAGTGTTGGGACTTAACTTTTCACCTTGCCCTCATCACCAAAGCATTGGGAAGTTTACTTCTTCACTTAACTGTCATTCACCAAAGATTTTGATCCTTCACTGTTTCTCCTCTCCCGGAGTGCTGTTATCCTGTTTCCCCCCCATGTTGATATTCTAGAGGCTACTGCCAAGTAATCTGATTTTTAGGTTCTTGCCTCATGGTACACTTTCTTTCTCAGGAGAGTTGCTTTTTTTAATAGCCAGTTTGGCAGTTTAGCAGATCATTTACCAGTAATCTAAAGGATGGAACAAGCAGTCTTTCTGCCTCATTGTATTCACAACCAAAGCATTTCTGACAGTCTTGAGTAAGAATTCATTAAACAGTTTCTTGACAAAGCTGGAATACTACCAAAAATGAAAAAAAAAGGGGGGGGGAATGGTTGGGTGGGGGTGGGGAGCCTAAATTTTTTCAGAGGTTACAAGAAACTTGTACAGATTTAGGGACTGAGAGCAATTATTATAACAACAGTGTATATATATAAAACATCAAATGCAGGGCTAATACTGATAAAATGCCCTTCCCCACAAAAGTGAGTTTAATAAACAGTACACAGTACATTACTACAATACATTTGAGCAATTGTACACCATTACCAAATAAATTTGAGCAAGAGTTTGAAGCACTGTTTACTTTCCGCTGTTGTGGAACATAGGATACTACTTGCTTTCTAGAACCATTCTGTTCAATCTAGTATGTTTATTAATTGATACCCTCATTTTCTAGACTAAGGCCTTGAATCACTGGATAGTTCAAACACTAGTTCTGTTTATGCAGCACATTTAACAGAACTGCTCACGTTCAGTCACTTGTCCCCCCCCCCCCCCCCCC
>SMGT01000767.1:343651-363524 GCA_004794575.1 Lanistes nyassanus | reverse complement strand
CCCCCCTACATTCTGTTAACCCTTCTGATTACAAAATGCATTCGGTTTGTTGGCAAAGGGAAACAGGAGAACTGAACACGTAATGTTGACGTGGCTGCTCATAGTGGATTATCTGTATGCATCACTTGAAATTTACCATTGTCTGAAGGGGGGAGGGAATCCCCTTTCCCTGATCCTTGTTTTGGTATTTTTTTTCTTTCAGCTTGTGCAGTGTGGATACAATACAGCATATCTGCATTTGTAATACTGAAGTATTTGATGCATGTTTGTAAGCGAACAAGAGATTTAAACATCTCCTATTCAGTAATTTTAGCAACAGTTGTACCTGTGCTTTAACAGATTTTCAGCATGTTGGCTTGTATATAACTGATGATCGGCTGTGAGAAGTAAAAGTGCCAGTAACTCTTGCCGTTTTTGTGTGTTTGAGTAGATGAAATCAACACGGGCGAATGCAGGGTAACTGAGGTACAGTTTAAATAAGAGGGAAAACAAAAAAATAAGAGCCCTAACAGACTGCCTGGTGTAATGGAATGGGCATACCTTTTGGATTTCCCATAACTGCTGTCCTATGGTTTTTCATGATGAATTACTGGATGCTACAGCATGGCACTTGTGGGAAAACTATGCACTTGACATTTAGTGGCGTATCACAGCAAATAGATGCCATGCCGTGTAGCATCCAATAATTTTGAAAAAGCATAGCTAAAACCCATAATGTTTGTAAATGGGAATGTAGAAATTGGCTTTTTACATGTGTCTAAAGTAATGATTAATTCCTGACTTCCCCCTCCCCCTCCCCCAAACTAAAATGAAAGAAGAAATAACATCGCTATCAGGTGATTCCATTCAATAAGAGCTGCAACAACATTCACCTATGTATTAATACTGAGTGAAAAGGTCATAAACTTTTGTCACATCAGTTGCACGGCATTACCAGTGAGCTTCAAATTTCACAGAATGGATCAAAATAATAACAATCATGCTAAGAGTATTGCTCTGTAGAAAAAACAAAACATTTGATGATTGTTGATTATGACAATTATGTCTCACATGAAGCAATGTTTATGGAAGTCATGGTTTTCTAAACAAATTTTAAGATTAAAACAAGTGTGGCATATTTTGAGTCTATTTTTATTAGTTGTTATTCTGGATTTCAGAGACTGCATTATATAAATTTTAATTTTCACTTTTTGGTCACCATGGACTGTTCAGAGAGAGCTGAACCTAGAGTTCTGTACCAAAGGATCTGGACAGCTCTGCATATAGACCTATGAACTAGCTGGTTCAAGTCTGGTAGAAGTATATCCTGTAATTAACATTAAATGCTTACTCCAGATATTGGGCTATATAGTGATGTTCTCAGTGTGCCAAATTTAGTAATAGGACCCCACCCCTACAGTCCGAAACAACCGTGAAGTTGAAGCACTGTCCCTCCAACATTACCTTCATGTTTTCCTAGATTTCTGTATAAACAGCTTATCCCATCCATTCAGATTTCAAAACTGTCGTGCAAAAAACCTGCAGATTATAAATTAACCTGGCTTCATATTACATCCGGAAAGGAATGAATTAGTTTACTATACTGGTTTCTATCACTGTACAAAATCCTCAACCCTGGGCATCAGTGCAATGTATATTATGCTGTTACAACATTATAATCCATACTATTATGCATGATATAATATCATGAAATATCTTATGGTTGCCAAATGTCTTGAGGTGTTTAAATATGTCACCGCACCATGAAACCAGTCTTAAGTTTGAAATTGAGTGTTTTAAGTTAAATTAAATTTTTAAAATCTATAGCGTTTCCTGATCATTTTGATATAAGAAGCATTGTCTTAGCTTAATTAGTAACAGAGATATGGCCTGCTGAAGTTCAGAATATGGGTGCCAGCCATTTTGAGAAAACGGCCGTTCCAAATTTTCAGCATGCAGTACTGACCCAATGTCCTTAGCACACAAATGCTCGTTCTTCACCTAATTATATTTAGATTTGAGGGAAAATTTTGGATCTCTATGATAATTTACAGTCTTAAGAATGCTTTTGTGTGAAAAAGTGAAATTTGACTAAATCGACCCCACTGACCTATTTCTGTTTGTATCTACAAACTGGCCGTTCCAACTTAAGACTGGTTTCATGCTGCAGTGACACATGTACAACTGTATAGTTAATATGAAGTAACCAAAAAGGCTTCAGTAAAGTGTATGCAAGTTAATTACCTTATCACAGTATATCTTAGACAAGCAGAATCAGTAGAGACTTTGCTAGTCAGTTGACTATTGTTACCTCCCAAACAACACTGTACATACGAAGGCACATGCTTTTGTTGCAGCCTAGTGCTTCAGTCTGTGAACTTCATAAAAACAAGACCTTGTCATTTATGAGTGTCTGGTTCATCACAGTGTTAGCTCTGTAATCTAAATATATATATATATACATAAGTGCTGCCATACAATGGGTTTTTTTTTTCAAATATAAGAAGTAAGATCATTGTTAAACATCAGTGAGGAAACAGAACAAAAACCAAACCATGCAGTCAAGACGGTTGGAGAATGAATTCTGCAAGTAATTAGAAAAAAGCACTGGCTCATTTTATAGCTTTCAGCTTGTGATGACAGTCTTCATAATTAAAAGGCAACACATAGTGTACTGAAGGTACACTCTCATTTGCTGTCCATCATCTGGGCACCCATGCGGCGGTTTCTGCGAGCTCTTAATTTTTCTTGCAGACCCTGCTCCATGCGGGCTTTATTGGTTTCCTGGACCTCATCAAACTCTTCCATTTCTTTCTTGTGCTGTTCTTTTAGCTGCTTCATTTTACCTGCAACCAAATACATCATTAAATTTGCAACTGGGTAACATCTAGTCACACTGTTTACAATGCTTCCAAGATCCAACAACACTCCCCTACCCATATATTTCTAACAGACTTTGAAACAAACCTGTGACATCAGATCACAGAGTCCAAGTTGACACAACATGTTATATTATGATTAAGAGTTGACTTAATGCCAGATGATGAAACGCTTAAAAACGTTTCAGAATATTTTTGGTGGTTCCGATCAACAACTAACCGAAAAGTTCTTCCTCTGAGGGTGGGGGAGCCAGTTCATTGTCTGGCAAGGGTGTGGGTGCAGATGGTGGCATCCCCTTCTCATCAGCTTCCAGTGTCTGGAAAAGTCAGGTTCACAATAACTGGCCAATGGATAGGTCATCTAGACATGGTAGCCCCTTAGAGTAATGTGGAAAAGCAGCACGAAAATTGTATTCTGTAGTTTTGTCTAGACACGCGTGGAACCCAGCAACATTCATCAACTATTTGTTCAGGAGAAACTTTGAAGGGCTTCCAGTACAGAGGGAAATATGGTGGCCAGGTGACCTCAAGCCAGCAGAGATGTTACCAGATATTTAAGAATCATAAACCACTGGATTATCAGGCTTTTTTCTTAAATAGACTGCTCTAGAAGAATTCTCTTTCTGAGATACTTAAAGAATCCTTGATAACGAAAATAATGACTTACATCTCCGCTAGAACCTTCAGGCTTCTCTGGCTTACACACGTCCACTAGCTCAGGGTCAAGCACATCATCAGCAGCATCAAAATCTAGGAACAAATATTCACAGGATAGTATTGCTCGTTTCAAAATATAGGAATATATGTTCTCCGGATAGTTCTGTATGCATCAAACACTCCCAGGATAGTGTTGTGCCATAATGCACGTAAATGACTAACATCACAAACTCGGTTGTATTTGTTGGATGATGCACCCAAGGATGATAAAATTGTGTGTGTGTGTGTGTGTGTGTGTGTGTGTGTGTAATATGTGCCTTTTTTTTGGGGGGGGGGGGGTTGTTAAGCCATTACGTGAATCTGTCAGCAATATTGTCTTGTGACTTACCACTCTCATTAAGAACAAGATTTGCTGCCTCTGGACCCATCTTCTCTTTCATTAATCGCAGCCGTTCTGCTCGCAGTGCTGTTTCCTTTGGTTGTAGTTCTTTCTTTACTGCACCCAAATCTTTATCAATATTATTTTTGATGACCTGCAGGACAATAATAGTTAAGAGGTATTGGTACACTTATGGCGACTCACGATTCGTGTTTGCACTAGCATCATGGAGAGTTGAAGTAACAGATCACCCAGCATAGTCTCTTTCACTAATACATGCGCAGTGATGGATTTCACCTGGTGTGAAAGTTCTTCCCTGTGATGAATGCCAGTTGATAAGTGAAAGACTACTTACATTGGTATAAAAGGTCATGAACTTTAATACATGTAGATACCAGGTGGCATGAATATGACTGAAAAGGGAGAGAGATGGGGAATACATGCAAAGCTGTATGCCTCTGCTTAAATGTGTAAGCGTTTGTAAATGTTACAGGATGCACAATTTAGTTTGTGTATGCAGAGGAAAAAGCATTTCACTTACTGGATGGATGCGTGCATGTTTGTGTAGGGATGCCTGCATGGTTGTTTGTGAGACAATGAGTGAACAAACAGCAGAGAATGTTAGAGTCGGGGAGACGGTGAATGCCTGTGGTGTTTGTGTGTATGTGTGCATAGTTCTAAATCCTCACGCTGTCAAACCACTGGAGCAAGGCAGCTGCACGTTTGTATGTGACCTCATAACATTGGTATGCATGATGCTGTCTCTCAGGGGTCTGCATGTCAATGTAGACATTGTTACATGCTCGCTGTAGAGTTACAATCTCCTCGGGCTCGCAGTACGGGAATCGGATGTTGTTCAAATACCTCTTGGCATTCACTATGTTGTAGGATGCTGCAATCAGGTTGTTTCTGACCTGAGTGGCCATGAAGTACTTCTGCTGGAGTTGTCTGAATGAGTAGAAAAGATCAGTGTGTAGAAGAATGCTGAACCCAAGAAATCTTCCTGCCAAAAGCACTTGTGATCGAACACACACCCCATGTACATGCAGCATATACACGTACAACACATACAACATATGGATGCTTGCACACACACACACTACAGGTGGATCCACAATGGCAATGCACCCCTCACCCACCACAGCTTAGGATTTTTTTTGGGGTGGGGAGGGGGGGTGATCAGCATGGTTTGTTATTTACTTCTTAAGTAACTCATAGTGAAATTTGAAGTAAACCTTCAGGCCATGGACTCCTTATAGTTAATGATCTAATCATATGCAGTAGATAGTCACCTTAAACTTTGACACCAGGTCATTACAATAGACAGATACAATAAACACTGCTGCTCCCCTCTCCCCAGAAGGATATGTTGGATGAGCCATAGGCACGTTTGCACACACACACACACATGGATGCATGCAGGCATGCAGATGCACACATGACATCTTACTGAGGAGGAACTCTGGTGATGTCAATCCACCGGCAGCAGGCAAACCACAGTTGTCGGACAGCATGCTGCAGAAGAACCTGTGCGTAAGTCCATTTGTATTTGACCACCATAATCCGGTCTCTCTTCTCTAGAAGCGCATCACATTCAGCCTCCAGTTTGTTCTCGAGCTCGCTGCCATATTTGCCATTGAAAATTTTCTCTGAAAAATTGAAAAGCAGCATTTCATTAAACTGGGAAGATAACTGCTGTATTCAGAATTCTGTGCAGAGATGACTCTAATAACTTGATTGATCTCCTAGCTGTTGACTACAAACCTAAAATGTCATCCAGTTCGTCATAGAGTTTCATCAGAGCCTCCCTCTCCTTGCTGAGTGCAGCCATTTCGTGCTCCAAGTTCTTCTTCTGACTGGTTAAGGCGTCTAGCTGCTTTTGAGCAACTTCCTGTTCACTGACAGCCTCCAGGTACTCTTCCTGCAAGAAACAATGTGATGAACCATCTAACTGACTTTTGCTTCACAATTGCACACTGGTGCAATGTATGCATGCACACATACATGCAGTTATGCACACAAGCACATGTGTACAAGCACATGATGTTCACAGATGTGTTTAAGTGTGCTACTTATTTGTACACTCAACCACTTGGAAATGCATGCACATTCTAGCATAACGAATATGAGATCTTTTCTGAAAGTGTGTATATGTGCTGCATTTACATGTGTTGTAGTTTTTGTTACAACACAACACAGACTCCACTGCTCGCTTCTAGTTGTCAACTTGTTCAATGAAAAAACGGTTTTATTCTATGCCTTACCTTCTCTTTGGACAAAGTCTCATCGAAAGACTCTTGGTCTTTGAAGAACGCACGTACATGTGGTGTTTGAAGTTTGTCAACATCTGTTTTTTCCTTCCCCCTGGAGACATAGCCAGAACTTACAATCACTCACTTTCTATTCATGGGGGACAAAAAGCAATTTTTTTTTTGGCATCACAAGAAAGGTTTCAACACCGAGTTGCTGTATTGTAATTGGTCTAACTCCTTGGGGCACATTGCATACATCTAAATGACAATGTTGCATTGCTCTCCAAGACATTCCTTCCTTGAAATGGGCCGAAGGCCTTTTCAATAAAGGTTAATTCAAAGTACAGGGGAGAAATTTCTGGAAGTACACTACCGCAAAAGTATTATTACACTTTGGTTACGGCTTGCTTGTAATGGTCCTCTGCTTCTTTCACAGACTTGGTGACGCTGGCCAGGTGTTCTCTCTTCACAGTAAGGGTCTTTGAGATATTCTGTTTCTCAGAGGCATGGACCTGTTTGGCTAAATCTAAGTAGCGCTGTGTTAGCGATTTCACTTCCCCTGCCGTCAGCTGAGCGAAACACAAAAAAGTAAAACCGTCTTAGTCTTGCAAACCAATGAATACATTTTGCAAGAAATATCTGTTAATATGTAGATCTGTTCCCTCTCCTTCAGATAAATCATTTAAATCTCTGTGATAAAATTTCCAATGCTTGAAAATCAATGGACAATTATACAAGAAAACTCTGATAATATGTCAGTCTATTCCTGGACATTGGGACACATACATATAGATAGGTGAGGAATCAGACAAAATCCAGCACAACACAATGCAGCCTGCACATGCACACATTCCCTTCCCACAAATGCATGCGCTCATAGATGCACCCACATACATGAGCGCACATGCACACACACATATGCACACACACACACACTTCTTCTTCTTGTCTTGGGGGTGGTGCAGATGGCTGGAGTTTTTGCTGTTGCTTCTGCTGTTGTTGTTGTTGTTGGAATTGTTGTTTCTGTAGCTGTTGTTGCTGCTGTTGATTATCCTGTTGCTGTGGCTGTGACTGAAGAAAATGATATGTTCAGACAACGATGACAGCTAAAGACAGGACCAAAGCCAGGCAACGTCCATTATATTGTACACATATCCTATTTGTTTCCAGGCAACGTCCATTATTTTGTACACGTATCCAATTTGTTTCCCAACAACTGCCAATGCAACGCAAGAATGAAAAAAGGATTTGAGGTTATGTGAGTTAACATATACAACAGTTTGACACTGATATTGGTCAAGTTTGCTTAACATCCAGATACACGTATTCTAAAATTTGGCTGAAGATGCATTTGAGTATAAACTGTATGACTTAATTAGCATTTGGGCCATATATTAATTTAAAATGTGCTTGATATGCTCAGCAGCGATGGGAAAATATGGGTGTTTGGTCAACCCAGGCCACTAGAAATCCTGCTAGGCCCTTAGAAATCATTAATCACTATAGCCTGTCAAGCTACTGATATATATATATATTGCCAACTGCTCTGGTCAAACAAAAAAGAGAAAACCTGTGCTCATGATAATTATGGAGCTTTCCCATCCCTGTTTACATCCCCAAAAGTTGTTCAAGATTCCTCGGTATTATGGTTCTTAGAGTTAATTACCTGGTTTGGTGGATTATGTTTTGCAATTTTTTGTTTTTGTTGTGGACCAGAAGTGGGACTTGGGTTATCCTTCTGAGACTTAGACATTGAAAACCCCATGACTCTGTAAAAGAAACACATGTGGTGACAAGTTCTGGACATATACAGCCACACAAGATCCACCGCTGTTGCTTTTTATGACTTATACTGTAAGGCAAACAAAAAACTTTGTTTCTGGTCACCTGAGTGACCGGAGGATTTTCCATAGATCCTAACAATTTTTCTCCCAGATGGAAAAAAATCTGCGCACGCATACACGTACACACATACACATGGGTGCATGTACACACAAAAAATAAAATAAAATTTTAAAGCCAACATACCTGCCCTATGTTACCCGAAACAAACATTTTTTTTTGGGGGGGGGCCTCACACACATCCATAAAATGTCCTCCAATCCCCCAGACTTATACATATGCTATGATCATTAATTTTAAATTGTGGTGGAGATCTATAAACCATGAAAATAATGATACATAGCAAACCCTAGATTTTTGGGGGAGGGGAGGTGTTTGCTGTACCCCTCCCTATAACCTCCACCCTGAAGCTTGAACTATATCAATTTATAAAATGTGGGGGCAATACGAGATTCGCACGCCCTATTCGTCAGTTGCTTTAACTATTTGGTTAGGGGCAACATCAGCAGTTTCATTCATTCTACTTCTAGCTAAAGCTGCACTGTGTTGTCTCGATCTTTAACCCCCCCCCCCCACACACACACACACCACCACCACCACCACCACCACCACCACACACACACACATACACTCCTGACATCAGCGGTGTGAGTAGCCGCGGTTCTATTTGTACGCGACAGTGTAAATATATAGCCTCTACCCAGTAAACCCTTGCAAACCCCGGCCCACGCCACAGGATACCGCAAATATATTTTATTATCTTCCATATATTAAATCTTTCGCAGGAAACCGTGTATATATAGGCAGTGGCCTAATTACACCATCGATCAGTATAAGCTTCTGATCAAAGCGCCATGCCGTCATTAAATGCGAATGTCTTCGACCTAAATCAGCTCTTCTAATTAGACCGCGTTTGGCGAAAGATCACTATAATTACTTGCGCCCAACTTGCATATTTATGCTTCGATAATCACCGCACTTACCTGAAGATAGATGGATCGATCTGTTACTCCAGTTACCCTTCAAAATCTTTCTCTGCGAAATCTTCCTTACTCTGAAAAGTACTACGGATTATGGCGCACTGAACAAGTGCACTTTGTGTTGTTGTTTGCAGTCGGTGGGTAATTCATATTCACCACCCGTGCTCTGACGACGTCGACGACCCGCCGTGGCGCTGTGCCCGTGTTCACCACAGCAACCAGTAAACACACGCCACGGATAGAAAGGTTTTGCAACAGCGACCCATATAGCTGTTGCTACGGCTCGATCATCGCGGTCATCTCTGGGGTTTCGAACACATGCCAGTAAACGCGTGTTTCGCAATCGCACACTCGCGTGCAAATGTGTGTGGCCGGGTAGGGATCAAGGACGGGGGGCGATGGTCGAGTAGGGGCATGGAGTGCATGGCACGTGTTGAGGTACGAATGCCTGACGTGTGCCTTCCCGCTCGGATGCGCAAGAGAGAGTGTTCTCGCGCGTCCCGCCAGGGTTCGTTTCTGCGTGTGTGAGAGACAAAAACTTGGTTGACTTCTGTAGGCCTACGCGTATAATTCACAAACTACCGTCTGGATCTTGTTTCGACGTTTGTGTCATCTGCGTTAAATACTTTATTCATTCTACTCATAGCTTTGTCTCTCTGATAACCTTTTTCCTTAGTCTGTCTCATCTGTCTCATCAGATGTTCTGCACTGACTGCACGGCTGAACGCAGTGCCAGCACCAAGAGGGACTGCCTCGGTGGTCTAGCGGTTAAGCCGTCCGCTTCCGAGGCGGGAGGTCGATGGTTCGCACCCCGGCCGAGTCATACCTAAGACTTAAAAATTAAGAATCTAGTAGTTGCCCTGCCAGACGCCTGACACTACAGGGAACAATGGTTGGTGCGGTACGTGTCAGTATTATGTGACAGCTAGGTTTGGCTGAAGCTTGTGTACGTTAAAAGTGACTCTCACTTGTGGCAGCACGTTAATTTGTCTAAGCAACACCGTCCTGGAGCCGAACAAATGTCGCTAACCGATGGTTTGTCGCGTGATCCCAATAGTCTGGGCTAACGGCCATGAATTTGGCTCCTGATATTCACCTCGTTTGCGGGGGGACGTTCAACAACAAACACCCACCCACCCCGGCCAGCAGCAGGAAAAGGAAGATAACCCAACTTGTCATTACGACAATTGTGCTTTCTACCATTGGCCTTACCTCCCCTGAAGAACATTCAAAAGCAAGTTGTATTTTTGTTTTGAACCGAGGTCAGCAACAATCCCAGCAGTGCTTCCAGCTCACTGTGATTTCGCACTCGAGGGATGGGGTCCTAGCTGTTGCTAAGCTAATGACTGAAAGAACTAATGGCTGGAGTGAAATGGGTATAGTGCGAAAGGCAGTTTAATTTCAGGGGAAAGGTCAAATCAATGGAGTCTGCGCAGTGTTTAACTCCATGAAATAGTTTAATCCTCGTCCTCTCCTGGCATTCAACCAGCAACCCTCACGTGCTAGTCCGCAGCTCTGCCTGAGGAGTTATCCAAGCCCTTGACAACAAATTGCTGCTGGGAACCCACTTACGACATAAACTTTCCCCCAAATCCTTGGGGTGCTTGTCTAGATATTTTAGGTGACATAAAGTCGGCCTGAAGTAGGGGTAATGCGCCGAAAACGTTGACGTCGTCTTTGTTTAGTTTTGCTTGGTTAAGTTCCTTAATTGTTGTCACTATACTTTTTACTCCAAGCAGCATGCATGCAGTCACGTGTAGCTTTTCATAATATTTTAGCGTATTGGGAAATGATGAGTCATACGTTCAGCTCAGATCAAACGAACTATTTGCATGTACTCTTACCATTATCGTAAATAGCTCTGATTTTTTTTTTAAAGCCAAAATTAGCGAATAGATTATTTACGTCTGTCTTTACAGCGACACAAGGGAGACTACTATTTTCCCATCGCGAAAAACATTTCAGTTCACTTGCTTAGATCATTTTCCTTACAGGGTAGTTCGTTACTGAGGATGAAATATAATCGTTTAATATCTGTAAATACAGCTATTCCACCGTATTGACACTTCGGACACCTCATCATGTCCGACGCAATTTTTGTTTGAAGTTCTAAGTACTGCATCAGAAATAGGCTTATGCGCTGGCTATGATTTACCTAGCAACAGAGGGTATAGAGACTTATTATGCAGAAGTATCCTTCTCCCCTCCACCAGCGGCCACATATATGAACGCACGCATACTCTCAAAATACCCCACATGCATTCTTTCTTTCCTTTTCATTCACTTTCCCCTACGGTCTTTTTCATACCTATATATACCCTTCTGCCGTTTACGCAAGATATATATGCATGTTCGCAAGATATATGCATGCTTCCTTCCGATGTTGCACGAGGGAGAAAAATTGCTCGACATACACCTTGAAACTGAAGTTTTGTTGCAACCTGGAAACGCATATATCCTTGAAGTTTTGTGGAAAAAATGAAATCCCTATGTTTTGCTACGTTATGTCATTTGAAGCTGTCTCTGCACATGCACGTCTCATGACATTTACAAGGCATCCCCCCTTCTTCACTCTGAAAGGTTGTTCCCTCCTGAGGCTTTCCTTTCACCAGCAGAAAATGATTCTTCCGAGAATGTCCCCACAGCAAACGATACGCTCGAAGCGAACTGAGACAGATACATTATATTGCAATAGTTGATCCTGAGGCTGACGTAAGCTATTTATTCGCCTTAGAATTTTCCCCAGCCTCTCAACGCGCATCAAGGTACCACCCACGTGGACCTTTTTAAAGGTGCAGTACCACCTCCATCAGTAACAGATCGCGAGCAGCGGGGAGGGGTTGGTGGCAAGAGCGAAAGGGCTGGTGGTGGTAGCAAAGCTGACATTACGACAAAAGGAATCTAACACTGACAAAATCTGGCAGAACTGTAACACGACTGTCTGTTGATGAAGTAGGTCCGACCATGCAAACTGTCATATCACAGTCTTTTGAATGATAGTAGGTCTGACAAAACTGTACCGTCGCACTCATTGCTGAGAGAGAGGTCTGAGAAAGCTGCATGTTGTCGTCAGTGTCAGCAGGTCTCATAACATGGCGCACAAGGTATTAAATGGCGGCTGTAGAGTTGGCGGAACTTAATTCAGAACTGTATTGAAGTTTCGTTCTGTGCTGTAATGGCAGCTGTATGAACATCATCGAAGAAAGTATGAAATACAAGAAAATCAGCTATGGGGTCCGTGCAGGTTCGAAACTCAAGCAGGATTGCTTCCCCTGATTGTTGGATTGCAGTGTATAAACTCCGCGTGACGTCGTGACGTCTGCACGGGGGTCTGGTTACCTCAGTTGGTAGAGTTGCGGACTAGCAGGAAGGTTGCTGGTTCGAATCCAGATATGGCAAATGATTATTTCCTGGAGTTATACAAACATCATTCGACCTTCTCCCCGCATTAAATTGCCTGTCGGCACTGGCCATCTTACTGCTGCTATCAGTCTGGTGGTTCTTTCAGTGAATACCTTAGTAATAGGACCCCATTCACCATGGTGCGAAATCACCGCGAGGTTGAAGCACGGTCCCTTTAACCAACCAACCAACCAACCAACCAACCAACCAACCAACCAACCAACCAAACCAACCAACCAACCAACCAACCAACCAACCAACCAACCAACCAACCAGTGACGTCTGCACGGACCCTATTCTGTGGAAGAAAATTCATGGTTACTATTCCCCATCTTCCTTTATTCAAGTCTCCTCCCTACCCCCACTTACCTTTTACAATCGCTCCCTTTCTCAATCTGCCACACTTTTCTTTTTCTCTACCCTATTTTTCTTTCGTTTCTGTGTTTTTACCTGCACGGACGCGAAATGTTTTTTTCCTCACGGATAGTCCCAACATTAGCACAAACTGACGCACGTGTGCCGTTTGAGTAGGAACATAATATATAATAGCGCGAAGACAGACAAATAAAAGCCCCTAATCCTCAACACTATCTCCCTCCCCCCCAAAAAAAAACCCCCGGAAACGACAGTTGCTATGGGTATTGAAACAGCTGTGTGTGTGTGTGTGTGTTAACTGGTAAACGTCTTCGCCAGTCATCTATCTAGCACCACAGCTTGTTTTACTCATTCTTATTCTATAAGTTGGGTTACGCCACGTGATCAGGACGCTTTTGTTGCTCGGCACACATCGTTTTGTGGCATTTGAGGATACCTTTCTAGAGTAGATATGGAGAAAAGATTTCATTGCCAGTACACTACAGTTGCTCACGAGAAAAAGTAAACTATGATCTCAGTATTCCAATGCACACCTTCTCGCGATCCCTCTTTCATCATCTCTCGTCTACGTACGTCTGCACACGGGCACTGAGAGTGCGTGGGCACAGAGAGAAAGAAAAACCCTAGAACACGGACTGAGACAGAAAGACATGGAAGGAAATGTGTCTATGATTTCACACAGGGTTATCCTGTCTCTAATTCGCCCTTAAAATCGAGGTAAAGATGCCCGCCACATTTCCCCATAAAAGCCGCACCATTTGGAAATAATGGGCCTATTTCGCGTATGTCACTTCGTAACCGGAAGTTCTCAAGTCTTTTCGTGCCTCTCTTGTCGCAGTTTTTCCTCAGATAGGGCAACCTTTGACCACTGCACACTTCGTCATGGAAGACAACTGTCTGTTGCTGCGACAGAAAGGGGTTGGGTTGGAGGCTAGGGGGAGGTAAGAGAAAAAAAATGCGATGACTCCTTCCAACACACTGCCCGAGAAACAAGGACTCGTTCTAAAAATCTTAGTTTGTAAAGAGACATTCTAAAATGTAAGATTTAATACATATTAATTGGAGCGAAGTCTCCACGCCGTTGAAGGAAAAACAAAGTGGTGGGTGAAGCTGTTGATGAATTCTTCCCGTCAATGTTTCAGTCAGGCTGCTGAATTTGCCAACCAGCTAAGTAAACAGCATATTAACCGCCAAATTTAGTGTCTCTAGGTGGCCGCTATGCATGCCGTGGCTGTCACCTCGGATGTCCTCACGTGCACTGTCGGCCTTTGAAACAGGTAGCTATAAACTGCAGTGGGTCTCACATCCCAACGCCGGCATGCTTTTTGGTTTTCTCACGTCCCAGAGCCACGAAAACTCCTTCCTGCCACATCCTCGTCGCGTTTCTTCTTGCAGTCAAACGTTTAGCGATGTGGGTTGCATCGTTAATAGACCCTCAGCTATACTGTCTAGCCCTAAGTTCTGTTAATCATGATACGTCAGGGAAAGGAGATGGGGGTTTGTGCTGATCTGAGGTGCGCGCATGAACATGACGAGCTTGGCAGCATTGAAAAGTGGTCTTTTTAAAAAAAAACCAGAGTCATTAATAATGTGTGCAGACATAGGAAGTCTATATTTTTGTCAAGCTGCGTCGAAAGTTTTTAGATCCTGTGTTCTTAACTTGGCACTTTTTTAAAGTTATGCCCCACGTACGTTACACGTAGACCGTCGAATCCTGTGTGATCAATTGTGTCGTCTCATTGGCTGGAAGACTGTGTCATCCATTTTAAAAGAGCAGACTGTTGGTGGAACATAGTGTGTGAGAGCCTTTATAGTGAAGCGATAAGCACTGCGCCGCACGTGCTGTGCTTAAGGAAATCTGGCCGCTGTCACAAATAACGCTGTCAGTTATTTATAACTACGTTATAAATAACGTTTGTGGTTTGTGTTTTTGCTTTTACTGTGCTCATGCACGCGAGCGCGTGGATGTGTGCGTGCGTGCGTGCGCGTGTGTGTGTGTTAGTTTGTGGATGCCCACGTTTGTGTAAACCATGTATGCTAGTATGTACCAGAGAGGATGTAGTGTGAACTCAATTGCTCACACCCTGAAACGTCCTCCCGCACTTTTGCTACATGTCTCGTGCTTGTACGTGCACAGCGTAATTACAACGCCCTCAGCCTGTCTGTCCTGATGTTTGTAAACAACAGATGACATATTTCCTTCAGAAAGTCATTGCGCATCCCTTCGACGTGTTGCTATTATGAGGCCACTCTTTCCACGTGCAAGATTCAGGGGGGAAAACCCACACTCGTTATAACAATATACACGAAACTCTAGGTGCATTTGTCCCATGGATTATTTGATTGCTTGTTTGTTTGTTTGTTTGTTTTAAAGGCTGACTGGTAAATTTCGAATAGGTCGAAATCTATTGATTTCGAGTAGTTAGTACAGTTTGCAGTCGACTTTGTCACCGTTTGTGGAAAACTGTGCAGATCTAGAATACCAGTCAATGAATCTCCATTGTCGTCATTGTCATCGTCATCGCCGTCCTAAAAAAACCCAAACAAACAAAAAAACCGGTTTTCGGTGCATTGGGAGCTATGTGGGAGTTAGGTTTTCCTTGTGTACAGATTTCGTGTCTAATGTCTTCCTGTTAAGACATCAAATGCATGCAGAATTAGAAGTATCTTGCACATGCAAAGCCTTCTTGACAAGTGAGTCAGGACACGCATACAGTGTTAGACGTGAACGCAGGAGAACAACAAAACAAAATTTGAAACTCCAAGGCCGGTTACGTCACGTCATTGTGTTAAACACTCTTCCACAAGGAAAACAGAAGATGTAAGCAACGAAGAAGCCAACAGAACAGGGCCAGCTAGATGGCTTAGTGGAAAAAACTGCATCACTATCTTCAAGTACACACTTCCTCACAGGAAAATAGAGATGTAAACTGCGAAAATTACCAAATTCGAAGGATTTTGCATCCAGCTTGTTCCCTTTACACAGTGTAATTTGCAGTCTAAAACTGTTACGGCCAAGTCACCCAGCCTGGGTTTGACAACGCAGGTGAATTTATTTGTCGGGGAAGTAATATTTCTGACAGGTTGCCCGATATATCAACTAAATATTTCCAGTGAGGGGTCAGTTACAGTTTTTAAGTGAGGCGTCAGTTACAAGCAGCTTAATTCGGACAAGTAAATGGCGGACAGTATACTATACTAGATTGTAGATTTTGGGCTTTCGTTGCAGTTAATGCAGTCTAAAACTGAAGTGTTACATTAGTGGTCTTTGCAGAGACAAAATACAATCAGCTATGATTATTCCCCTCGATATTGTCTGATCTTTTCGCGAATGTTTCGCTTCGGAATTTCAAGGGGCATAATCCGAGATGGACTTAAACTGCTTTAAAAATTCTTGAACTTTCTTCGGCAATCCAGGCAACTTGTATTTGCGTTATGCGTTTAAACATTTTTTTTCGTAATCCACTCACTTTAATAGGTCCCTACCATGTCACACATCATTTGTACCTTCACGGATGAACTCACCAGCGAGAGCAAAAAAAAAAAAAAAAAGACAAGAGCGATAGAGGGATGAAAACAAGGTCAAGAGGAGGGGAGGTGGGAAGGAGGATAGCTGAAGGAATGATTTACAAAAGGACAGAGCAGAAGATAGAAGCACTCGTTAAAATTTCATTTTCTGAAGTCACTTCGTGTTAGGTTATAATTGCTCATAATATCTGTCACGTACAGTCTTCATAATTCACCATAATTCAATTTTTTTAGGGTCTACTGGAACCGGAAATTGCATGCAGATGCACGACAGAGCTGAAATATCTGAAAGCAGAAGGGCCTCTTTTTGTGCCGTGAAACTCATAATACAGGATTGTTTTGTTTTGTTTTGTTTTTTGAGTCAGTATATCGATATAGAGATGCCATGAAAGATTTATACTTACGTAATTTTTTTTCTTTGTGGACATAAAGTGGCAAAACAATGTATGCAGAAAGTGTTTTACTTTCTTGCTGACTCCTCCAGGGAAATTCATGGCGGAAAGTAATGCATTCGCCAAATAAATCTACTTACATGTTGTTTATATCATGGAAATTTATACTTAAGCAGTGCTCAACGTACATTTTTTAATTTTCAAAGATTTCCAACAATACACCTTCACAGCATTTGTACCAATATTTTGATTTTAAATACTTGCATCTGCTTATATAAGATTCTAGCACATACTGGATTTCTAAAGAAAGCGAATTGCAGAAATGTTTAGTTTCGTATTTGGTATGCTTCTTGTCGAGGAATGAGATTTTCACATTCGTGTGAGCACGCCAAAACTTACATAATTCTCCACATATGTCAACATTCGCATTATCTAGGAACGGTCGCGACGTGTGCGCTTCACCGACAGATACATCGCACTTTGATGTTGTGGCATGTCTGATCTTAGACTGTATGTGACAGCTCCGGCAAGCCTGCAGATTATTCTTCTGGGTCCTCCGCGAGACACGTGACGTCAGTGAACAAGCCTTTCTGTGTGACGTCAGTGTTTGAAGTGACAGAAGCGAAAGGCTTTACAAACTCGGCAGTTCTCATCAAATGACTCACCACACTAACTTTAACAACTGTCTCCCAGGACCCCCCCCCCACACACACACACACACACCTCCTCCTGCCCACAGCTTCACGTTCAAATTTCTAGAAAACGTTGGAATTTTGGTTCACCAGTGCAGGATACAGACCCTGAAAATAATTCCAGTTCCAATCGATTATTTTGTCCTTTTAGGTATGGTTACTATTAAACAACATTATTTATGCCAGTCTTTCAGGGGACTACTTAGCAGAAGAAATATTTGATATGTGATGTTGGTTGGATTAACTTTTATTGAGAGTTAATCCAACCCGAAACAAAAATTCTTCCAGGGCTATTCTACTGAGGAATTTCCACCACAGTTTCTCATTGAAAATGTAGTGAATATCTGTGTGCAAAGTGGCCTTGTTTGTTCGTGATTCATGGCGAGGGTAATAGTCCCCTGAAACCGGCAATGTGGATTTTCCAGTTGCAGCAGTTCCCGCGAAATCTGTACCTCCTCACCTTGGCGTCCACATCTTCACCACTCCGCCTTCCCCTCACTGTTCTCTTTTCTTTATTTCTTATAATAAAAGCAATAGATGTTCTCACATTTCGCAAATCGGTTTTTAAAGACCAGTATGCACCCTGTGCATTTCCATATGTTATCATACTGCTTTTTTTCAAGGTACAGTTACTGAATGTAATAAAATATATTACTTAGGCTAGAATAGCCAGCATCATAACTAAACCAGAAAACCAATCAGGAGAGTGATTAAGAATAAAACAAAAGATGACAGGGCGAGTGGGTGAGTTTTTTTTTCTTTTTAAGAAACTCTTTAAGTCTTTAGTCATGTGGTACTTATCTCGTAAACAAAACTCACATTTCTGGTTCTGTTATATTTTAACTTTCATCTTTCGGCGTTTTCAGAATTAGAGGTGCTCGCCGAGGTGGGGTGGGGTGGGGTGGGGTGGGGTGGGGCAGGGGAGTAATTTTTTAAGCGACGGAGGCTTTTTTCCTTTGGGTGTAAGTGTGCGGGGGATCGAGAGGGGAGGGAGCTGACTGATGGACATTCCTCGCACCTTATGCGGCGCAAAAGTAACGAGAATGGGGACAAAATAACAAACAAGAAGTTTTGTTTATTCACAACAACAAAATAAATTACTGCTATGTTGCACGATAGACATAGTCTTGTTGTTATCTGTTTCGCCAGACTGTCAAGTTAAGAAGATAGAGGAGGAGCAGGAGTTAATGAAATGAGACAAAGGAGCATATATCATTTCTTTCTTTTTTGTGGGGTAGATTTGGATGGGTGACTAATAATTGCCAGAGATTTTTCCAAGACTGCTTATTCTGTAAAACTTTTATAAATCCTTTGATAATTTCATTGGCTATTAAGACATCTTGCAAGTAGACAAAATTTTAAAAAGCTTGTAGTTTACAAGATGTTTTCTTTTTTTATCCATTCAAGTTTCGTCTGTCATATTTCCTCCACACGTCTATATTTTTCTTCCGATCGATTTACATGTATACACAGTGGTTGGTTGTTTTATGCTTAAATCCATTCGCAAACTAGGCGCATATCAGGACGATGTTGCTTGAGACAACGTGCTGCCACTCTGGGACTGGTGTCCCAACACAGACTTCAGTCTCACCCAGTCACATTATAGTGACACTGGGCCAACCAGTCCCAGTACTGTTCCCTATAGTGCCAGGGCAGCTACTAGATTGTCAGTTTTAAGTCTTACCGGGGCGCGAACCATCGGCCTTCCGCCTCAGAAGGGGACGCCTTAACCACTAGACTACCGAGGCGATGTGTTTTCTCTGGACAAACTATACCGTGTTTATAAACGATGTGCATTTTTCGGGGAAAAACTAGTAAGAAAGACCCTTCTGCGGTGGGCCATACTGACATCGGGTCAACCAGTCCTAGTACTGTTCCCTACAGTGCTAGGAATTTGACAGCGCAGCTATAGCGCTACTATAAGATTAACAAAGAACAAATGAGGACAGAGCGCTATAAATCATCAATAGATAATCCCAACAAGGTACTGGCAGCGCTAGACGTACCCGTATGCTGACGTGTGCAACCAAGGGAGCCTACCGTACCCAAACACGTAGCAAAGAGAGAGAGTCGAAAGTAAGGAACATGGCAGATCTTCATGTTCCTTACTTTCGACTCTCTCTTTGCTACGTGTTTGGGTACGGTAGGCTCCCTTGGTTGCACACGTCAGCATACGGGTAGGTCTAGCGCTGCCAGTACCTTACTATAAGATTGTCAGTTTTAAATCTTAGGCCTGGACGTGACCACCCCCCCCCCTCCGCCTAGGAGGCGGAACACCGAGGTAGTCACAATACATGATCCCCACTATAAAACACTTTTTGACTGTGACCCTTCAGGCATGAGTACCAAAAATACTGTACAGGTTAAATCCTGCCTATAGGGAAGACTCAGACTTCTTGTCGTTAGCTATGTACAAGGAAAGACGGGTGACCTGCACATAAGACTACCATTAATCTTCTCTCAGGCTCCTCCCACTCCCCCATTCTTCACGCTTACCCCCCCCCCCCCCCCCCCCC
>SMGT01000767.1:332147-343622 GCA_004794575.1 Lanistes nyassanus | reverse complement strand
CCCCCAGCGCGTAATACCTCTCTTGTAGTGCACGATACCGCGCCGTTGCTGAGAAAAGCTCTGCGCTCGTTGAAACATATCGTGCCATCTCGCGTTTGTTTCGACCGTCCATGAAGAAGAAGCTGGTCTTGTGACATCATAGGCGACCAATCCCTACTTTAGGCATAAAAGAGTCCGTTGCATCGAATCAGCGAATCATAAGAGCTATGCAAGAACTCTGTTAAGAGCTGTCCCTTCAGGAATGTGTCAGAACATCGCAACAAATGTAGACACGAAGTGATTTTAAAAAGAAAAAGAACTGTTACGATTCATTTCCTCGGCCATCAAAAGCAGCAAAGGTCGCTATATAGTTTAACATTCTCGGCAAGTGGAGGACAGCTAGAGAAGTATAATTTCTCCTTCTCAAAAGAAAAAAAAAGAAAGAAAGAAAGGAAAAAGAAAAAGAAGTGAAAGGAAAACCACCGGAGCCTTGCCTGGAAACTCGCAGTGGGAGGAGAGACAGCTGGCTCTGTCCAGAAGCCGCATGAAGGGAACCAACAAACAAAGTGTCCAGTTTTCTAGAGCGTAACTAACTTCCACTCAAGGCACTACAGCTGTTCGGAAAAAGAACTTATTTCACAGAAAATGCTCAAGTTAATCATAACAACGAGTAAGTGTTACAATTTTTAAATCTTTGAAAAACTACTAATTCAAACTGATAAGATGGTGATAAGATGTACTACTAATTCAAACTGATAGGATGATGATAAGATGTACATAATACAATAACATATTGTTCTTGAAAAACTCTTTTCTTTGTTTTTAAGTGACCGTTTCTTTCTTTCTTTCTTTCTTTCTTTCTTTCTTTCTTTCTTTCTTTCTTTCTTTCTTTCTTTCTTTCTTTCATTTCCTTTTCTGTTTTCCTTTTTATCCTTCTTTTAACTTTCCTAATTTTTTAACTGCTTCTTGAATGTGTTTGGCGTGATTGTCAGATTTACAATTCTGTGCATTTTGGATTTTAGCGGGGATTCAGACTATCTTAGGCAAGTTCTTTTTAGTGAATGTAAATGTACAAAGCAAGTCACGAATTCCCATTCATGTCTAAATAAAAGTAATAAATGATTGAATTACTTTAAAAGAAAAGGTATGATTATCTACTGTCGATAGACATAACCGTGGTCTTATAAAGCCTAGCATTATAGAAATCCAGATATTAAAAAGCTGCTGTGTGTATCTGTATACGTGCTTGTTTACAGTCAGAGACTGTAACTCAGAGACATTTAACCTTCTTCCATGCACAGATGGTCACACACATATTGCTGCACCAGTAATCACAAAGAGGAAGAAAGGGAATGTTAAAGAGACAGACAGACGGACGGACGGACGGACAGACAGACAATCTTAATTATTTAGGAGACGATCATAGCTATTGAAACAGAATTAGTTGATAAGATCCAAAGAAATTGAAACGCAAATCCAATATCTTGTTTTGTTTGTATTGGTCGAAACCGCTTGGCAATGAAATACAGTATTTCAACATGAGTCCGTTCCTCCATCTATCATCTACCCAACGCTAGACACAAATATCCGTGCAGACCTGCGGTTTGATGCGGACAGGAGGCCTAGCTTTAGTTACCACTGTATTCTAAACTATCCTTTTTTCTTGCACTTGCATGGTTTAGCTTGCAGTTTTATTTGCACTTGTCTCAGGAAGACTTTTCTCTGAAGACATCTTGACTTGTAAATGTACGGTATGCCCTGGCGGGTGTTTGGCACAATGCTCTAGTCTCTGCGTGTCAGCACTGTGATGTATTGTCCGAAAATAAACCCGTCACGAAAGGTCGCCAGCTCTCGTCACGACATGGCAGAGACAAACCTCCCACAGCTGCCTGGAAGTGTGGGGTGACAAGACAGCCCTTAGCGCATGCGTGTATGAATCATAACCCACACCAGCCCGAGCAGTAAGGTGTTCGTGACAGTCACGCAAGACAGGCGTCAGTAACGTGGCGAATTATACGGCGAAATTAAGACGTTTCCTTCACTTATAGCAGTGCAGCAGAAATCGCGCTTTTAAAGAATGTTTTTCGAAAGAGGGTAGTCTAACAGAGCACACACAGAGAGAGAGAGAGAGGTGTTGGTGCTGGGGGGGGGGAGAGAATGCAGAAAATGGAGTTAGCAGAAATAAACTCAGAAAGAAGAGAGAAGAGCGATATGAGGATAAAGAAATAGGAGGCTTTAAAAATACACAAAGACAAAGAAAAAAATTATAGGTTTAGAAACAAGAAAAAAAACGGAAACTAAACCAGGTGGCGTTTGGACTTTAGATGTCAGTCCTGTCAACGTCTTCATGAAGTTTCTCTCTGCTTATGAACGTCCACAACGAACTTTTTTTGGGGAAAAATGTAGACATGTGGTCTATAAAAAAATGCAAATAAAGTGATTAAAAAGGATTTAAAAAATACGAAAACCACTTCAAAGTCTCTCGTGTCACGTACTCTTGGTAATTTATGAAGCAATAGATATGTCGCTTTAGAAATATTGCTAGGTCATAATTAGTTAGAAAGGAGAAAACATATCCAGATTCAGGTTAAAACACTTTATTATCCTGACGGAAATTCAGTTGCAGTGCCTTACAGCATAAAACACAACAGGCATCACAAAAATAGCTGCAGAACACATAGGCATTGTGTGAATATAAACACACGTATATATCACTTCAATATATATAGGCCTATATATATATATGCCTACATTTAACGCATGACAAAAATTAAATATAATTATACAGTCACAGACATCAATCATAAAGATACTAAACGCGGAGACAGCAGACAGAAAAGCAGACAGACAGAAACATAACATGCAATTCTAGTCTTATGCCGTGAACCTCGCTATAGGCCCATGTCATGTTCCCAGACATGTTCTGAAGATGGACGGTCCTTGCTGGCCGAAACTGCGCCTTAGCGCACAGACGAAACAAATGAACTATTAGCATTTACGCTAATTCTCTTTCTTTGTATGCACATTTCCGGCCGTTGGCTGTGTGCATATCATGTGATGTACCTGTACACAGACGCGCTACTATCAGTCAAGTAAGAATTTTTAGTGTGCGTGTTGTGGTGTTTTGTTGTTGTTTGTTTTGTTTATTTGTTTTGTTGAATTCCACAGTATCTTGTTCGATCCCCGTCACCCAATTTTATATCGATTATGTACATATGTATTCATAGAAATATAAATTATAAATTATATACATAAACATACCGTTTTTAACACAGGAGCACAGTTTACCTGTTCACAGTTGCTAGAAAGCCTCCAATTGAAGGTCGTGTCTGCAAAGAGACTGTAACAGTCAATACATTCTCTGTGTCAGGCTGTCTTGTGGCGGTAGCCATGGCGCAGTCTTGGACAGCGCGGATGACAAATACGCAGAATCGAATGGGCATGCCCTTTGGTGGCGGCGGAATGATGACTGCTATGGCATCTTTCCTCTTCCCGGATGGAACAGGTAACTACATCTTAAGCCAAAGGTAGGATTCTAAGGTAAGGACAGGAAAGACACAAAAAATATCAAAATTAACTTGATAGAAGATAGGAGATAATAGGCTGGCGACAGACGACCTGCGTTACCTGAGGAACTGGCCAAAGTAAGAAAGGAAATACTTGGGAGATACTGAAGTGCAGCTGGAAACAGGCCCCGTATGCAAGACAACCGAATAGCTGACTTATTCCTGTCATTGTGGATATTCTAGAGTAATTCTAGAGTATTCTTGAATTTCCCATGCACGAAAGCCGAATAGCCTATTTTTCCCCTCGTCATTCGGTACTAATTAAATTATTCGGTCGCACCAGGAGCGAATAGCTTAATTATTACAAATTCGCCAATAAAGCTCTTTCAGAGACAGAAACAAATCTGCTATACGGGAATAAATTTAGTACAGTTTACATGCATAGGTGGCCCGGACGGAGAAAAAGGTAAACTTGAGATAGGACAGACTATAGGGGGACTTGCACTTAAATTTCAAGAAAGAGTGAAAAAGATAATGAGGTTTTAGTAATTTTATGTGTTCTGTCAACTGGGAAAGAGTTCCGCGCTTTTCAATATTGGATTTAATGCAGACAGAGCGGCAAGGCGCGAGGAAGAAAGATGGCAGTAGGTTGAAATTGCGGTATTTCTGTGTTTTTAATTTGCTTTCGTTTTGTGTTTAGTTCTCAAAACATCACTTTGCTATTGCTACATCTATTAATTTTATTCTTCTACTTCTTCTACCGCATCCGCGGCCGCCATCACTACAGAGAATATGCTTCTGTTTCAGCGCTACAGTTTGCTGGGAAAAATTTGGAACGTGAGTATCTGTATTGCTTTGATCACGATCAGCAGTTTCAGCCATCTTACGACATAATCTGAATTATTTTATATAGATATCCTTCATTCTTACTTTTCTATACAGTTAATAATAATTGGTGTCTGGGCAGGGCGGGCATACATGAAAGACGTGACTGTTTTCCATGACCTGTAGAAGTACAATAAAATGCTGTTCCCGTTCACCCAAATAAATGTACAATGTATGAGCAGTTTTACGACGGGAATGCTTATGTGATTAGCCTGCAGCTGTGCCTAAAAATACATCTACCCGGACGCACATTTTTCACGTTTATTGAAACAATCTAACATAATCGTAAAAAAACAAAGGTCATGTTTCATAACAGAATACTTAAACAGACAGGCTTATTTCAAGCTATTTTAAACATTTAGATGCATGAAAAGTGCGTGGAGCTGGGAAACAGGTTAATTCTAGTGTGCTGTGTCAGAAATTGTCATATATGTAAAATTTCAACAGAGTTTTTATTATTTTGTTGTTTTGTCTTTTTTTCAGAAATTTGCTACGAGGCGTGTGAGTACAAACAATACAGCATCGTGAAGCGTTTATAGTTCTAACTGTATTATGACGGAAAGGAAAAGAATCGAAGAGTCCCTTTTTTATATACCATTCATGGGATTATGTCTATGATTTATTCAAAAGAATATATAAATATCCCTTTCGCAGCTGCATTGACGATTGCGCTTACGGTGATAAAAAAATACTTTTTTCTTCTATTTTCATTATCTCGGTGTATCTAGCCGAAGTAAAGAAACGGATAAAAATAAAGTTTATTAGTGCAGCATAGCATTATGTTAAAAATATTATTTGGGAAACATAGGAGAGTTTTCAGTTTTGGATATATTTATATACACATACTCATATATACATATAAATGTTTACTGTCTTCTTCCAGACGTAAAAACAAAAGGCACAGATGGATTGTGTGAGTATTTCTTTCTTCATTTGTATCAGTTGTCGTCGAATGTTGCTGGATATTCAAATTCTTATGACTATCTACGGTGACACTTTAATAGAGTTTGCATGATGTGTCTTCTTAATGTCTGTTGAAGCAGCAGTCAATATATAAACTCCATTTTCTTTTCTTTCAGCTGATGCAATGCGTACTGCAACACAGTATATGGTTTCGTGTAAGTACTGAAGAAAAACATAATTACTATATGATCGAAATATATGGTTTCCCTCAATACTTCGAAACCTTCATGGATCTATATTTTAAGAACATTATAACTTGCTTGTACAGTTCCAAATTTTCTGCAGAATCAAAAAGGGTAAAGGTTGTCCCGAGACCTGGTTTTAAGGTCGTAGGGGAGTTGGGGTATATGAGATCCCAGCCTTTCATCGTGACGGGGTACCCCCATCTCCTCTTCTTGACCGCCTTACCTTCCCTGTCCCATGGGTCAGGTGACTAAACTCACAACTTGGTCAACTGGGGGAAGTGGGTTGCGGTACACGGGTATCGAACCAGCCACTCCCGGCTCGGAGGCCAACATTCTAACTACTGGGCCATCCGATTCTCCACTGGGGCTGAATAGTCTTTTTACATAAGAACTGCTAGTAACAATGTATTGGATAATTAAGCAATAAAGGCGAAAGGAACCGGGGGGAGAAGAAAACAAAAGGGAAGGGACGCGTTTCACTCACTCATCACCCAACAACCACTCACTCGCTGTCTACCTGTCCTAGCTATCTCTAGAGGAAGTTATTACCTGTTTCTGATTTTCTATTTCCTTTTTCCTCCACAGCTCCAGGAGCTGTCGGCGCGGGCACCAATCGCCAGTGGCAATGTGCGTACCATGTGTCTTTATCCTCCTTACCATTAAAGTGATTACCTTGACATAAAAGATAATTCCGTCCATTTCTGTTACCACTGATGATATTCGTGAGATTTAAGAAAGTCTCTGTGCTATTTGCAATCCTTGTATTCTAACACTATACATTTCTATGTCTGTTTCAGGTTTATTCAATTTTGCCACCGGAAGTAAGCATTAAAAAGTCACAGTCGCTTCGTTTCTTTGCTTGCGTCAGATTTTTCGTTTTTTTGGAAAGCAGAAGAATTTCTGAAATCTTGATATCTTTTATAAATACACACACAAAAAACCCCTGAGAGACCAGCCTTTTAATTTCTAAATTCTCGTTTGTAATGGTATTTCTGTAGATGAAAAAAGTGCCAGATATAAAAGCAACATCTTTAACGCCGATGATAAAGCAAACTGAACATAAATTCCAACAAATTCTGTATCGTGTTTCCTTCCTTTCTTCATTCCTTTTCTCTGCCTTTTATTCTGTCCCTCTCTCTTCCGTTGTGTCCCTGTTTAAGACCATTACTTCTTTTTTAATTGTTCTTTTCCTAGTAATGTATTGCAGACTGTACAGCAATGAATTATCGCATAAGCTAACGCAATTCTTTTTCTTTCTCCTAGACGGTAGAACCACAGGAGGTGCCCCAAGTAAGTGGTTGTGTCTGAACATGCGTGCGAGCGAGCGTAAGATTGGGTGACTGGAGGAGGGTGGGCTGATTGAGTGAGTGGTTTTATGTCTTTGTGCAATTATTCATGATACACACTCGTTTGTACATAAGTACCCATATCCATGGAGTGGCTCTACGAGTGTAACTACCCATTTATAATGAGATAGACAAGAAGTAGCTCCGATACATGGTAGAAGTAAATCTCTTTCTCCTGCAGATGTTATCGGCGATTACTTCGACACAGCCATGGAAACTCCAGGAATAATAAGTAAGTGAACGATGGTTATCCTGTTTCACTTCCGCAGGAAAAAGACTTGTTTTCTGCATTTGGCATTTACTTTTAAAATGTTAACATGCGACGTTGAGCTTTTTCCCAGCGACATGTAATATTTTTTGTGCATTTCGTTCTTCCCTTGTTTCATATCTGTAGCATTTACAATGATGTTCTCATCGACTTGATGAAGTAGTCGACCGCTTACATTCAATTGATTCACTCCATTTCATCGATTCGTTCAGTCTATCCATTCCATCCATCCACTCCATCATTCATTTATTCGTTCGTTCGTTTGTTCGTTCGTTCTTCGTTCCTTGACAATGTTGTGCATACTTGTAATAAGAAACAGGAATGCGGAAAATCAACAGCTGTTAACAATAAACAAAAAATCTTGATCCATTTTTCTGTCAAATTTTTTTTCAGACCCCTGTCACAACCCGTACTGTGGTGGTGAGTATCAACCAAGAGAGGGGGAAGGGAGAGAAATCTGTACACAATGGCTAAAATAACATGAAGCTGAATGAAAATCAAATTTTGGGATCACAGACTAACGATGTCGAAATCCACAGATAGGTCAGAGGTGAGGGGGGAGGGGGAGGAAGGGGATGTGGAGGGAATCATGAAAAGCCGTGAAATGTTGTCAATGGCAGCAGAAGATTCGGTGTTAATCAGCATTCGAAATGTGTGCGCTACGCATGTTGTCATGCGCGGCTCTCTGTCTTATTTGCACAGAGGGCAACATGACCCCGTTCGAGATGCTGCGGCGGATGATGACACCGGGAGGGATGATGCCCAACACCGGCAGCATGTTAGGGGGGTTCGGCGGGGGCAGCATGGCCAAGCCGATGGGCGGCAGCCCGATGAACCCCAGCAACGCCCTGGGAACCAACGGCCTGCCCAGCATGGACTCCATCTTCCAGGCGTTCAGCGGCAGCAGCAACAACCAGGCGGCCTCTCAGCCGGCGCCCACCAACTCGTTCATCAGCGCCCTGGCCAGCGCCGCGCAGCTCCCGCTCCAGGGCAACACTCCGGCTGGAAGCAGCAACAGCACTTCCGGCACAGCGGCACAACCGGCAGCAGACGCCAAGGGACCGGGAGCGGCGTCTCCCTTCTCGCAGCAGAATCTGGTGCACCTGGCGCAGCTCATAGCCAAGATGCAGGCAGCCAACCAGCAGCCACAACAGCCCCAGCAGCCGCAGCCCCCGGCTAACCCCATGGCCATGATGTCCAACATGCTGCCCATGATGGGCATGCTGAGCACAATGCTGGACCCCCCGGACTACCACCCCATGGGCTACGGCATGGGGGCCATGGGGGGCATGGGCGGCATGGGTGGCATGGGGGGCATGGGCGGCATGGGTGGCATGGGAGGCATGCCAGGAATGGGAGGCATGCCAGGGATGGGACCCATGCCTGGTATGGGAGGAATGCCTGGAATGGGAGCCATGCCCGGCATGGGAGGAATGCCAGGAATGGGTGGCATGCCCGGCATGGGAGGCATGCCAACCTTCGGATGAAGAACAGGTATAAATAAATAAATTCATAAATACATAAATGCATAAATACATATACATAAATAAATAACCATTAGCATGGTTGCCCTAAACTAAATTCAGTCGGGTGCTTTCTTTTTTCCCCCCTTCAGGACAAACAGAAATCACTTTATCAAACACGAAGCATCAGGAAATCCCGTCAACGTCCAGCACGTGCTGGGAGCTTGCCAGCGGGGACATGTTCGTGGACAGTCTAGAGCCCGTTGCCGTAACAACGCTTTCACGGAGACTATAAAGCAAACCCTGTTTGTTCTGTTTCTTCTGCGACGCCACAGTCAGCATGAGGCTGAAGACGACAGAAACCAACATCCGCCATTAGCACCCAGCCAACTCATATCAGCCGGAGAGCAGCCGCCAACATTTCGCTTTGCCCCTTGTGGAAAATTGTTAGGAAGTCTGGTTTAAGCGTAACACAGATTAAAGTACACCAATTTACCTTGTCAACGTACATTCCCTTCGCAAGATGCATGCAGTGTGCATATATGCGCGTGTATTTCTCTCTGTGTATTTGTGTCTCTCCGATCTGTGTCTGTCTGTCTCTCTGCCTGGCTGTCTGTCTGTCTTTCTTTCTTTCTCTTTCATAAAGAGAGGAGAAAGACAGGGGGAGAAGAGAGAGGGGGTGTCTTTGCGCTTGAGTCGTTTGATGTAGGAAACTGTGTGTGTGTGTGTGAGAAAGAGAGAGATTAAGCAAATAGATATATAATGTATTCCAATCCCTACCCCCTGAACCCTCCTTTGAAAAATTCTTAACGGAAGCAAGAAAGAGTTGTAATAAAACAATTCACGTCGAAGTTCACGATGAAGACATCGACAAACTGCTCCCTTCATTTCTATGCAGGGTGCCCAAATGCAATCTTTTTCCTAAAATGACTGCGACCCACGAAGAGACCTCAGCAAGTTTTCATTTCCGGAGTGCTGTGCTGTATCGCGCACGAGCTGCTGACATCAGTTTCTGGTCAGCTGAGGTCCTTAAAAGCCTAGAGAACAGTAGTCCATCAGCAATGACAATGAGATGCCCTGTGATCAAAATTAGCTCAAACACTGGCGCACATTTTCGTTAGTATTTCTCTGAGAAGAAAGAGCAGGGGTTCGGTGGGGGTAGGAGAAATATCGTGATCGAACTTAGACGAAATCGTTGTTGGGGACAGTTGGAGCAGTTTCTAATTGTCCCCGTTTTCATTTGAGTCTTCTTCTCGATCGCCAGTCACACTCGAAGTCTAGTCCTTGAGATGAAATCAGTGGTCCTCGGCAGAGCCTCCACTGGCCGGTACAGCTTGTCTTGTAGGGGCACTGGGATTGGCCAGATTTCCACCCTTAGAGGCTGCTGGTACCTACAATCTTGCAGGATGTGGCCCGTGTCGTTTCTGCCTCTCCACAGGGACACAGGGGAGGGGGAGGGCACAGCGTGCATCTTCTTGTGGAGATGCTGACTGGGTCTGTTGCAGCCTGTTCTCAAGGGGAAGATAACCACCTGCTGGGGTCTTGAAAGCAGGTGGCAGCTGTCCTGCGGTTGGAGTGTGCTATGCAGGGATTTAACAATGGTCTTCATTTCCTTCGGGCAGACTGAATTGTTCCGTTGCTCGTCTTTTGCAGCCAGTTTTGCTAGTTTTACCAGTTTTGCCAGTTTTACCAGTTTTACCAGTTTTTCTAGGAGTTACTTGAATCGTGTGAGGGGGGTCATTAAACTCCTCTCCCCCTGTAACAATCAACAGAAAGAATAAACTGTACACTTCACAGGCAAAACTTTGGCTGGTAAATACTGTGTAGAGGATTATTGATGAAAAATACTTCAGACATGGGGAATACGCTGCACAGATTCAAATAAACATTTACAACATTAACAACAACATCAACAACAACAATAAAAGTTTTATTTTGAAAACTCGCACACAAGATTTGCGAAAAGTATATCAAAAGTAGTGATTTAAATAGGTCACCGATCAGAAAAAAACAAGTGTCAACTGTGTCGTAAACAGTGTCAACAGTCTATCATATATTATACATCAGCAACACAGAAAAAAAAATCTGTGAAAATAGACATACATATACAAAGTGCAATTCCAAGGCATTTTACATCCCTGTTTTTTCCACGTTGTTTCTAAAATCTGCAGAAATCTTGTACATAACTAAAAATCGTGCCACCTTCTTCAAGGCAAACATATATAGGCTGTGCTTACGGTTGTGGTCGCAGGCTGTCGGTAATCCCAGTGTTTCATGTTGGAACAAAACTTTTTATTGTTTACCGGGATAAATGCGTTCAGGTCATGTATGCACTGATACATGCTTGCAAAGTAAAGTACCGATATTAATTTGAACGAAGCTCTATTAGCAGAAGGCAAAGAAATGTTACAAATGTAGACAGATGGTACGTGTAATGGCATCAGCACGTGGGACATTGCTGTTCGCCACGTTGTCGAGCTACTCGCTCACAAGACTCGCATAGACGCATACGCTGAAATGTTTGGTATTCTCCGAATACAGAACCTCGTCTAACGTAAACACCTTGGCCTTTTCTATCCTCATCGCTAGCTGTCTGCATTGTCGTAGCCTCTGCGCATGGCCACGAGTCACGTGACGGAGATCGTATTAACCCTGATGACTGGCGGCCGCACGGTCTGTATGAGTGCTCCCTAAAGTCTGCCTGACACTGTTCAACAGTAATGGTAAGAAACTAGTCCAACCGTCTGTAATGAAAGAAAATGATTTCGTCTAAATTACGACAAATGTGTGTGTGTGTGTGGTAGACATAAGCTCGCATAAGAAAATGTGTAGGAGAAATCCGTATTCGAATTTATGCGAAGCCTTTCTGGTGCGGGGGGG
>SMGT01000767.1:271678-294981 GCA_004794575.1 Lanistes nyassanus | reverse complement strand
AACTGGTGTCTAAACGCTTACGGAGATGAGCAACATCTGGGGAATGGGCAGGGGTAGGGGTGGGTGTGGGGGAGCATCAATTTTATCTGAGAAGGAGAGGGGCACTGAAGAAAATTTTTTAAACGCGTGAAAAAGGGAATCTGTGATGGTGATGATGGCGTGAGGCATGCAGTCTAGAGGCAGGGCTTGTAAGTCCTGAACACACGTACTGGGAGGTGGAGCGTGCGGGATTTCTGTGCGTTCTTGTTCCGTCTGGGGGTAAGACAGGCAAGTCCCATCGCGTGACCTGTCAGTCAACTGGCGATATGACAGGCGTACTAACCTGTTATCGGAGCTCTTTAGAGTGGGAGAAACGGAATATAATCTTGACGATGTGGTCCCTCTTGAAGTTTTTCAGATTCGCGAGCTAGTCGACCGCGAGTAATGACCCATACCAGGTACAGGGAGCGTAAAAAGTCACCACCTGCGTTGTTACACAAAAGTGATTTGCACTTCTGATAACCGTTTAAAAAAAGGAGGCACAGTCAGTGAGTCTAAATCATTTGAAACAATTAAAGGATGTCCTTGCAAACATTCCATTTGTGTTAAATTTCACACGTTTTCTGCCGGCTTCTTCGCATATGTCAGGTGTTGAATTTTTTTTTTGAAAGAGAGATAAAGGTTACGTTTTGAATAAGACTGTACTAAATACCAGGTTTTTACTAACCAGCTGAACAAGAATAGTCCATTTTAAGGAAGGCCGATTATAAATAACACATTCATCAAAAAGGAGCACTTACTGACAGTATTGTATTTAATGTCTTTTGTGATATTATAGCTGTTTTCGTAAATGTCATTATTACAGACACTTCATCTTACGCCTGGGTCTCATTTCCCTCACTCAGTAATTAATTTGGCACCAGTGTCGTGCAATCCTGGTAAAAACAAATGTTTAAATATTCGAATTGTATCTACTCGATATTTTCGAATACTAATGTTCGAATGTTGTCATTTTTCGCCCGAATATGAATTCAGATAGTATATTCGATCAATTCAGATCTAGTTCTGTGACAGGAAACTGGTGCACATCTCTTCCGTGTCTTGTTTGTGGCACACCTTTTCCTCTGTCCTATGCACTTGATTCATTCTCCAAGGCCCTGGCTCTCCAAATTTGTTGCACCGCCTCGGTGGTCTAGAGGTTAAGGCGCCCGTTTCCGAGGCGGGAGGTCGACGGTTCACATCCCGCCCGAGTCATACCCAAGACTTAAAAACTGGCAATCTACTAGCTGCCCTGCCAGACGCCTGTCACTACAGGGAACAGTACTAGGACTGGTTGGCCCGGTGTCGGTATAACGTGACTGGGTGGGACTGAGGCCCGTGTTGCGCCAGCAGTTCCACGTGTGGCAGCAGGTAAACTTTGTCTAAGCAACACCGTCCTTATAGGCACTTAGTTTAATTGCGAATGGTCGTCAAGCAACAAATACCCCCCACCCCATTTGTTCTTTCTTCTCTCTCTCCCCCCTCTTCTCCTACTTTCACCTAATGAGTCCATTGTGTATAAACTGAAAGCACCTACACCGGCCTAACCACATTTATTACCAAAATTATTCCCGAGATTCCCAAAGGGAGACCGACTGTCTCAATGGCGGTTCTGAATTGTAAAGGCTTTAATATCCCATTCAACGCGTAAACTTGCCCTTCAAATACAAAGAGCAGTCGGGCCATAGTGCTATTTTTTTTTCAGTGACAAACGTAGGTGGTATCAGCAGTGTGTTCCATGATGGGTATCATTCCCCCCCCCCATCCGGCCACGTAACCTTTTTTACACTGCAACGGCAGGTGTTTTCCATGCGCTTAGTGTGATATACTGACTATACTGACTATACCAGACTGGCAGAAAGTCGCCGAACGTCAAAAATTAAATCTGAAGGGTAACCACGACAGTATACTATGAAGATCGTCAGGAATTTGTTTTTGAAACTTACATTCGTCGATCTCTCGGCCACTGTCCTACATCCTAAACTTGCGTACCAAAAAGGTGTGTACGGGCGTTGTGGAACCCGTGGCTGAGATAGCCACAGTCTGTCCCTCAAAGCACTCCTGCTTAGGATGAGCATTTACGGCCACAGTTGTTATGAGCGGGCGAGCAGATAGAAAGCTAAGCTCCTGCAACCTTGTCCGCGTTCTTACGACAAAGACTTACATGTCTGAACACCGATGCCAAACCAAGGGTCTCAGATCCAGGTTCACTAATCACCGACACACAGTGTGAAAAGCAGCGGTCTACGGTAACCTACTGACCTAGTGTTTCGACACTAAAATATCTTAACAGAGTAAGAAATAGAAAAGGTGGTTTACAGGGCTACAAGGCTGGATTCATCAATCTGTGAGGTGTGTGAGGTGGGGAATGCTTGAAATATTTTTGGCCGAAAAACGTGCTCCAACTATACCGAAGTTGGAAGAAGGTTAGTCAAAAACTGGGAACCGGAAGTAGGTTAGTCAAAAACTTGCCACAAATTAGGCTATAGACCGGACAAATCCGTTTTGTGTATAGCCGATCTATCTCCAGCGTCTTTGAAGGATCTCGTCTCCTGTGGGCTGATGTCTTGTTCGCTGCCACAGTTTCTGGCTGCTGCTGGTGTTACGTTGTAGAAGGTTTCCACAGCGCTATTGTTAAGAACCTGGTTTCTTTTACTGTATGCTCACATAGTATTGTAACTTTTCATTCAAGAAAGTTGACAACGTTAGTGACGCAGAGAAAGTACGTCGAGATAGGAGTAAGAGACGTCATTTTTCATTATCAAAACACGTAAGATTCCGTCTTCTCCAGCCAATGAGAAGAGGGAAAGTTTGGTTGACATGGGAATGAAAGGATCTCCGGGGAGGTTTTAACGCTTTTCGAAGAGTCTAGTCGGAGGCAGCGGGGAGGTCAGACGTATTACTAGTTTGTGAAGCTGTAACAGTCAACCGTCGCTGTACGTTCCTCGCTGTGGGCTAGCCCCGTATAGCAATTTATCAAACTATTTGTGGTATAACTGAATCCGCTTGTTTCTCGTCGTGGGAAGTTATTGTGCACTTCCACGGCGAGGTCTTTTGTCAACTTTCTCGTGTTCTGAAAGAGGCAAGAACGTTGTTGGGCCATCGATGTGTAGAGAACCTAACAGTGTAAGCAGTCAGTGATGTTTATCCATGTTCCTGCAACTCAACGCTGTTAGTCTAGTAGTAGACTACGAGTGAGAAGTCAAGGAAGACATTTTCCACTAGATGTGATTGGACGTTCCTCTAGATCAAGGATCTACGAGGAGCGAGGAGTTTATCCTGTGACGGTTGGTCAAGGACACTCCAAGGGTACCATACCGAACTCTTTACTACGCTGTTTATCGTTCCGGGAATCCATACGAGAACTAGGTCCAGCTGCTGCGAATCTCTGTCGAAGGCGTCGCTGGGTCTTCAGAACGTCTTTGACTCTGCATTCTGTTCTTCCTGGATCTACGCCCTGCAGACCGGACTTTTCTGCGATCCGAGTCTACTGTTAGATACTGTCTTCTTCCGTATGGACTACGACTGCGGACCACTATTGAGTGTGAACATACACTGTGTTGATTATTCTGCTCCTGATTGGATTATAATCCACCGCAAGTAGTTCTTACGAATTGTATTAGTTTAATTGTACTCTGGTTATTTCACTTCCTGTTCTGAGAGTTGTGACATACCTCACGTTACTATTACTACACACACACTCACTCACACGCACTTTTGCATCTTTGTTCATCCAGCTCTTTCCTTCCTCTGTTATCCTTTTATGTTCGTAGTTCAATAAATGTGTTGAATTATCTGGTCGTGTCCCTTTTGATTGAAAAGAGGGGTTAGCTTTAGGGGACTACATTACTTATCTCTTCCCCAAACTCCAGCTCACCCGATAAAACGCTACAGCTGGTATCAGGCCAATGGATCTGCATGATATTTCTCAGACAGGTGTTGGTGAAAGTTTCGATTTTCTTGGTGGTGGTGACAGTATTCCATGTCTCGGCTTCACAGAATAGAATTGATTTAACGCTGGCGTTGAATATCCTGATCTTGGTGTTGATGGAGATGTTTCTAGATTCGTCAGCTGGAAAAAAAGCTTTATCAGTCCTGATTATAACATGGTATCTGCGCCACCTTTTCGGTCGACGATTCTCCCAAGGTAAGTGAACCTTTCCACATCCTGTAGTGCGTTACCTTCCAACATAATCGGGGGGGGGGGGGTGGATTGGTAGTTAGTAGTGATGACCTTGAGGATCTTGGTTTTTCCTATGTGGACGTTAAGGCCCTAACACGCAGAACTGACTGGACAACATTAGGTTGGGGGAGGGGGGTTTGCAATCGTTGCTGGGTGTGAGAAAGGAAGAGTAGGTCTTTAGCGTCGATGTCATCTAGCTGTGTCCAGAGTGACTACTGGACATCGTTCCGTTTTTGTGTTGTAGATGCTGATGTTCTCGGGATCCAATCTATAGCCAGGAGGAACAAGAAAGGTGACAGTAAACAGCCCTGCCTCACTCCAGTCCGTACTTGAAAGGCCTCAGCAACCTGAAGGCCACGGACGACTCTGCAGGTCATTCCCTCATTTGAGTTCCAGATGATGTTGGTGATCTACTCCGCCAGCCCATAGCATCTCGGCAGCTTCTAGACTAAGTTCCTGTTTAAGATGTCAAACGCCATCTCGTAGTCAATTAAGTCAGCATACAGCACGACAGTAGTACACATTACAATTAACTTAAAGGCATCACCATAAAATCGTTAGAGCTCGACTGTCTGTTAAACACAGTAATGTCCATCATGTATCATCCGTTGTTATCTTTTCTTGTTAAATACATGCACGATAACAAATTTGACCTTATTGTCTGACCTATACTCTGCAAGCGTCTCCAGGAAAACGCCAAAGACACTAATGTACTATTTCACCGGAACCAGTGATTTCTTATGAGAACACCTACCCCATCCGCCAACCCACCACTCTCTCTCTCTCTCTCTCTCTCTCTCTCTCTCTCTCTCTGTGAATAGCGTGTGTGTGCGCGCGTGCGTGCGTGCGTGAGCACAGGTGACAGAGTATATCCATACGTGTGCGTTCGTTCATGCGTGCGTGCACGTGTGCGTGTGTGAGCGCACGCGACAGCGTGTATGCATATCTGTGCGTACACGTATTTGTACTGGGGTAGGGGAGCCAGCGATAACGTGTGAATTTGTTCTTCCATATTGCTTAGTTGTCACTCCGGTCCGTGCCACAGAACTGTTGCTGTAACTGCTGCTTTGTGTCTGCGAAGGAATTAACGAGCAGAAATAAAGATAAGGTAACTCTTCGTTTGAGAGATATTGGACTGTGACAGGAATCCAAGCAACCCCGTTTCCTTGAAGGTCTAGGGTAGTGGGAAAACCCATGACACACATCTGCCGTGCAAAGGGTGACACAATCATTGACGGCCGGGAGGGGGAGGGTAGATGGGGGCTAGTAGTTTACGTCATACAATTCCTCAGCAATCAGGCTGACACTAGCTTAGCATTGACCTGCTACCTTCTGTGGTTATGGCAACTCTTCGTTCCAGTTCAGCCCTCCCTCCGTTCCTCCCACCCTCCGTCCCTCCCTTTTGTCATTCGTGATTGCCACTTTCATTTATTTCAGCGCTGTTTACATAATTTTAAATGCCGTGCGGTCCGGATATTCCCAGAGTTGAAAATTTGGGCATAGTATTCTAAGCATATTGGAAGAAAAAAGAGAGTAAACAAATAAATTTGGACGGGTAGAGAACAGCGTTATATAGCAAAATAAGCCACTAAGCAGACTGTTTTGATCAATCTTCATGTGACAGTGCAGAATGCTAAGACAAACAATGTTAGGTCGTTATATATAAATCTCTTGTTGTCCTAAATTTCTGCCATCAAGCGGGGATGGGGGTACAAGGAGATTAAGAAACCAAAGACACGCACACACACACACACACAATGATCTTGACCTTGTCTATACTCTGTTCTTTATCTTCAGACTGCCCCCACCCACTGACGTCACTAACAGAGCACCTTGGCCGTTGCATATCTTCGCTGACAAGAGCAGCGTTACGGCTAGAAATGCTGAGCTTTGAAACCCACAATTTTGAAACGAATTTACACGCAAGTTTTGTATAATAAAATCAGTTTGCATTTGTAAAAAAAATCAAAATTAAAACGTGACGGTCAAGCACGAAACATTTATACATTTTTTAAAAATTATTTCAAATAATTATAAAAAAGAGCAGTTCTTTGTCATTTCTACAGCGGCGTCTCCCTCTGTGTGCAAAATGTTCATGTACGCAAACAGGAAGCTTGGGTATGTATTGTGTAAACGCCGACTGAGAGCGACATGAAGTGAGAAGGAGGCTATAGAGCTAAATTCTCAGGTATTGCCACGCAATAACATGGCCAGACGTCGAATTGTCTCTTTTGCCCTATCTCTTTCCTGGCCATTTTCGCCTGCTTATATGCCGTCGACTTTCGCTGCTTGTGAACACGATGAAAAACACGCTTTCGTCATCATTGTCCTCGATAAACATCTGCAATGGTGTTATCTTTAATTCGTTTAGCAGCATATCACACCTATATATATATATTCTAACAAATTTAAAAATGTGTTGAGAAACTACATAGAATAGTAGCCACGCATTTTTATTTTACAAGTTTGCAAGCCACTCCATCTTGCTAACAAGTCCATGCGATTCCCCCTTAAAGCACGTATAGAAAAAAAAGGATGTCTATAGAAATTATATCTTTTGCGGCAGATGAAAATGAAGTATATTATGAGTAACATCAAGAAAATCAACTTCGTTGAGAGATTTGTTCGATTTATTAATACGTCAGTCACGGTGTCTTGCATGGTTTGGTGGCCGTAACAGCCCAGCGGTTATGGAAGACAGATTATTGTCTTGTAATAGGTGGATCGTTTGTGTAGATACGCCACGTGACTCACGGACTGCGATGAGCTGGGTAAGGTCTTGCATGGCAGCAAGACACACGTGTCTCATTAAGTTAGCGCCCTCCGTTTTACTGTTGCTGTCAAACCTTTTGTCATAATATGTGCATGTGTGTACGTCTTCCCATCAACACACCTTTGTCTTCTTTCTCACAAAAAACCCTCTCACGAGCACGCACCCACTCCCATAAACACACAAAGGTACGCGCACGCACTCGCGCATGCGCACCCACACACAAAACCCAGAGAGATTTAGATACTGTTATCCGGCATAGAATCCACAATCTTTGTTTCTATTTAAGAATTTCGTTTGAAAGCCGCTTAAAAAAAGTTCTGTGCAGACAGTTTTTCCCCATGTATTTGAACTTCATCGCTGTTTTATGCTAAATTTCAAGACATGAATCTTTATAGAATTCACACCATGGGTAGCGCTTGACGCATATCTTCAAACTGTAATCGTGCTTATCTGGTCTTATTCCGATTGTCACTGGTGGTCGCTTTAGCCGAGCGGCTGCTTGCCAGGTAGTTTGGAACCGATCGTGTGACGAGTGGCGCGTGCAGACCGCCATAGATCCGTCGCTAAGTAGGCAGGCTGTATGCCCTTATACGGCAAGACAAAAGCACACTGCAGTTATTAATATTGGTGTTAACCACTTCAAGTAAGAAACGCCAGTTTATCGACCTAGATGCGCCGCCTTTGCTTGATTTCTTCGTGTCCATGAAGCCAGAGCATCCACAGACTTCCCCTCTTGCCTTTTTCTCTCCCTCCCCACCACTGCTCCTCACCCTCCCTCCTTCCCCACCACCACCCCACCCTCCACGTTCGCGCGATTTTTCGTAGAGCACGGCCTCCAAGCCTGCAAGAATGCGAAGCACAGTTAAGGAAGAAACTATCTCGAGACAGATCAAGCTAGGTTGACTTGCCCTGTTGTTGATGCCTCTTTCCCACAGGCAACAGGTGCATCTAAACGATGTTCGTGTTCTTACGAACGGAAGCGCAGATGAGAATTAACTCCCAATGTGTTGGACTGTATTACACTTTAAAGCTTGAAAAAAAACTTTAATTCATTGTTTACTTTCCTATTTAATTTTCTACTTCAAAGTTGCGCAACAACAACAGCAACAAAACCCTAAGGGCTATTTTCTCTGCTGTGCTCAAATTTGAGAGAGCGCACAAATTTGAGGTGATGATTCGCCACTGTCTAGTATGCTATGTTGTGTATGTCGAATAGTCTAAGTCGGCGTAATGTGTGAACTTTTTCTGCGCATGCCGAATAATAGGCACTGGAAACGCCCATTGTCTACAGGCCGATTATGGAGTCTTCGATGACGCTAGTAAACTGCCCGCCAGGTAGCGTCGCTAAAAGAACCTGCCAGGCGGCGCGCGAGCAAGCTAGCGAGAGAGAAGGAGAGAGAACCAGATAAAATTTTAGTACTCAGGCCTCTGACCCATCACAGTGGTACAGAGAGGAAGGAATGGGGAGAGAGAGGGAGAGAGAGAGACAGGTGACTGCGGAGGAAAGACGAGAAAGACCTTTATGAAAATCGAGCCAGTATAGTCTTTCTTTGTAAGTTTTACGGTGGGCTACACCAGTTGGTATACCTTTATTCTGGTGATGTCAAAAAGCTCTGCATCTGCACAAAAAATTAATCCATGTGTATTTTCTAACCGCCGTACTTTCATGATTGATACTTAACATCGATTAACAACCACAGAGCTGCGTGTTAAGACATATATAGTTGTTTACTCAAGATTGGGAATTTTCCCATGTCTACTAAACCTGCCGAACTTAAATGACAGAAAACTTCTGTCATACGGGGTTGAAAAATTGGTTTGGTTTTTACGCCTAATTGTAAACAAAATCGCTAATGGTGGCTTATTGCTGCATTGTGTATATTACGGCAAAGCTAAAACTGTTATTATAAAAGAAGAGAATTCTTTAAAGGCATTCACTACAGTGAAATGTTGTTACACTCCAGAAACGGTCGCGAGTGGGGCTATAAAAAACGCCCTTTTTTCAAACTAATTAGGATCAATCAGTTCAGGATAAGCCTGTTCTTAACTGGAAGAAACTTTGACCACGAAGTGATTTTAGGCTGATCCAGTTAAACTGAGGTGAGATTGACAATCGGGTGTTGTCCACATCTGCTTGCGACAGTTAATAAGGTGGCCTGCATGACATATGTTAACTTATACAATATGGGTTCCGGACACAGTTAACAGCAATTCTTGAACAAAACGATAAGGTTTGTTGTACTTTTGTTGAAATGACTAGTCTTGGAATCATTTTTGTCTCAGTGGAATTGGTGGCCTGCAAGGCAGTAAATAGCAATAACGGCAAGTCGCTGTGTAATGTTCAGCGTATGAACGTTCTCATACGTTCACAAAAAAAAAAAAAAATAAAGAAGAAGAAATATTCACTTTCTATGGATGTCTTGAAAGTTTGGTATCGTTGCTTGCTTTTAGTCTCGCCGACCACCCCCTACCCTCACACGTGACAACACACCAAGACAAAACGGCACAGCTGGGATAAAGTAGCACAACAAAGCAGAATAGTGGCATACATCACACGACACTATGACCCACTGACAGAAATGCTGAACACAGCATGTGTCTTTCGAGACATGCTAAAAGAACCAGAAGCCACACACGGCGCATAATGCACAGGACACAGCAACCCGTTTCGCCCAAGCTCCCCACCTGTGGTAATTTAGGGCGTGGCCCCCACCCCACACCCAAAAAAAAACAGCGCAGCTCTGTGGCCATGCCATGCATCTTAGCATGCACGCACGTGCTGTCAGACCCATCGGCCTCTCTCACCTGTGCACCTTTCGGCTGCCATTTCGTTCCGTCACCTGGCGGTGGGACGAACGAACTTCCAAGGCACTGCAGCTCTCGCAAGCTACCTGTACGTCTGCGGTACGTAGCCACGCCACACGCCCAGCACGTCAGTCACGGCGCTCACCAGTGCGCATGCGTCGTTCAAAACGAGGCTCAGAGGCGCGAGCTCAAAGCGACTGTACCTGCCATTACCAGGGACTCGAAGGAGCAGAGCGAAAAGCAACAGTTGCGTGCGACATCGTTTTGTGAGGGTAAAACTCTTTATCAACAACTCATCTCACAGCATATCAGCCCAGCCCCTGTAGCTGTGATACCGGAGACGCAGCCTCTGCATTTACGTGAATACGAAAAGAAAAAAGTAAATAAACAGAACACCAGCGAAGGAAACTATAAGCGCCTGCAGGGTAGAGCACTCGGGAGGCTGATCGAAAGGGGGAAACAAGTCAGGCGGCACAAAGTGAACCGGAAGGAATGCTCACGACCTCTGACCCTACTCATCGCTCCTGCGACGCAGTGTGACGACGAGGTTCTTGACGTCGAGGAGAAGACAACGGCAGCAATAACGGCGACAGCGACAGCAACAGCAACAGCAGCAGCAAGTACACGAGGAAAGCGGCGGCGACCAGCACCGTATATGCATGTGCCCCTACGACGCGGTCAGTGGCGCCCTCGCTGTCCATCCGTCTGCACGCACTGCACTGCACTGTTTGCACTCGATGCACTGTTTACATGAGGTGCATGTGCGCGCACGAGAATGCTGTGTATGAATTTCCCTGTGTGTTCTTTCGTTAACAAAAAGGAGCTGACCCAAGTTATAACAAACGACACAGTCGACAGTTTCGGGGTATTTAACCTTCGTCAGGACGACACAAGCGCAAACAGCCAGCCTAGAGACAAAAAAGAGAGACAAAAGCAAAAAAGACGCTTAGCTGAGTGAGGTGAGATGACAATTCATCCCACATTGTACAACTTCTTCACATCACTTCACTCAGCTAAGCGCCTCACCCCCCTCCCCCAACCCGACCCCTTTATCTGTTGTTTGTTTTTGTCTCTATCGGTTTGCGTTTATGTCGTCCTGAGGACGGGGTAATCCCCAGCAACTGTTGATCGACTGTGTCTTTACTGCAGCTTGGCTCAGTTCCTTTTTGTTAACTTAGGTTCATTCCAAAGCGGCAGTCACGTGTTCCATTTTATGTGCGCTCCATGGCCGTGACCACTACCCTGAGCACAGTCTGCCATATTTCTTCACATTTTTTTCACCTCCAAGGGTTCAGTATGGCTTCATCTTACACTGACAAGGGGAGCGAAACAGCCAGCATTAGATCATACTGCCCAAATTGATTTTCGAGTCTGATAGTTCATTAATTCCGGTAAACATTATCAGAGCATTAACATTTTTGGCTGTTCCGAGCACCTGAGAAGAGTTCACCTTCACGTTGTGTTCCTTTTTATTCGTGTGTTCTTTTGTTAACTTTTGTGCCTTGTACTGTATATCTGCTTTTTTTCTACCTGTAGAACTGAGGAGAAATGATCTTGCCAAAAAAAAGCCTTAGGTAACAATGCTAAAAATATTTAGTTTGTTTCTGTGAGTTAGGATGGTTCATTTGTTGGTTTGCTTGTTTGTTTGTTCGTTTGTTTGATTAACAACGTTTCCATGAAAGCATCAAAAAGTGTTGTTCCGAAGAAGTTGCCTACTTTAATTTTATGATATAACCTAAAATTACTGACTCTGTATAATTTTGATAAATAAACACACCGTCTGACTGAACCCCGGATCATGTGAGCTGGTCCGAAGCGTTTACTCGGAGCTTGGTTTTGCATCGTTTATTTCTCGTGCACCGTTTTCTAAAGATCTCTTGTCAGGACCAGCACAGACACTCGGCGAAGATGCCGGCGGAAAGACTGACGGTAGAGCGGGAAGTGGTTTGCGCGTTGAGAACTAAATTTATCTGTGCACGGATACTCACGACTGACTGCTGTCGGGATATCTTATATGATGCTTTTTATAACTAGTATTTTTTATTTTTTAAAAATAATAAACAATGCTTTAAAAACGCAACCGCCATGGTATCTTTTGAGCATCGTGAAGAATTACAAATCTTCAAATATTACTAGCGATAGCTGCTTCAAGGTTCAATCTAAAGTATTATGATAATAATATCAGGAGCAAATTGTATAAGAGAAACTATTTATGATGTGGTGAAGTAAGGCGAAGATTTTCAACAATTCAGATTGTGTCTCGTTAAGACACAAGTCACAGGAAGTGAGTGCTGTTGTTGAGAAGTTACTCCTTCGCATTTCTTAACTTATATTTGGAGCTCTCCGATACTCAACCGTGCCTGTAATCACAGGTCCAACCGCACATCATGAAACATACTGTTCAAAACCTCACAATGAAGCTTAAGTGTACTTTATTCATTAAGTAACGACCAACAACAAATTTAGTGGGCTATGTTCTTTGCAACATTAAGATAACGTGCCATGAAGGACATAGATCTAAAGTCAGACCAGGTGCAACACAGAATGTGTCAAAAACTGGTGTGCCTTTCATTGGCCTGCACGTAAGCACGGCGCCGTTGTCACATGGACTGAGCCGATGTTTTCAGAGTCATCTGCGGGACTGCCTGCCACTCCTGGTGAAGCAAAAGGAACACTCGGATAAGGTCCACCGCTGGCGACAGCCAGCACATCCCACAGGTGTTCGATGGAGTAAAGTCCGTGAATTTGCTGGCCACCAGTCCATAAGATTCAAGCAAAGCAAAGCCCAGCAGAGTTTATTTCATAACCCTCGAGGGGGTAGGGGGGGTTAAAAAACAAAATCTTACATAAATTCAATGACACGCAGAGTTATGTCTGTCAGCGCACACACACACATGCACAAGGCGCTCTCATTACATTCACATGCATAATCGCGCGCACACTACCACGAACACGAACAACACACACACACGCACGCACGCACAAAGCTGGTACCTAAGTATCTAAAGTGCCATGCAATGCACTTCATTTTACTTTACATTTACATCCTGCTCATTCAAGATTCTGTCAGACTATTACAGATAGATGTTATAAGCGTAACCAATCTGCACAATGTTGATGAAAATGGTAATTTTCAAAACGAATTGTATTTGGTTTCTTCAAGTAGTATTCAGGTAGCAGTTTAAACCGTTGTGTATTAAAGGAATCATAGACAAGTATGTAGTGATACTCATCTCCAATACCGCCGGCCTTGCCTTTAGACCCTCAGGTGTAGGAATATTGTGGCGTCGTTTCAACTGTACGGGGAGATTACTGCTTCATGTTATAAATTTAAATAGTGGGACTGTTTGGTTATAGGGCGATATTGCTATATACCTTTCGCAAGATAAAGAATCTTTCAAAAATTCTATAGTTTCCACCTTGCTTCAAAGAATCACATATGTATAATGTGATCAGATGTTACAGGCAGTCGAAAGGGAGTTGCAGGCTTTCTTGTTGGATCTAAATCCAAAATAGTCCTAAGGTATTTGGAGATTATCTCACTGTATTTGTACGACTGGCTTGCATCCTACTGAGCTGGCATAGCTTATAAGTAAGCCAGTATGCTGTACTAAAGAATTTGCTTCGCAGGGCTTATTAATTTAAATAGCAGAGCATTCGGCATTTATCAAGGACATCAAGAAGGAATCTACCGGTTTTCCCTAAGATCATAAAGTTTGATGTACTTTTCTTCAATTTAAATGGAATTTATAAAAACGTGGTTGTGATTTTGTTCCTAAGTCGAAAGAATTATACCCCCAGACTTCGCAACTGTATAAATTCACTTGCTGCTGCTAGAAGGCGGTGACGACCCGAGCTCTGTGTGGTCTGGCATTGGCATCCTGGAGATTGGCCCCTGGTCCCGCCAGTGAGGCTGTCGTGGGCACGATGCAGGGGTGTTTTGCAGGCCATGTCCATTCTTCCCCAAACCGTGATGGACTCTCGACCAAACGATTCACGCTCCCTCACGGTGGCATCATGATAACCCTCACCCTGTCTCCTCGATTTGGCTATTGTGAAACAATCTGGCCAAGCAGAACTAATCAGTGACAAGCACTCAGGCCTATTGCTGACGTGTCCAAGCCAGAAAACGCCGAATTCAGGCCAGCCGAACAGCAAGGTGAGCTGGTATCAGGACAGTTCGCACTGGGTGACGCCTTAAAAGCAGGATAGCCTCACGCAGCCTATTCCTAATCGTCTGGTCGCTGACAGTGACATTGCTGGCTGCTCGCAGCTGTCCCCTGAGTGTGTTGGCGGTGGCTGTTCTGTCCCATAAAGCCGACAGGACGACAAACCTGTCATCCTGTCTGCATATCGATCATAGGCGTCTCCGTCGCTGACTCTTCCTGTCTGGCTGTAGCAGTCTCGCAATGTCACGATGACTGAACGGGATACTCCCAGTCGGCGACTAACTTTCTGGATCCCGATGCCTTCCTGCAGCCACCCAATCGCCCTCAGCGATCAGCATCACTGAGTCGTCGTCGTGGAGGCACCATAACAAATTCTCTTACGACCGCCTCCATAAACACCCACTAGTCCTTCAAAAGTGGCAGAACAGTACATTACACATGCATTGCGGTTTACACCCGTTGAGAGTTTTGCTTGGTCATCTGCAAGCGTTTGATTTGCACACATTGGCTGGCATCTTGCGTGCGTGCGTGCGTGCGTGCGTGCGTGCGTGCGTGCGTGCGTGCGTGCGTGCGTGCGTGCGTGCGTGCGTGCGTGTGTGCGTTTAGAATCAATGCAAAATTGCTGCGTTTTAACTTTTAACTAAGTCATTTACATAAGCAGTTGATTGTTGGGTCAAGACGTGTGAAGAATTGTTAAGTAATATCTAACATTTTTTGGTTGCAACAATACAATCAGATACAGAATTGTGTTGATTTACAAACCTGCATTGATATACTTATGCAAAAAAGGAACAGTGGTATTAAAAAGAAAGGAAAAGGGAAAAAGATCAAGAGAGAGAGAGAGAGATGATTAGCTCTGATATAGACATACAGTATGTACCTGTACCGGCAAATGTTCTCAGAAATGTCCAGTGTTTCACAGCCATTCAGCAAATGGCTTTGTATAGTTTGATCTTGCTGTTCCACTTCGTCCACAACAAGCTAAGACCCGGTGACAAGTTAATAAATCCCGCGGCTTTTGTTGTCTGGTCAAAAATATGTAGGTTCTTTTTGCGCTCAACATACCCGTATGCAGACTCATGTGACCAAGGGATCTGCCACGTCCCTTTCTTTCGACCCTCTCTTTGCTACGTGTTTGAGTACAGTAAGCTCCCTTGGTCACATGCGTCTGCATACGGGTATGTTGAGCGCTGCCAGTACCTCTTGCTGGAGTTATCCTTTGATAATTTAAAGCGCTCGGTCCTCATTTGTTCTTTATTAAGTTCTGTTTGTTTAGGTACCTTTTATAGACACAGATCAAAAGAAAGAAAGAAAAAGGAAAGAACAAAAAAAAAAAGAAAGAAAAACAAAAGAAGGAAAGAAAGAGCAAGTCAGCTTTCTTTTCGTGCTGGCTAGGAGAGGCTCTTGGGGAGCAGCCAGTCTGTCTACTTTGTTGCAGAAAATAGTCGTTTGGTTTGTGTTCCTTCCAGGAGATTCTGAGGAGCTTTAAGAGTCATTTCGTCTCAAAGGCTTCGATCTTCTACTCAGCTGTCAAATATCCAGCTTTGTTTTTAGATAGTTTTATTCAATTTGTACAATAATGCAACTGCTGATATAATAAATGAAAACCTCAAGCAATTATTTTGCTCAGTTTGGTATTCGTAAGCAATAGCTATAGTCAGCCTGCAGTGATACATTTATACAAAAGAGGAAATGTGATTTTGAAAAAAAAAGGAAATATATATGATTAACCGTGAAACAGACACACAGCATGCTTACCTGTACCAGCAAACATCTTCTCAGGAATTTCCAGCTTTCACAGCCATACAGCAAACCATGGCCTTGTGCACCTTGATATTGCTGTTCCACTTCCTCCATAATTTGGTGAGAGCTGAAAGCGCTTCTGTAGCAAAGGTTAGTCGAATCTGAACTTTTGTAATCGATCTTCCGTCTGTGGTCCGGTTAGAGGCAAGATATTTGAAAGTTTCCACTTCTTCCAGGTTGTTTTTGTTCATAGCAATGTCTGCGAGGGTGTCGTTTGTGCTGCTGACAATCACTGTACTTTTCTCAGAGCTCACCTGTATTCCACAAGATCCCGTTCATTCTTGGTTGCCAGAAGCTCGATGCATCAGCGAAGGGCAGGTTGGAGATAACTCTTCCTCATACTGATGTGATGAAGCGGGTTCGCTTCGCAACTTTCCTCTCTCTCTCTCCTTCAACAAAGGAGGGGTTTTTTTTCTTCCACGCCCTCTGCGTGCTTTATTTTGGGCTGCCACTACTGCCGCCCTACATGCTCCGCCACCCCACGGCTCACTGCTACGTCACTACCACACTACATCTTCTGTCTCGTCCTCCTCCTGCTTCACCCCACTTCAGGACTCTACTTTGTCCGACCCGCACCCCGCTTTTACCGGGTGGGAGCGAGCCACAACGGGGGCATTGCCAGCTACAGCAGCAGCTAGCGGGTGGAAGTGCGGTGGATACCGCATTTTGTGTTTCTTACACGCACAAAGTTTAAGATAACAAAACAAAGAATACATATGTACAGGAACATTAAAATATGTGATAAATAGATTGCGCTTTGCTCTTCTTGTTAGTGTAAAAGACAGTTTAGCAGAGTGAGAAGGAAATAAAGATAATTACGTTAAAAGACAGTTTAACTAGCTAATGTGACTAGAAAAAGATAAGAAATATGCCTACAAACTAACCTAATCTATTAAGACGTTGGGTGAGTTTAGTATCTACTGAAAGAGTATATCGAGTAGAATCCGAATATGTTAGTTGTTAGTATCTGCAACTATCCTAGAAGGATATAGAAACGTTTAAAGAGAGTGAGCCTAGCACAGTACGCTGTTAGATGACACAGTGCGTCACAGCCACAGTTCGCTGGCAGTACTCAACCCATACTGCTCCCCGGCGTTCGCTGTGGCTGTCACGTTACGGAAGGTTTTTCTACAGCGCTATGGTTCAACTATGTGTTGTTTCCATTTTTGTCTTTCACATAACTGCGGAATCTTTCATTCAAGAGAAAGTGACGCAATAATCATACGTAGGTTTAGGAACAAAAGACGTCAGGTCGATTGTCAAAGAGACATTAACTTCAGACCCTTCCCACCAATGAAAAGATAGGTTATGTGTTGCGAGGGGAGACGGAAGAAATTTTGGGGGTTTCCAACGATTACTGAGGATTCGAGCAGAGGTTATGAACGGGCGAGGACGTGCTTCGTGTTGATGGAACGCTAACGGCCACTGTTAACGGACTTTGTTTAGTTACTGGGAGAAAACAGTCGAGAGTTTACTGTTTCCGCTTAGTCCTTGCTGTTGGAGGAATTTTAGCTTCATCAGGCAAGATTTGTTGTCACTTTCTCGAGGTTTGTGAAAGTGGCAGGTAAACACTTGTTGAATCATCAGAGGGGAGATTTAACGGCTAAGCGACCGGTGATAAACTTTCTTGATCTGCTACTTGTGTAGACGACTTAGGAGTAGGTCGTGAGTAGGCAGTGAAAGAGCTACTGTCCACTATAGAGTGGAAATCACTTTCTCATAGATCTGAAATCTATGAGAAGTGTGTGGTTAACTGTAACGGCTGAACAAGGACGTCCAAGGACAAACCGACAGACTGAGTAACGCATTACCTGTGATCCGAGGTTACCGATACCGAAGACCCATCTGCTGTTATCCATTGGTTTGACAAAATTGGATATCAATCCTTCTTCCGCCCTGCCGACTGTTCATCTCGAATCTACATACCATAGAGTAGACTGAGCACTCACATTTCCGTGAATCTCGTCTACGGACATCAACTGTCTCCACCTGCGCATCTACATACCATAGACTGAGCACTCACATTTCCGTGAATCACGTCTACGGACATCAACTGTCTCTACCTGCGCATCTACATACCATAGACTGAGCACTCACATTTCCGTGAATCTCGTCTACGGACATCAACTGTCTCCTGCGCATCTACATACCATAGACTGAGCACTCACATTTCCGTGAATCTCGTCTACGGACATCAACTGTCTCTACCTGCGCATCTACATACCATAGACTGAGCACACACATTTTCGTGAATCTCGTCTACGGACATCAACTGTCTCCATCTGCGCATCTACATACCATAGACTGAGCACTCACATTTCCGTGAATCTCGTCTACGGACATCAACTGTCTCCTGCGCATCTACATACCATAGACTGAGCACTCACATTTTCGTGAATCTCGTCTACGGACATCAACTGTCTCCATCTGCGCATCTACATCCCATAGACTGAGCACTCACATTTCCGTGAATCTCGTCTACGGACATCAACTGTCTCCACCAGCGCATGAACTACTTCCACGATCTACCTGTTATGTGGACGAACACTGATGTGTCCGACCCATCCTTGACTGGAATATAATTCTGTGCCGGTGGAATAACTGTACACACCGCAAGTAGATTTGCGATTTATTTTTATTCAACTGTACTTCAGTTGTATTATTGTTCTACAAGTTGTAACACATCACACATTGTTTCTATCATACATTCACGCACTCATACACGCATTTGTTACTTATTTGTTCATTCATATCTCTTCTCCCTCTACTATCCTTCTTATTGTTTATAGTTCAATAAATCTGTTAATTTATCTGGTCGTGTACCTTTTGGTTGAAAAGGTGAGGGTCTGCACTAGGCGTATATATTTCGTAATTCTTCCCTAGAATTTCAGCACACCCCACAAAACGTTACAGTGGCTGTGAGCTTGATGGCCAAAACCGTCTCCGTGATGGCTGCGTCCATCACACTGAAATGGTATGTGAGTATTCGTGGAGGATTTCACGCACGACCTTTTCAATGAGGACATTGAAGAGGACTGGCTACAGCAAGCAACCTTGTTAGACGCTACTGTGGTTGGGAATATGTCGCCTACCTGGTTGTTTAGACTTAGAGTACTTCTGGAGTTTTCAGACCTTCCTTCAGTGACGTACTCTGAGCCTTCTTCGATGTCGAACGACCACAGCATGTGCCAAACACTTTTGTGCCATACTCTGTCAAAAAAATCTAGAGTCGACGAAAATGTGAAAAAAGTTAAAGCTAAAACCACAAAACAGACATATACAAAAGTGGAGATTTTCGTAAGCAGTAGCTATAGGAACCCTGCAGTAATAAATTTATACAAAAGAGGAATTGTGATTTTGAAAAAGAAAGGAAAAAGGAAAAAAATGTTGAGAGAGAGAGAGAGAGATTTAGCCAAGTTGGACGTTGGCTGGTTGTTTAGGTATTTAACGCTATTTCACCAATAAGTGTACTGATGGGGGTTTCACGTAAGCAGATGTACATGTTTTGGTCTTTTTATTCAGCAGTAGACGTACTGATGACATACACGCCCAGATACCTCCCGCCCCCCACCGACAAAAAAAACCCTTGAAATACTGTCTCCTCTACATGCTGCCAAGAAGGCATGGTCCTCGTAGACTTTTCCTGACAAAGCACTCTGACTGCATTTACAACAAAACAACAACGACTGAAGTTGTATTATCAAGGTGAAGATCGTAGCCGGGTTAGACCGCAATTTTCAAATGATAACTCCAACAAAGTACTGGCAGCGCTAGACACAACCGTATGCTGACGTATGTGCCCAAGGGAGCTTACCGTACTCAAACACATAGCAAAGAGAGAGTCGAAAGTAAGGAACGTGGCAGATCTTTACTTTCGACTCTCTCTTTGCAGAGATATATATATATATCTCTGCTCTTTGCTACATGTTTGGGTAGGGTAAGCTCCCTTGGGCACATACGTCAGCATACGGTTGTGTCTAGCGCTGCCAGTACTTTGTTGGAGTTATCATTTGATGATTTATGGCGCTCTGTCCTCATTTGTTCTTTCGCAACTTTCAAGACAATTCGTATGGATATGGATGACCGTATCAGGAAAGACGCTGACCGTTTCATCGTCATTCCAAATTTACGAGCTACTAGAAGACGAAAGTTATTAATTCTCCACCGAAAATAATATTAAATGTAGTTGAACGCTTTGTTGTGATTGTCGTAATTTAGCGACTAAATATTTCGTTTTAGTTTTTCGAGTTTCGGGGAACAACCCGCACAGCAGATTTTTTAAAATTGTAAAAGGCAACAGGGGCCATTCAGCAAATAAGACAAATACATGAAATGTGCCGCAATTATAGAGTATACAGACCCAAACGATGACCCTTGCTGCGAAGATTTCAGGTCGTGTGTGTTTTATTCATGGCAGCTGAGATAAATTTAGAGGTTTTAATTTTCCATTAACAGATGAATAGACTGTGTGACATCCCTTGAAATAGGTCGATGACTTGAACTGATAGCATGTTTGTACTGGGGCTTAACGCGGTGTCAGCAACTAGGGCTATATCACGGCGGATGAACTGATAGAAGGACAAAAGAAAAGCAGGAAAAACCGGGAAGAAAGAAATACTGTCAGAAGATTTATCAGTATGACCATACGGATAATTAAGCATTTCGTTTCAGATCGAGGACAGTTCATGTACTAACTTTGATTTATACTTCTGTGCCGGGTTGCGCGTGCTTTCCTGTCTCCAGTCTGCATGCAAAGATGAACGTAAAAATACACAGGTCCCACTGTTTTACGCCCGCTTTTACGATAAAATAAGAGAGATACAAACACTCATCCAGCCCAGTACTATCCTGGGAACCTTGCCTGTGTGACACTGTGTGAGGTGCTGGGAAAAAGCCCAGTGCCTTATAGGTTTTGCTTGTGAAGACATGCGGTCGTCTCTACGTGCTGCCAAGAGCTTCGAACAGACAGCTCGAATAAGGCGTTAACAACTCTAACTGCTGATCGAGCTCAGCGTAAATAACCCACCTTACCACCCAAACCCAGCGCCACCACCCCAAACCGCACCCAATATTTTTGCTAGCCAACGCCCAATTCTGAGACGCCAGCGCAGGTAGGGCTAGCGGCTGCCTAAAAAGAGTATTACGGAAAGACGTTTACACGACAGGCCCTCGACCAGCGAGACTCGCACACGTCATCAACAGCACGCGCTGGGGCTTTGGCGGGGGAAGGGGGTGGGTGGGCTGAGGTTTACGAAAGCGTGTACCGCCAGCCAGCTCGGTCGTGACGTCAGACCTCCTGCCGTCGGGCACAGGTCTATCGTCACGGCCTAGCGTCACTGGGCGAGGAATCGTCACGGCTCACCAAGATAACGAGTCCGGCTAGGTCGTGACGCCGGAGCTTCCACCAGCGAACGTAGGACCTCTGACGTCACGACAAAGCCTCGCTGGTGACCGGCAGCGCTGCACGCGGCTTTAAAACTCGCCTGCGAAATTTGGTCCGCTCTCCGCCCTAAACGATTAGGGATGGAACAGTTAATCGCAAGAGCCTAACGCCTGATGATTTGCATCGGCAGGGGCGGGGGTGTAGTGAGCATGGCGAGGGACCACTAGTCTGCCGCTTTCTAAGACCTATCGACTCAACCGGCTGCCTGTTGCGTGACGAAGCGGCTACGGTGTGGCCGACACGTCGCTCCACGCACTGGGCGTGGAGCTGATGTGAGCCAGGCATAAGATGATGCTGCTACTGACAATAAGCCAGCGCGCTGACAAATGCCACCAATATCATACAAATATCCCGTAACTGTGGCAACAATCTTCAGTACAGATGGAAAAAAATCCAATATCTATGCCACTGCGAGGCATGGATCGTTTCAGGCATAGTCATAGCCTATGGGATCAAGATCCCCTGCTAAATGTAGAGTGAGTATGTGTGCATGTAAAGTCAAGATGAACCCTATCTGTGGAGTCCGCGTCCTCTACCCTTCTGATCCCACCCCGCCGATGGGTCAGCAGTGGATCTCCCCCCTCTTACTGTTAAGTGAGATCGAGAAATCATGAGAGAGACATTTGTCTTTTCTCACCATACTCCACCCCAACCTTAACTTCAGTGTTTCCTTGACATTTAGTGTTGAGGGGATGATAATGACAACAAACTGTTTTTACAATATTTCTCCGATAATGACATGAAAATATTCACATGGAGGGGAAAAAAGAGCAATCTGCCAGTAGTTTGTTTTTTGTTACATTCTTTCTGCCTCCCTTTCTGCCTGTCAGTATGTCGGTTTTTCCGTCCGTCCGTCCATACTTTCTTCCTTATTTCTTTTCTTTTCTTCCTCCCTTTCTTTCTTCCTCCCCCAGACCTTGATAACGGTTTAGGGCACATAAAGTATTTTGTATCATTTATCTTTCTCTACTGCTTTATGTCCTTTTTCCTTACTATTATCTGTCCGTCCGTCCGTACGCACGTAGTTCCTATTAGCCGTCCGTCCATGCGTCCTTCCGTTGGTCCGTCCTTCCAGACGTGCATCATCCATCCTTTTTCTTGCTCTCCTTTCTTTCTCTATTCACGTCTCTCCCTCTTCCCTTTTGAAAGACGAGTCGTGTAGAAAGAAGGAAGAGCGAGCTAGAGAGGGGAGGGGCGAGGGGCGAGGGGCAAGAAAGGAAGAAGGAGAGAAAACGAAGTGGGGGTGGGGAAACGGAGCAGACTGCCATCCTCAGAACAGTAGACAGCGGAAAAATCAGCCTCGCGAAATCTTTTGCAAGAGATGCTAACCCTAAAAGGGAGCCTAGCTTGTTGCGCAGTCAGCCGTTGCCTTGGTAATCGTACTTTTGCGTAACCTGACTAAGAAATCCTTCGTACTGAGACATGTGTCAATATTCCAGCGCTGTCGGACTAAATGGGGAACCATGAAGGGAACGCCCCACCCGGGCGTACTGCACTTAGCTAGTCTGAAGGCTTCAGATTATCGAGCAGCTGTGACAACTCTTTTCGGCTGGTTGTAAGGAAATACATGTACAATGCACAACAAAAGCATTCAATGTCATTACGATACGTGTTCCTAACTTTCAAAATTGTTTCCCATAAGAAGCAATTGATAGATAGGTATACGACGCATAACACCGATAGTAGCAGTTTTTTTTCTTAATGGAATACTTATTAAGGTACAACTTTAAGCTCTCATGACACAGTTGACTGGTTCATCAGATATACTGGGGCTTTCATTAATAAAAAGAAAAAAATTAAGCAGGTGAAAAAACGTCACCCGGTTTTAGTCCCAGAGACAGACAGACAGACAGACAGACAGACAGACAGACAGACAGACAGACAGACAGACAGACAGACAGACACCATGAGACCTACAAGACTGTGTAGGTGCGACATCGCTAGTACGACGTTCTGGAAACCTTTCTTGGCGTCTTTGTGCATCGACCCATACAATACAGTCCGGCATTGACATTTATCAGTGGCCTCATGTAGGTAGATAATTTTTTTCTTTTGGAGGGACAGTGCTTCCACCAGGCAGTGATTTCCCACTATGAGGGGGCCGGAGCG
>SMGT01000767.1:195890-271653 GCA_004794575.1 Lanistes nyassanus | reverse complement strand
GGGGGGGGGGGGGGGGAGAATAGAGGTGGTATTACTAAGCATGCACTTAAAAGAGCAGCAGACTGATAGCTCGAGAAAGATGGCCAGTGAGGAAAGGCAGTGTAATATTCGAGGGGATGGCAGAATGGAGTTTAACTCCAGGAAATAATCTTTGGCCACTCGTGGATTCGAACGAATAGCCCTCCACACGCTAGTCGACAGAGCTATCACGCCCTTTATGGCGGAATGTAACTTAAATTAGAGAATTACAGATGCTGGCTAGCCTATCGCGTACGCACGCTGGTGGGGGTGATGCCAGCCTTTTTGCGTACCTCGCGCAAAGTAGTGGAACGATCACCTGTGGAAACGGGTAGGGTGGTTTCTGCCACTATTACTGTGAACGGGTGACTTATGAGTCCTTTTTCCACAGCATTACTATGATGCTGAAAACCATTAGGCTTACATAAGGTCGCATGGTCTGTTGAGTGTAGCCCTTGATAATAACCTGCCTGGCTAAAAAACCAACCAAACAAACAAACAAACAAAAACACCAAACAAACCAACAAACCCGTTTCCCTTCTGGCGCGCTAAAGTCGGACAGTGGTTTTCGCTCGTAACAAAAGCAGTAAGACTAGAACTTTCTTTGCGAACAGAGGGCACCATCCACTAGCAATAAAAGCTGATGCTCGTACGCTCCCAGACAGACAACCTGTCAGCAGCAGAAGAATACCAAGGCTGAACGCTACAGATCGGGAAAAAGCCATCGGACGACTGCAGACTGGAAACCGCCAAAGCGTCGTCAAACATGCACTGGGTGTGGCAGTTTCCACAATCTGTCGTTTGTGGCCTCGCTTTCAAGCCGTTGGCAGCACTCGGGATGGAGTCAGAAGCGACGACCTCGTGTGACGACTGCACGACAGGACAGGCAGATCTACCGCGACCACCTGCGCCAGCCGGCCCTCCCTGCTGCAGAGACGGCCCGAGCCACTGTCGGGAGCCATGGAGCTGCCATCAGCCAGCAGACTATACGTCGCCGGTTGTCTGAGCGACAGCTGTAATGCCGCCGTCCTGCACGGCGGTCAACGCTGGCTGCACGACATCGGCAGCAGAGAATGCAGTGGGCCCAGCCCCACCTGAACTGGACATAGCGGCGATGGGGAGACATCCTCTTCCCCGATGAAAGCCGCTTTTGCATCAGCCAGGCCGACGGGCGCGTCAGAGGAGGCGGAACGGAGGCGGAACGAGAGGTACGCCGGCAACAACGTCCTGCAAAACGACCGTTGGGGAAACCCCAGCATCATGATTTGGGGTGGAGTTGGCCTCAACCGACTCGTGGGCCCCGTCGTCTTCCACAACATTCGTCCTCGACGAGTTAACATGGTGACAGCACAAGGCTATGTGGACCAGGTGCTACCCTCCGCGTCCTGCCATGCTTCCAGCAGCACGGCAACCTCACCTGTCAGAGTGACAACGCCCGCCAACACACGGCAAGGCAGCTCACCACGGCCTTCCTGCAGCGGAACAACGTTCACATGATGCCTTGGCCCTCCATCAGCCCAGACCTCAACCCACTCGAGCACCTATGGGACCATCTACAGACAGAGCTGAACGCTGTCCAGCCGAGGCCGACAAGAGCTCACCAGCTGGACCAGGTCCTCAGGCAGATCTGCTCAAACATGCCTATGGTGGTGGTGAACCGTCTGGTGCGCTCCATGCCCGCCAGATGCCAGACCATTGTCGACGCCAATGGGGGACACACCGGATACTGAGTTTGGACTTTGAATTCGAACGTTTGGAACACAGATGAACCCACATTGTGCAAAGACTCAATTTACCCATTTCTCGAAAATTGATTAATTCAAACCCGTTTGAATGAAAAGAAAAAATTCAAATAAAATCGCCAACTCCCTGAGTTTGTGTTCCTTTTGGTTCAAATTTTTATGTGGCTCAAATTTGAGTTGAAGGAAGTTATTTGGTCTTCTGGTCATCATACTGAGTAATCTAAACTAAGGTACAATGCATTTTATTGAAGAAATAGACAGTAAGACACGGACACTGATCGTCTTGCAAAGCTTTCCCATGCATGATGCGAGGTGCTAAATACTTCATTCTTAGTTGTTATTTTAAATTGTCTTTAGTGTATTGTTTTAGGCTATTATGTAGTTTTAAAATACAAATTTCTCCTTGTTGTCTAAAGAAAAAGTGAGGGTTGTTGCTGATGATTTTTTTCCTCCAGCTTAATTACATTAGTTGACAGGGGTTTTCTTTCAATTTTAAATAAAACTCTACTTTTATTTACATTAATTGTATTCATTTTTTATTCTTCCAAGTTTATATTTATCATTCTTATCATTGTTCTTTTTCAATGATTTTTTTTAAACAATATATCATTTACTTTAGTTGTTATCTCCCATTGCTTATTAATGAATAAGAATTTATAAATCTATCCTAATTGTATTTTAATTTTTCTTTCTTAGTTTAAAGATTTTTTTTGCTGAATTCGATTTGATCATGGTATCATTGTTTTACCTTTTGTTTTTTAGTGTTATTAAAGGATTAATTATGTTACTAACTCTGTAACAATGTTAGATATAGAACATCACCAAAAGTATTTACTGATTTATAAGGAGGAGGGGAAAAAGTCAAAGTGCAGTTTCTCCTAGTGGTGTCTCATACGCATTGTGAGATCTTCATCGCAAAGCCAGCAAGATAAGGTTGGTGGTTCGAATCCAGGTGTTGGGAAGGATTATATCCTGGAGTTAAACGTTGTACAGACTCCGTTCGGCCCTCTCTCGAATATGTATCTGCCTCTCTGCACGGGCCAGCTTGCTGCAACTGTCAGTCTGGTGGTTCTTTCGGTGAAGAGCTTAGTAATAGGATCCCACCCGTCCCCACAGTGCTAAATCACCGCGAGGTGGAAGCACTGTACATTCCTCTAAAATTACCTACCTATGGCTCCTGGAGTGACGTCACCTGCACGCGGTTCCGTTTGGCCTATTCGTGGCGCATCTTAAACTCTCTATTGATCGGCCCGTTGTCGGCCCGCGTGAGAGCCGAGAGGAGGGAGAGTGATCGATATAGCCCTGCGCTGCAGCCTGCCTGCCAACCAGCCAGCCAAGCGGCCCGACTCTATCGTGTGTGACTTGGCGCGACTGTCCTGCGAGCCTGCGTAACGCTCTGCCGAAGTACGATCCCCAGACACCTGTGTGCGCCACCAGCACCCTCAACGACTTATGGTCCCCCTGGTTGTCATGACAACAGTGTAAATAGTTGCGCGACGGCAAGGTGTTCCAAGCGAATCCGTGTCTATATAGAATGTCATAGGTCGGAGCAGGGGTGGGTGGGTAGGGGAGAGGCAGGGTAAGGTGTTTGGAAGCTTTCGTTTTACTTGGCTCTTGCAAGATCGGCGAAGGAAGCGAGGAAAGGAAGAGAATGAGGTCTGGGTGGTGTCTGTCGTTTCGAAAGCTCAAGCGACGCTTCAATAAACCACCCCACAGACGCACGACTCGATCGTTTGTCCAAGAAATGCCAGACGATAGCTCCTGCAGCACCTAGCACCTAGTCGTTGCATCAGCTATACGGCGCGTTCATGGCCTTTTCTCGCGTTTTTCCGCTCGCTCGAGATGTCGCTATCCTACGAGATTTCGCCGTCCTGAAGATCGTGCCACCAAGCAATGATGCATAGTGTCAAAACTAAATAGGTGGGTGTGCGTATATGTGTAGGGTGGGGAAATATTATAAATAACTCCCCTTCTAGCCATTGCAACGGAGAGGCAGGGGGGTGGTGGCCTGGATAGTTTTGCAGGTAGAGCTACGGACTAGCGTATGGTTCGAATCCAGGAGTGGTCGATGATTATTTCCTGGAGTTAAACGCTGTCCAGACTCCATTTGCCCTTTCCATTTGACTTTAAACTCTGTCCTCACTGGCCATCTTACTGCAGCTATCAGTCTGGTGGTTCTTTTAGTGGATAGCTCAGTAATAGGAACCCATCCCCCATACTGCGAAACCACCGCGAAGTGGAATTACTGTCCCCCTGAAATTGTCTACCTACCTACCTACGATTGCAACGCGGGGGAGCTGGATAGCTTGATGCTCAGGGGATCAGACCTGCGTGTCAACAGTTGCGGGTTCGAGCACAGCAGTGGCCAGTTTTCTCCGAATATTAACTGTCTGTTCTGGTCATCGTACCGCAATAATAATTCTGATATTTGTTACACTGCATAGCTCAGTAATAGGACCCACCTGCCCACAGTGCGAAATCATAGCGAGGTAGAGACACTCTCCTTCTTAAATAACCAATCTACCAACCATTGCAACGCGAACTGTTATTCAGAGAACACAAGCAAACCGAAAAGGCGCTGCAGACGACAATTAATGTAGTCCGAAACTATATGAGTGTCTCTTTAAATAAAAAAATATATCTATAAAATTAATCAGAAATATGTTGCTTTCGTTGGTTTTGTTTTTTAAATTTTCGAATACACAAAAACCTCCAATGTTCTGGGGATGTCACCGTGCCGCTGTTCCAGAAGAATATTCACAAGGTGTTCCCAAGCTTCTGGCAGCACCCACGCATGTTACAAGCGCAAATTCACAATCGCACCTTTATAGCTTTGGGGCCCCTTGCATGGAGGGTGCTTAGTACAGGGTACCTAGAAAACCGTTTGGCTGCATCTGAACCAAGGTTTATGACCAGGCATCATGCTTGTCATCGGACTGATGAATTTAGCTGCGTACATTGCGGGATAGTGCTCCAGCTATGGAAGGAGAGAACAGTAATTGGTCGTCGCGCACCATCTCAGACAACGAATATATACTTTGCTGCTGTGTGACACCCATTTCTGGGTGTTACAGGACTGAAACTGTTGCCAAGTGGTTCGAATGGTGAAAATGTACAACGTCTATGCATGTCTTAGCCAGTTAGCTGATAACCGGCGAAATCCAAAGCCTTTTACTTAAACCGCCTTTCTCCTCCCACCCTGCTTCATCTTGCCAGCTGCTGGGGCTAAAACTAAGGTTTACATAATTTTAAGCTTAAATCTGTGGAAAACCCACAGCGTAGCACGACCTTCTTTTGCGCAGCCTTTCCAACTCGTTTTTCTCAGATACATATCGATTTCTGTGCACGCACTCTGCACGCGTGCTGGGGGACACACCCATTCCCAGCTTTACCTGCTCATTGCTTCGGAAGCGTATCGTCATATTTCTGAATCCCTCTGCCTTGTCTCAAGCGCTGGGTGGGGGTAGGGGGTTGGAGATGGTGGCGCAAAATGCGATGATCGAGGTAAATTTTCAGGCTTAGAGATACTGCATGGCGATTTGCTTGGGCGTCAATCGATAAAGAACTCAGATTACGTCATCGTAATCGAACGCTGTGATTTTAATCGAACTGTCATCTGAACTTCACACCCTTATCTTATCATAACTGAAGGTTGAGATTTTACACTAACCTGTTATCTGAACTCGACACCATTAAATCATCGTACATAAAAGCTGCAATTTTAGCCAGATATGTCATCTTAACTAAACACCGTTAAATCATCGTAAATAAACCCTGCGATTTTACCCAAATCTGCCATCTGAACTCCACACCTTCAAATCATCGTAATTAAAACCCTGCAATGTTACGCAAATCTGTCATCTTAACTCCACTCCGTTAAATCATCGTAAACAAACTCTTTTATGAAAATCTGTCATCTTAACTCCACTCCGTTACACCTTTGTAACCGTACATTACCAAATTCTTTTTTGTGTGTGTGTGTGTGGTGATATTTCACCACATTGATATCATCGCAACTGCACACTATTATTTTGATACAGAACTTTAATTGTCATTGTCATTGTAAAAAATCTACTATTACACTGTTGCAATTTTACACTGTTACATATTATTTCGAAGGGATAATTTCTATAAAAATATTTTAACATTACATCGTCGTTATTGTACATTATACTTCTGAAAACATTAGCTTTGATTGTACTAATTAACGAATCCTGACAGATACCATCATAAACCACTATATTCTCGGAAACACACACCCTTTTTGTCACAATATCATACGATAATTTTCATAAGTCCGTGGAATCGTTCTACACCGACTCATTCTTCATTATTACATCACACCCTGTTGTATAATGTGGTGCATTACAGCTCAATAAGTACAAGGGAGGAGCTATAAGTAACTTTTGAAATTCACTAGCCCACTGACATTTTCACTAGTTCCGACCTTTAAAAACACAAAAATTCAACAGATAACAAAATGGGCTGGCCAACCTCACTTTCATACTGTTCCTGCTTCATGCAAGAAACATAACGAAAGGGTATAAAAAGGGAGCTAAAAAGAAATTATCGTCTGATTCATAAGCAGTTCGGAAAACATTTCTTTAGAAATTCATTCAAGTACAAGGGGAGGTTTTCATACTTTTTTTTATTCAGGAGGAGGTGCGCATGTCCTTGCTTACCTCTACACGGAAGTCGAACAAACGGGAAACTGATATTTTGTGTAAAGCTCGCTACACATGGATCGGCTAGAAGCAAACTAAAGAAGTCATAGCCAGCCATTTGCAACAACACGTTATTTCATGTCAACAAAAGTAAATGAAATACTCTGCGCGCACATTTTCATTAATATCTTGGATAGTTGGATTATATCACTTTTTAATCGACCCGCCCACACCCAGCCTGAGAAAAACTATTACTTCACTGCGTGTGCATGCGCACGCGCTCGTGTGTGTCCACATCTCTTTCAGGTTTCTTCTTCTTCAGAAATTCTTTCTTGCAGAAACTTTTCAGGTGTACAACATATACAAAAATGTCACTTCACCTAGTTTACTGTTTTGTTGTCTCGAGTAACGATCAGGATTTATTTTGGTGGCCGAAACACACGCACACTTTACAGGTGCACGCTTGTGTGTGTCTTTGTGTTTATGGCCACAACTGCTTTATATCTATATATACATGCCTGTGATCGTGGGTGAATCATTAACAGGCACCAAGCAATTTTACTTCTCACTCAGCTTATAGTGCGCGAAACATTTGGGAGTATAGTAATACAAATTATAAGTCTTTCTGAGGTCTTAACCCCATTCTGTTCCTAAAGAAAGAAAGAAAGAAAAGGCTGTAATTATGCATGTGTGTGTGCATATACACTTACATGTGCTACGATATATTTGTTTCGAAAGTAACTCTGCTTAAGAATAAATTCTATTACCCAGCTCACCGGCACATGCTTGTATTACTATAGTCGTCAATTTTTAGGTCATATGCAGATAGGTGTTTCGGCTGGATCTGTACGCTGTGTGCGCCCACGTGTAGGGGTCAAAACCTAACTTTGTTGTTGTTGTTGTTGTTGTTGTTTAAGAAATTATTATTCGTGGAACTGAGATTTTATAATCAAACATCTAGAAGAAAATCTTACTGTGGGCTTCCCAAACTCGGTCATGGGATGTTTCGACAAATCAATAATTGCACATCACTCAGTGCAAGATGCACATAATTCCTATCCATATTATACTGATAAACATGGGCAGCTGGCTTCCCCCAGTTACCTTTTGTTTGTTTTTCACTAATTGTTTTTCTCTAGCTATACTAATCGTGACAATTGTGAAATAACAACCTCGAAATTATTGATAATTTTTTTTTCTCCCAGACTCTTCGGTTACTGCACTGGCAGCTATAGCGCAGTGCTGGCCGAGCAAAACCGGCTCATTACATATGCAACATGCACAGCCTCAAACTAAACTCCCATCCCATAATAGCTTCATTCAGGCTGTTACATTTAGCGGATGCACCATAGTTCTTAAGATGAGATTCTCATCAAACCTATTTGAGTTGTACCTTTAGTGAGATGTAACCTTTGGTTGAAGAATGCTTTAAAAGGCCTTATATTTAATCATTTTAGTATTCATGTGCAGCAACAGATTCTAGCTTAACGATCGTCTGTTCCGTTAATCAGATACACGCCCTCCGCACCACACCCAAGGAAATTTCTGTTGACTCCATTTGGCACCTCAATGGTTGGGGATCTTTGACAGTCAGCGGCGAACTATCGCTGTAATTTGGACGTTCGCTCCCCACCCGTTTTGTCGGTTGGACTAGGGAGCAGAAAGAGGGAGGAGAGGACCAGTCGCAAGGACAGCGAATTAAGAAATTCGCCGCACTAATCTGGCCGCAGATATCACAGCTTCAAAATGGCGTGCTGCCTTACAGAGGAACTGAAGGAACAGAAGCGAATAAATCAGGAGATTGAGCGGCAGTTGAAGAAGGACAAAAGAGATGCACGCAGAGAATTGAAGCTTCTGCTTTTAGGTAAGTTGTGCACTTATTTCATTGTGTCGGCTTTGCATATTTTGTCGAACAGGAGTCGGCGAAGGTGTCATGATAGCTTCTGGTTTTATCAAAACAAAAGCTCATTTGCTTTGAAGATTTGTCATTGTTTGTGGCACTGTTCTGTTTATTTAGATTATCAGACTGATATTTTGTTTCATATTGTTATGATGCATTGAAAAATCTCCCGAATATTGTGCCAATATCTGCTTCTGAGCATGAGTGAAAAAGCTTTATGCATAACATTTTTGAAGCAGCCATTTCAGTATAGCCGCCATTTTGGATGCTCTCAGCGGTGATGTTGGGTGAATGCATAATTCATTTACGGCGATCTATTGTTCTGATACGAAGGAAAGTGTTGTTTGAAACAAGCCACATGTATGGTGTGAAAGCAATTTTTGCATGTTTTCAGAGTATGCTACTATGATATTAGCATTTATATTGCACCGTGCAGAGGCTTTCCGTCTCGAACACCTGTATTTCCATGGGCGAGACCATACCATTGAGTGGTTAGGTGCAGTGTACGGCTGATTATTGAAAAACTATTCGTTAAGAAACTGTTGCTTTTAAGTAAACTTTCATCTACCCCCATAATATCTTATTTTTGAGAAAAGAGTGTGCACTGTTTTACTGTCACTTAATTCTTGGTAGTGTCCTATGTTGAACAAGTTCAAGGGTTTCAAAACAGTTAACACGAACACAGTTAAAGTAACGGTTTGAATTAGAAAATTCATTGACATGTTGTCGAGCTGTCCGTTGATCTATTAATGATAGTCTTGAGACAGTTATATTCCTATAGGCGTTGAGTAAGTTATATTTATAACTTAATCATTAAGTTAATGCCTGCCAAGTTTGCAAAGGAAGGAGGTAGCAGTTTATGAAATAATGCTGGTGAGTGAGCTGGTCTGGCAGTTGGCATCTGCTAGCAGAAAAGTATATATATGCAAACAGTCATAAAGATTGATTTAAATAAAAGCACTTTTGGAAAGGAAATAATGCACATTTGCTAGTTTGCATTCTTGGCTGAGACTGAGATGAAAAAAGTTAACCTTATATTCATTAGTATATATTAACTTCACGTTTAGTGATTTACTTGCCAATAGTTGCCTTTCTCTCCCCTCGCTCATCTCCAAGTTATGTTAAAGCCTTCAGACATCTGGTTGTGCTGGCTTTATTTTATTGCCCATTACTTGCTAATCTGACTAGTACTAGTAGTAGTACTAATCATGTGGCGTTCATTTGCTTTATTATTTTTAATTTCAGATATCTGATTTCTTTATTGTAAAGTTTGTTTTCAACAATTTGCTATTGCTGTCCATCAGACTTTATCATTATGATTGGTGTCATCCATTTTTAAATGGTAAACATGCTTGAGCTGTCTGTAGACTTTATTGAACAGCTTCATGCTATAGGTACGCAAAAAATGGGTTTATTAAGTAAGAAAGTAATGCCAAGCATGCAACAAGTTTTGGGAGTGTTTGGGTTGGCTGCTTGAGGTTGTAAGCATTGCAGACAGATTCAAGCCAGGTAATAAAACACAGTATTGCTATGAAAATAGATGGGAAATCCATATCACCAAAAATACCTTATAATAGTATTGTAAATGCCACATAAACTATAAAGATTTTACTAGCAAAGCATCATCTTAACACCGGTGGTACTGCCTTTTTTAAAAGTAGGTTTTGTAATTGGCTGATGTATTTTAATTAAGAAGCAGATGAGATAACGGTTACACAATCACATGTACTTAGCTACAAACCCATGTACAAGATGCATGGACTAACAACAGTAATGGAGATGTTTCAGGAAGCAAATAATAACCATTCAGAACAGTTCATTCAACTACTTGTTGCTAAGTATATATTTTTTGTACAAGATATGCTTTTTTAATTCAAAGAAGATTTGAGGTAAATTTTCAGATCGACTCTTTTGGTTGTTGTTGGAGTATTCCACCGTAACCTTTTCATCAATACTAAGACAGCTCGAGGTATTGGTAAGCTAGCACTCTTAACAGAAGCTAATTTTCGAACAAGATATAATACTTTTGATTTGGCTGTGACTTGTGACAATGAGGGTGACTTATATTTGCCAGTTACAGTAACCTACTTTTATTTGCTTGCTTGTTAAGCAAAGTTGTTGGAATGTTTACTTTTACTTGCACAAAGTTGCAGCCATTAAATGTCAAACCTAGGTATCTTTGTGTATTAATGTTTGCTGTAAATCTGCTCTGTGCATATGTTTCAGAGTGGGTAGGTGGGGAAGCATGCATGCAGCAGTGTGAGAGTTCAGAGATTAAAGTACAAATCAAAAGAACAGAAAAGTTGCCCTGAGATGTTGGATTTTGATGTTCTGAATTGCTTCTACACAAAATTTCCGTTCTTAGTCACAGATGCTCTCTTGTTGAAACAGCATTTATTTACAGTACATAGAGGTTTACTGTTTTTGTTTTTTTTTTTGGTCAAGTGATGTACTTAAGGCATTAAGGCCAAAAGACTACTGCTTAGCAGAGCATAGGTGCAAATGTTTCATGGTAAATAAGAAAACAAGAAACAACAGAGCAGACTCTAAGGCTTTTGTTATGTACTGATGGACAGCGCATAGCCATATACCTTCCAAGACCGTGAGCATCATGAGCTTAGCTCTCATGTTCAGCAGCCATATTTTCAGAAGTGTTGCACCTGTTTGCAAATGCTGCAATTCTGTTTCGATGTCTTATCTCTGGTATCTTGGACTCTTCTTCTTCCCTTTTATTGTTCTGTTCCTGGAAGTTTCTCCCTCACCCTTTCCCATCGCAGAATCCTACTCATTCCATGTGAGATAGTCTTCATTGCTGACTAGCCACTTGTTTGAAAACCATACTGAGGTCATCAGTAAATCAAGATGTGTCCATCTGGCACATTACATCAGAAAATGTATATTGTTTCCTTCTTTTTTAAATGTTTGGCGACCATAAAGTATTTGGTGATGATAATTCGTTGTTTTGGATCCAATTTATAGGGCCATTGGCCTATAGACAATATCTCTAAAAATAAACACATAAAGTTACATACATGTTTATGGCAATGAATGATAAATTGGCAGCTCATTAATAAGGCATCAAAAGTTAAGAGTTTAGAACACTTAAGATTTTGAATGTGAAACCAGAATACTGGGGTGCTATTTTCTTTGTCACAATGGTCATGCAACTAGGCAGGTTAAACATGACCACTCAAAACAGTGTTGTGATAGCAAACAGTAAATACCTTCTCTTCCTATTCCATCTCGCTCCCCCAACAACCTTCTCATTGGTCTAACAGTGCAAACATCTGCTTTGGAGGTAGGAGGTTGTTTGGTTGGGTCCAAGTCAAGTTATACTAGAACTTAAAAAATGGCTTTTTTTTAGTACACACACTTTAAGTATAAGCTGCCCTGCTGCTCGCATGGCACTGTAGAGAAACAGTACTAGGGCTGGTTGGCCCAGTGTTAGTATACAATGTAATGGGTGGGACTGAAGCCTTTGTTGTGACTGTAGTCCCAATGTGGCAGCACATTAACTTGTCTCGGGCAATCCCTGGTATACACCTAGTTTGCAGCTGGATGTTCAGCAACAAAAACCAAACCATCCTCCCCCTTCCCCCCAGTACTTTTGTAAAATGCTGAAATACTTGTTATGCTTTGAATTGTGGCATCCCATTTGTTATGTTTCCACTAATGGTTGTGATGTTGCAAACTAGCTCTTTTGATTCTGTTTTTCTTTTTGAAAGAATACTCACACATAAGGGGACATCATCATATGATTGGTTAGCAGTGCTTAAGGTATGGTAATATGTAATTCGACTATGATGAATGAGCATGACATTTGAGACTCGGAATTCTTAAGCAAATTGAGCTCACAACATCGTGAAGCTCAATTTGTCTTTTCCATTGGCTTGGTCTTAAAATAGTTAAATATTTTCGTTGCAATCTTGAATAGGATGGTCTTAAGAAGCTAAAGAAAGAACTGTTGGGATACATCCAGAATTTTCTCTTTTGAATTTGTGATTGACGATGATTTGGTTGTGTTCCAAGGAACTGGAGAATCTGGCAAGAGCACATTCATCAAACAGATGCGCATCATCCATGGGTCAGGCTACTCAGACGATGACAAGCGCAGTTTCATCAAAATAGTCTACCAAAACATTTTCATGGCCATGCATGCCATGATACGTGCCATGGATACACTTAACATACCCTACCACAACCCTGCAAACAGAGTGAGTACAGTGTGCATGTCTTATTATGAAAATTTACATTCATTTTCAGCAGGATGCTAGTGCCTTTTGAGGGGTAAACCTTCTAATTTTAATTTTTGTTTTATTGCCACCTTGTTAAAGTTTTGGCCTATGCAGTTACCTGTAATCTAAAATTGCACAGTGGGAGCCACATATCACGAGATGCTGGAGATGGGAGAAATGACCTTGTGGTATGTGGATCATGTGCTAAGAGAATAAGAGCCGATTTACACGTTTCCAAGTTGCAATGGGACCTTAAAAAGGATTTCACAGTAGCAACTGGAAACTTGTAAATCAGCCAAAGTCCACAGTAGTCAAACTCACTGGTGTTCTTGCCCATCAATCTCTGAAATATTAAAGAGCCCACTAGAAGATTTTGCCTTCTACGTACTTTACTTACCTAATCTAATGACATTAAATTCAAACGAGCTCATAGATAAAGAACCAATCATACAAGAGCCAATCAATCCACAGAGCACAATGAGGTTGTAGGGAACGAACCAGTGAGATGAGAGAAGTGTCTCCATTACTTTGACATAGAATTTCAGTGTGATTCTTATTATGGCAGTCAAAATCCAAGTCCTTTTGAATTGCCAGATACTGAAACTGTAATGAAAATGATGTGTGACTTTTAGTACGTTTACTGGGAACAAATATTTGACCCATAAGCTAAGGGTCAGAAGTCACAAGGCATTCAACAAAGCCATCAATGCACAGAACATGACGTCATGAGAACTAACCAATCGGAGGAGAGAACAAAATAAAATATCTCCATTACTGTAGGCCAGGTCCTGCTGTGTTAGTGTGTGGCATAAGTGCTGTGGCAGGACTTTTCTCCAACTGAAGTTTATTTATCTTATTTGTTCTCGTGTTAGCCAGGTTAGTTTTAGAGCATTTTGGTTATTTGAGATATGAAAATGACCGATAATATCTGATTTCTCATTATATCCACTCTCGTAACAAACAAAATTTATTGATGAATAGAAGAGCGTTGATTGGGAAGTCAAACTATCTCATGATAGCCGATGTCTTGTGGTATCAGATCTTGTAAGTCGGTTCCACTGTATGTTTCAAATATGTCAAAAGTTTAATAGAATCACTCAGCATATTGTTATATATTGTCAGGATTTCTTCACAAGCTTCCCTATTATAACACAATCATTCATCTGTTCATTAGGCACAAAAACCTTTTATGAAACAACTCAGAAATATTTTCACCCATTTGTCCTAGGGGCACACTGCGCTTTAACCCTTTTGCTTTCTTGGTATTTTTTGCACACAGGATTTCTGGCATGGGTCCTGTGAAAATATATGCTGGCAAGAAACAAAAATCTACATCTACACATAAGTTTTCCATGGATTCAGCTTTTATAAAAAATAAATAGAAATATTATTGAAGATACTCTGGTTAGCAGTTTTACACTATTTTCGTCCAGCTTGCTCAATACTTGTATATTTCCTTAGTATAGCATGACCTACTCTGTTGTTGATTCATGTTCCATGTGTCCTCAAAACGCAAAAGGAATCTAGGAATCAATGGCCAGACCCTCCAAAAATATTGCAAAATCAAAGACTAACAGGAACAAGTTAAATATTGAGTGCATACTAAGGTTACTGCAAAATTTGGATTTTGTGTATTTCATGTGCTGGAAAGCTGGACATTGATGATTCTAATGTCTCCAAAGCCTGGTAAAGTAGTATGGGCACTGCATAATCTAATTTTTAATATTAAAAATGTTTTTCCTCAATATGTTTCTTTAATTTGTTTAAACTAAAGAATTTTGTTTTGTAAAGGAAGAATGGTTTACACTGTAAATTACAGTTACAAAAACTTGTTCAGACGCAATATTTCAAAGATATCTTATTTTTAAAATTAAAAAGACCTTCCTAAACTTAATGGCAAAATACTACAAGAGAATAGACTGATGTGAGTAGGGTTTCTGTTAGTATTAGTATTAAGCAGACTGCACTGAATCATCAGTAGACAGATTTGCATAGAATGTGTGTCAGATGCTCCCCATCCTTTTCCATAGAAGGCAGTTAAAAGGTGTCATTTATGTCACAAGTTGATCAAAGAAACTGTGTTCACATATTGTTAAGAGGAGCCACATCACTTTCACAGAGTGCACATCACAGCTTTAAAAAAAAGGTTTAATTCGTTTGAGACCAATCTGTATGGATTGCATCTTGATTCTTACAAATCTTTTAAGCCAAAACAACTCACCACATGATGTATTACCTTTTAGGAAAACGGGAACATGATTCGACAAGTGGACTATGAGACAGTTACCACATTTGAGAGGCAGTACGTGGATGCCATTCGCACTTTGTGGGAGGACCCAGGCATACAGGAGTGCTATGACCGCCGTCGAGAGTACCAACTCACAGACTCTGCCAAATAGTAAGCTAAGTTTGATTCCAGGATGGAACATGTTCTGTAAAGATGTGTTTGACTGGATGATTTGTTGATGGTGTATAAGATATAAGAAGTAAGGAACATTTTTTACTTACCTAATGGCATGAGCTCTGTGACTGCCTTGGAGTTGTGCAAAAGCCAAAGCTGCTATACATTTTTCTTCATTGCTGCAGGGCCTAGCCCACAGTTGGTAGCTTGATGAAGTGGTGTCTTCATCGGTCACTTTTTACTGGGACTTCATTTATGAGATTTAGACAGCTGAGAAAAATGAAAATCATTTTTGGAATTAAGACTAAGAGCAGTTAATTTTATGTCCTGTATTGAAAATTAACAATATCCAAACACACTGGCACAACTGGGTCTTGTTAGTTATACTTTGCACAGACCACAGAGCCAGGATCACTTTGATAAGCTAATCAGCTGTTGCATTGTTGCTAGCACCAGGAATGAATCTGCAGACTTCTTCAGTATTATAGTAATTTGGGATTGGGAGACGGATAGAGCTAGGGCTTACACTTTTAATAAACCTGTGTTGGTAGGTAAAACTGAGTCTCAGGGGGTTTGATTCTGGTTGGTGCCATAGCAGGGATGGGGAAGTTTCAAAATTTTCACTGGCCAGATGAGTTAGTAAATTTTGAAATTCCATACCCCAAAGAATTTTACCACTATTCATGGTGTTGTAGATGTGTTTACCTTTCGCATTGAGCAGAAGAACTTCCCCATTTTAAAGCCCCATTACACAATCCCTTATTGTTGTCTCAAATTATGCAAAGCAGCTTGCTGAGATTCACTGTTAAAAAATGGATATTGACAATCTTTCACTTAGCATGAATGAGGTTTATCCAAGCTATCAAGAATTGTGTTGCCATGGTGTTCGGTGCATGCAGAGCTGTGCATTGTCGTACAAGCGAACGTACAGGATGCAAGACCTTTTAGCTGTTAGGCCTGTAGATTGAAGGGTGGGTAACAACATTGAATGCAGCCCAATGGAAAAATAGGGGCGAAGTGTATGATGCATATGCTACATAAAACTACAGAAGATATATCTGAGCAAGAATTTAAAGATGGTGATGCAGCAGTGGGTTTTCCCGGAATACTGATCTGCATATCACAAGAAGCACCTATGCCTAGTAGTAGTATCGTCTGGCAAAGGGAAGGGGTTCGTGTATTGCACGTAGTGCCAAACTGACTGGCTGCCAGATTGGAAGACTTTTTGACTCCACGCATCATGTTAATTCTGCATCTCACAGCTTGAGGACAGCAGCACAACTGAAACAGCAAGGTATAGCATTCTCCTTCCAAAAACTGAAGAACCATAAACCAGACATGATGGAGAGAAGTCATATCTAGAGCAGAAGTGTTGTGATCTGACATGGTGACCATTATGATTAAAGTGAGGGTAAACTCTCCATGGCAACTTTGTATGCCTAAATAGAATCAAATCTGGGGAATCGCGTGGCACTAGTCATTTTACCCAAAGATCGACTGATCAGTCACTATTTTAATCGAAAGTTCTGCATTGAGGAGACTGACCTAAAAAAACCCGGAACAGCCGAATCGAGGCTCGTGACATCACCAGGGTAACAACAAAGACAGCATGCCACGGTCATAAGAAACCCCCGAACAGCCACGGTCTAAATAAAAGGTTTTAAAAGTATATCAAGCATCAGAATGCACTTTTTGAATTATCTGATGCATAATATGCCAAAAATCGACACTTGAGTACGTACATTTTAAATATTTGTGTCAGTACAGTTATTGTCTGCTCGTCCGCCATGTAATACCGAACACTGGAACAGCCACTGAAATCCATGGTTTTAGGTCTAAATAAAAGGGTTTAAAGGTATATCACGCATCAGAATGCACTTTCTGAATTATTTGATGTATAATATGCCAAAAATCGACACGAGTACGTATATTTTAAAGATTTATGTCAGTACTGTTATCGTCTGCCCGTCTGCCGTGTATACGAAATACCGAACAGCCAGGAACAGCCACCGAAATCCATGGTTTTAGGTCTAAATAAAAGGTTTTAAAGGTATATTCAGCATCAGAATGCACTTTCTGAATTATTTGATGCATAATATGCCAAAAATCGACACTTGAGTACGTACATTTTACAGATCTGCTCATCTGCCGTGTAACATTCCATTTCGAAATCCCGAATATGGAATAGCCAGAATTCGACCGGTATAGCACGTGCGAGAACGGATAAGCTATTATCAAAATATACTTTTATAAGTTTCTGATGCATAATATACCAGAAAAAATCACAGATGTATAGAGCTTTTGAAGGTATATGTTTGAAATGTCATCGTATCCTTGTCTGTCGAGATGCACGAATAGCCAAGAACAGCCACGAGCAGCCATCAAAAGCTACGGTTTTAGGTCTAAACAAAAAGTTTTAGAAAATGCACTTTTATAAGTATTTGATGCACAGTATGCCAAAAAATGACACTTTTTTAAGCTCCTGTAAAGATTTGTGACTGAAATTTTATCGTCTTTTTACTGGTGTTTGTCCCGCATATTTTCCCCATTTTGATCTCTCTACTCAAACACCGCCAGTTTCTCACATAGCAGAAGTGAAGATAGCCTGTTGACGTCATATGGGGAGGGGACATAACCGATGTCACGTTTTCCGGATACGTGTTCACAGAGTTATCTTTTTGCACTTTTTTGTGCACTTTTAATATGTAAATAAACGTCATACTGGAAATTTACCTCGGATTATGATGTTTTCTTGCCATTTCCCATGTGTTAGTGCAGTATAAAAGGGTTGTTAGATTTGAGTGTACACTCTCTTTAAAGATGAGGACCTATCAACTTTATTGAAACTTAAAGTGTGTTCATGTGTATGTGAGCATGTGTGCACTTTCAGTTCAGTTTTATTCATTATTGTCATATGAAATTTTTTCCCTGGTGAGCAGGCATTTATGAAAAACTAAAAAAAAAAATAATGTACAGCTTAAAGGCGCAAAGAATACATTGAACATATTTAAAGAGTATTGTGTTTATTTATACACACCACCATCATTCAATCTTGAATATAACTATACTCAAAGTAACTCTTAAAAGACTAGAATCATGATAAAAAACAACATTCACAGTACATCCATTTAAAAATTCACAGTACACCCATTTAATTACCGTTCAATCAACTGCATGAGATGGGGAAAAGGTTTAGAAATCAGATCTTCCTTCATAGTCTGGGTCAAGCCACCCTGTGACATCTTTATTTTGGGCCATTTTGTCTTTTTCAACTATAATGTAAATAGATAATTCTAATTTATAATCAGTTCATTAAATGATTGCTTTTGTGAGGAGATATTCAGTGCACTTCCATATGGATTACACATTACCCTCCCAGATTACACATTTCAGTTTTCATCAGCCAAGATTGCACATTGGTTTCTTTTAGAGAGTAAACAGGAGGGTGTGTGTGGCTTTTTCCTTTTATGACAATCTTGATATTGAAAGCGGTTCTAGGTGTGTGAAGTTTAGTGGTGGTGTTAAGGTGAGGGCAAGTAGGGCAGTGAGAAACATTGCAGGAAGTGGAGCCACTGGATGGGGGAAAGGGCTGGACAGAGTTGGGACCCTACCAGTAGGTCTCGTAGGTACTTATCCCGCCAAGACTCTAAGAGAAATGATTTGCTGAAGAGGTGGGGTTTGAATTTGGATAGTGTGCCAGTTGGAAAGGAGGATTCTACATACAGGCAGGTTGTGAGGGTGGTGGGTCAAAACAGCAATTCGCCGAGGTTCTGTGTGACTGGGGTGTGGGTGGATTGGAGAGTAAGTTTGGGGGTTTTTTTTTGGTGTGGTGGTAACTTATTGGTTAGTTGCAAGCCAGGAAGAAGTTAGCAGAATAGAAAAATAACAGCAAAGCGTATGGTGCATATACTGCATGAAACTACAGAAGACAAACCCAAGCATGAATTTGAAGATAAGTTATCTTGCACTTCCCTCAAGAAGAAGCAGCAGCGGGTTTTAGAAATGCTGATCTGCATACCACGAGAGGTACCCATGCCTATAGTATCATCTCAAAAGGAGAGGGGTTCGTGCGTTGCATTGTCTAGAAAACTTATTTCAGTTGCCAGCATGGAGGTATCTTTTGGCTGCAAGTGGCATATTAATTCTGCATCACACAGTTTATGGACATCAACACAAAACAAGCAGCAAGATATATCATCCTACTTCTGAATACCAAAGAAGGATTAAAGAGACACGCTGGAGAAAACCACATATAGAGCAGAAGCAATGTTGTATGGCATCATTATCGCTAGGAACCTTTCAGTTTTATTACAGAGTTTTAATGTGTGTGTGCAGTCTAATTTTCAAAAATTCCCAGTGTGCAGGCATTTATGTAACAAACAGAAATTACAGAAATGTGCAACTTACACTCAGTTACAGGTACAAAGACTAAATTGAACATAGTGAAAGAGTACAATTTGTTTATACACTCCCATCATTCATTGTCCAACGTGACAATGCTCAGGCAAATCTAAAATGACTAGGATCATCCTAAAATCAGTTCATCACATTAAAAAGCAGAGTACACCCATTTAGCATTCACTCAATATGAGGGAAAAGGTTTAGAGATCAGATCTTCTCTCATGGTCTAAGTCAAGTCGCCCTGTGATGTCCTTATTTTGGGCCATTTAATCTGGTCTGTTTCAGCTAACTGTAGTGCGAGTAGATAATGATATGGTTAGCTTTATAAAAAGATTGCTTGTGTGAGCAGCTATGCAGTGCATGTCCATATGGATTACACATTTACCTCCCAGATTACACATTTCAGCAGCAAAGATTGCACATCGGGTTTTTTTTTTTTTAAAGAGGGTAAAAAGGTCTGTGATCCAAAGCTGACATGCCTGAAATTTAGCGAAGACAGGTTGAGCCCATGGTATGTCCTCCAAGATCACAGTACTGATGCATGTAATTATAAAATGTTACTGAAAAACTGTTAAATAGTATTTAGTGTTAGATTGAGTCACTGTATGCACGTAACGCGTACAGACGGTTTTGTTGGATGTAAAAAGGCCATGACTTCCAGTGGCCTCTACCTATCTTATTAAAAAATGTAAGAAAAAAGTGTGAGGAATGAAAAAATAATTCCAATGCAAGCTGAAAGAAAAACAGCAAACCGTATTGTGTGCTGAAAGGGAAGGAACTCGATAGAAAAATGATTGCGCAATGGGAAAACACCAGGGACATCCCTTGCCGGCAAACCCCCCCCCCCCCATTGTAAAATCCTCTCCAAACCACCCTCAGTCCTACAAAATTTGTGTCTCCAAAGCAATAGGAATGGGTTCCGATAGTAAAAAATTTGGAGCACTCACCAAAGGCTAGAAAGGTATCAAGGAATACACTTGCATGCCGAAACTAGTGTAAACTATAAATGGAGAGGTTTTGTTGTTGGTTGTGGTGATGTTGAAAATGTTGCAAGGTGCACGTACCATGAATGGGAAATTGTGAAGAGTTCTTCAGTCCGGTTCATATTTACATTTATATGGATATTTATAACGTCAGGCAGAAGAATGGAAAGAGATGTTGATCCTACAAACATAGAAAAAGGCTGGGTGGCATGTCATAAATTTAGAGTTCTTAAAATTCTGACAAATTTGTCTGCCTTCTGTCAGTTACCTAGACAGCGTGGACCGGATTGCCACAACTGACTACCTGCCAACATTACAAGATATTTTACGCGTCAGAGTTCCTACAACTGGAATCATAGAATATCCATTTGACCTGGATAGCATCATATTTAGGTGAGATGCATTAGGTATCTTCTCTCTCTCTCTCTCTCTCTGTCCTTTTTTCTCTTATTCAACAGTTTCTGTTGGTAATGCTAACCCTAACTGTATTTTTATTTCAGATTTATTTTTGGAAAAATTTCTTTTTCTTGTTAAGAGCAAGAGTGATAACAGATATCTGCTGTTTCAGGATGGTGGATGTGGGAGGTCAGCGATCAGAACGTAGGAAATGGATTCATTGTTTTGAGAATGTTACATCCATCATGTTTCTAGTCGCCTTAAGTGAATATGATCAAGTATTGGTTGAATCAGACAATGAGGTAAGCATCATTATTTCCATAGAGATATTTGTCTTTTTACAATAGATTTTTGTAGATATTGTTGTTCTCATATTTTGTTGCCTTCATTAGTTCCTGGAGTTTGTGTCAGTGTAGAATTTGTCACCACTTGATGTAAAAGAGGGGTGTATGGGGTTGAAGTATCTAAAGATTCTTTACGCTACAGTCTTTTAGATATCCCCAGACTTTATGTGGTTAAAGTAACTTTGGGTAAGTGTACATTAAAAATTTATAGCAATCGTCAATACTGAAAGGTTCTCGTCTCCTTCCCAATCCCCCTACCCCAGGAAAAACTTTTGAGAAGACGTAAACACATAGTAAGAATGAAAAGTGATGCTTTTGACACAGACCTACTAGCAGGACTTCTGTTATGCTGTTTATGTAAAATACATGTTGGAAAGGAAAGCAGCTTGTATTCTTCTGGAGTCTTAAGAAATGATTCTATATCCACATGTAAGCCCTTCGCTTTCTTTCAAAACAACAACGAAAAAAATCTTTCAGTTTGGTATTGATTATTTAGGAGAAAAATTGCATAACATACTGGAATCACCTACTGTGCTGTATGGTTAGGGATGGTTATAATCTTTTGCGGATTTTTGTGCAGCCCCTTTGTTATTGAATGCCTCAGTGGAGTGACGGTTAAAGTGTCCACCTTCTGAGGTAGGAGGTCGGTGGTTTGTGCTCCAGCCGAGTCAAACCTAAGACTTAAAAATTGGAGGATGGTAGTTGCCACCAAAGGGCAAATTTCCCCCAAAATGCAATCGTCTTTCTGCCCAAAAAAATCTGTCTTCCAAAAAAATCAGGGGATTAAAAAAAAATGCACCAATTATTCTTTACACCTTGCCCAGCCAGTTAAGCGATAACTAAGCACCCAGTCATTTACAGGCATTGTAACTGGACTCCGAAACATAAACATAAAATTCAGCCAAACTAGCATGGTGTTCCTCTTTAATAATCTTGTCTGGCATGGGAAAAACATTTTCTGGCAGGCAGCTGCTGGTAGCTTGACCTTCGTTCACTAGTGCCTATCCCCCACAAAAGTCAGTGTCGAGCTGCATCTTAACTGTCGTGGGAAGATGGTGTAATTCTCATGGGGATGTCACTTTGTTGAATGTGCTCCACTGTTTTGCCATACACAATGAAAAAACTCTGGCGATACTTCTGAAAGTCTTGAATTGTAGTGAAAATTTTGATGACAGCACATGTGCTAACAAATGAAACTGGGAAGGAATTTTGTTGTCATTGATGTCAGAATTGGTGATCAAGTGATAGAATGTGTTGGCACAGTTTCAGAAAAAAGAATGTATTGCATGGCCATGCACAATGCCTTCTCTGTGGCAGCGATGTCATTAGTGATTCATGGTTTGGCATCCTTGACAACTGGGAATCATCATTTTTTTTGTTAAACTGTCGGCAGTGATTTTAAAGAAACACCGTCCATCCTTTCACTCAAGCAATTGGGGGGAGGGGGTGGCCATGTTTGTCTTGCATCTGACTCCTCACAAACAGTAACACAAGACAACAAGACAATGCTGTTTTCGTTTTTAAAAGAAAACCACCCAGCCTTTAATTACACACTTGCTCACTGATCCACTTTCGCTTATCACTGTCCTTGAATTGTCTGTACAACACGACATCTAGTGAAACAACTTCAACCAAACCGTAGTGCGTGTTCGCAACATCAAACTATTCTGCTACAAAATTGCACTATTCTGATAACTTTCGTTTAACAAACCACAAAGTTCTTGAATGGCGCAAAATGCATCTTATGTTCCCATAAGGAGGTGGGGGGGGGGATCTTCTGTTCATGAGTAACTCAGCTCTCAGTCTAGGACTCTCTGTCCATTACGCGTTTCCACATAGGTAAAAGTCACCTATATACACAGTTTCTCAATGTTTATCGTGAAACTTAACCTTCCCGTTCACTATCAGTGGTTTCACAAGTCATCCACCTGATGTACTTGCCCTTAAAGGACACAAAGTCTCTCTCGTCTTTCACCACATGCTGTCCACATCAGTAAACCAAATTGATCTATTACGCCAAGCATTTTAAAGTCTCGGGGTCTCCACAATTCCTTCAAAGTGTCAACAGTCCGCACCCTTGCATGCTTCAAATAGTAGAAACTGCATGGTGAAAAGGACAATTTAAATAAGCGATGAACATGTTAACGATCTACCCCAGAGACTCCTTTTACAGAGATCATGTTATGCTACTCTTGTTGGCAATTATCCTTAAGCCTGTGTTTAAAATATCTCAAAAATCTTTTGACTTTTCCAAACATGGAACCATACCTATACAACAAATAACAAGCATCAGAGGCCCAAGAACGCTTATTTTGCTCATGCAAACTGAGCAACAGACTGTATGCTTTCTGTGGGATTCTTTCACTCGGCATTTGTAGAAGTTGAAACAACGAAAAGATTTGATGAAAATGCTTACCTTCAGTGGGTATCTAGCAGTCGAGGAAGACAGAGAATGTAGCAGGCCTACAGTGTAGTTGTTCTGTTACACTGTGTGTTTGAGAATTTAGGATGACTGGCAGTTGTACAGGTACAATATGCTGTATTTATAATGCAACTAGATTTCAGTACTTTGTAGATTTGTATTTTACATAATTCGACGATTAACCACAGCCAGTACTTTAAACATGAAAATTTGTTTCTTTGCATGTATGAACATTTGTCAGAATGTTGATGTTTGAACAAAATAATTTTGGACAGTACTGCAAAGTTAAATCATTAATGCAAGTGCACCTGGGTACTAGTGGCTTATATTCTCTCTCTCTCTCTCTCTCTCTCTCTCTCTCAGAGTACTAATAATTCTAGCATCTTTTATAGTTTAACATTATATTGGTTTAAGTGAGTGCTAGCTACATGGCACATTTCCTTAATAATCTGGATGTTCTTTAAGGCTGCCTTGACTTGAGACATGTTAGCAGCATGTCAAATGTTTAATAGTATAGTATAAATAGTATAGTGTATAGTGTAAATTAAACTGACATAGGTAAGTGCATCTTCAAAAGATGAAACAGATCAAGTTTTACATGTGAATTCATGCTTGCACTACAGTGTTTCTCATAATGCACTTTAGTGCATCCTTTAAAAATAAAAATGTAAAGAGGACCCTAAAGTTCCATATTCTGAAAGATGCATTCATATCTGTGGATGGTTGTAATCTCTCTGGGATTTTCCTACAGCCCTTTTTCTTTATGAACCGTCTGCAGCAGTGGGCAAGTCTGTTGAATAGCAACAGCCTAGTGATGGTGGTTTAACTTCTAATGGTCAGAGGTATCCACTTCAGCTTTTCAAATAAAAGTTTGGGGGGCTTTTTTCCTTTTGGGGGGGGGGCTGGGGGGGTGCCTAGCTTTTAAGCATAAGCTTGAAGTTGAGCAGGAGCAGCAGATGTATTGGGCACATCCCTCATCCCAACAACAGGATTTATTTTAAATATAATTGTTTGCTGCTGCTGTTAGAATGCAACTTAGTCTGTGTATCTAATAAGTGACAAAAAGTGAAAGGGGACAGATTTTGTGCACATCATGCCCTCAAAAAGCCCTTTTTATAGGCTGTTTCTTATTAAATACCGATTTTTTTTCAATTTAATTTTTGCAGTAATTGTTCTCTGGGTTAAAATTGTATCTGTAGAGTGTTCTAGTATTGTGCTTGTCCATGGACGTTGGCAGAAACAAGATTTTATGTCTTACTGATCCAGCCATTCATATCCACCACCAATTCCATGCTCACTTCTGCACACACAAACACCCATGGTCATGATACAGTGGTTGCTGTACACAGTTCACTGTATCTTATTGCATCTTGCTGGGATTTTTTTACAGAACCGCATGGAGGAGTCCAAAGCCTTGTTCCGAACAATTATCACCTACCCCTGGTTTCAGAACTCTTCTGTCATTCTCTTCCTTAACAAAAAGGATCTTCTGGAGGAGAAAATTATGCACTCTCATCTAGTAGACTACTTTCCAGAATTTGATGGTGAGTGAAATGAATGTGTAGTTGGTGGGTTTGGTCATAATTTATCAGTCTATTTTATTTTTAATTTTGAAGTTGTTTCTGTGCTGCTGTCTAGGTGGATGATACATTACCTGCCCATTGCCTTACTTAGTGTGCTTGATACGTTATTAATTTAGGATTACCATATCACCCTTTTCTTATAATCATTGATATTCTGATGGAGAATTATGCAGAAATATTCATGAACAAGAACATGACAATTTTCTTAAACTATGCAAACTCCCCAGGAATAATGCACCAATGAAAAATAATTATAAGGGTAAACAGTTAAACACTAACCTCTTCACATCAATACACGTGTACAAGAAAACTTAACGCAGTTTCAATATTATGACTGTTTCATTCACCATATTACACTACAGTCGATACAGTTTGTGCATTAAAGAGCTGAAAAAATTGCTTGATATGGGCATTCCAGTCAGGCCAGTGTGGAGTGCCTAGTTGCAGCGTCAAGAATTGTTTCAGAATAGGTAATGAAACTTCGTTTGTAATCAGGTGTCAAAAAGGATGCAACTGCTGCGAGAGAGTTCATCCTAAAGATGTTTGTGGAGTTAAACCCAGATCCTGACAAGATCATCTACTCCCACTTCACCTGTGCAACAGGTAAGTGTTCATGGTTTTTGTTTAACATGTTTGAAAAATGGCAGCAGCAAAAAGTTATTTCTTCTGCATTGTTTTGAGTTTTATGTTTTTTTAGGCAGATTTCTTCCAAACACACAATTTTTTGTGTAAATTGAAGGAAGTAAATCTAGTCTTGAATTACACAGCTTGCAAGTTTGACACTAGCATATCCATGCACACAGATACATAAGGCCAAAATATAATAAAACCTGTCTTGTGGGGACACCCTTGGTTCCATCCAAAAGTGTCCTTACATGGCAGGTGGCCCTTCATCAGGGGTGTCTGTAATTTGCAACTTGGGACCATATATATATATATATACTTTGTGTGAAAAAACGCTTATGAGCGATAGGAGGATAAAAAGAGAAAAATAAGGAAAAAATCATAAAAGCAGTAACTAGGTAGCAATAAACACGTTTATTATATTGTATTTATTGTACATGTATTTAGTTGAAACGAAACATCATGTTTCCCTGACACAAAGAACAGAAACTAAACAGACTGCTGAAATGGGGAAGAAATACAGCACATTTTAAATGAATGAAATGTATTTGCAGTGACTTCCTTTACAGTCTACAGCAGATTCTTTAAAAATTAATTCTAAGATTGTACATTACATGGCACATGTTCAGTACAACATGTGCACCGTATATTTGGAAACAGCGTCATCAACATGTCACGTGTGCAAGCAAATGTGCCTGCTGGGGAAAAAAAACAACAGAATTAGATTAAACTGCTCCGTGTCCCGCTCATCTGGGGGGGGGGGGTGCTGCACAAGGCAGGTTTTACTGTACAAGTCAAAGTGACACGTATTTCGCATTTTATAATCTACTGCTGTCAGCAGATTCTTGTAAAGTGCCATGATTCTGTGGTACATTGTCTTCACACGGTGCAGTCTCACCAAGAAAACATACGTCAGTTTGCATGCAAGACCAAGGTCACCCATTATACCATGGACAGTTTTTACCCACAAATGATCAAAGCAGCACATATAGTATGTAATGTACATAGAAATCTGTTTTCTGCATTTTCCGATAATATACTTTAGTACCACAGACCCACTAACCTGGGCAGAAATCAAATACTTCCACTAGTCCAGGATGTGGTGACACACATATCAAGCTACAGAAGAAAGTACAGTGGAGCTTCTCAAAAATCTTAGAATATGGAAATATGGGTCTTATCTGGGAGCAGTCTTAATTAGTGTCAGTGTCTTCAGGGATCCAGAACCTGCTCTCCATGGGGTATTTGGTTATTGGGTAGATAATTGCTATTACTAATACAGCAATCAGCAAAAAAAAAATACAAAAAAACCTGATGAGCTACTCAGTAGTGGCTTTTAATGGGCAGATGATCAGTGATATATCTTGTGGCCATGGGCCATTGAGTTCCTATATCTCTCATTTGAAAGTGAAGATTAAATAATGCAGTTTTCAGGTTCCATCAGGATGAAAATATGAAAAGTTTATCCTCATGGGCCTGCTTGACAACATGCAGATTTGTGTTGCAGATGGGGAGTCCAAATTAACAATCTCTGATTCTTGCAGACACAGAGAATATTCGCTTCGTCTTTGCGGCAGTGAAAGACACCATCCTGCAGCTGAACCTGAAGGAGTACAACCTGGTGTGAGATGGAGGTGCCCACCATGGCAGCAGCAGCATACATCTCCTCCGCAATTCATCGTCAACTTTGTGACAAGTGTCCTTGACCCTCACATACATGCATTCACTTTGGATTGATGTCTGCTGGGCCCGCCCCTTCCCCACCCTGTGTGGGTGGCCCGTCTGTCGTCACCTGCAAGCTGCCACATGGCACACTGGGCTGTGCCAGTGAGGTTGTTGCTTTTTCAGTCTTCTCTTCACCTGGGTGTTAGAGTGCTAGGCTGGCCTTTCTGCCCACCACATGCCTGCCTGACTGCCTGTCTGGCCGTGTCCCTTGAGTTGCACAGGATCTTGTCTCTCACTTGCCTGCCTGCTTCTGTCTCCTGCCCTGTCTTCTGATCTTCTGTCATTTATTCAAAGGCGTTTTGTGACACCATTTCATCTTTCATGAAGATGGTATTTTAACTCTGACCACGACGTATGAAGAGATGTCGGCTATCTTCAGGATAATTGTCTATGACCACTGCTCTGAAAGCAGCTGAGAAATAGCAGCCATTTTATTGCACTTGCTGTCCTGGTCAGCAAAAGTATGACTTTTAAAGAATTGTAGACATGGAGGCCATAGCCAAAAGAGCCACTTGAAAGCGGTATAAAAGGTGTAGCCCTCGGGGTACACAAATTACCAATGCCAGCAGCAGGAAAGGTTAACAACTTGGATTCAAGTATGTCATGGAGTGTCTGCATTTCACAGACTTTAACTGATGCTACAGGACTAAGTTATTTTAAATGAGTTTTTTTTTCTATTTATCAGCAAACTTTAGAAGAACATTGTGAAACAGGCAGGAGACAGGACATGAAATCCCATCTGGATGTTCTCCAGGAGCTAGCACTCCCAAGCTGTGCACAGAACTTTGGAAAAGAGATCCACAAGAAACTAAAACCATTGCCCTCCGATGTCTGTCAGGAGATGAGAGAAGTTATGGCATCAGCAGATGTTTGCTGGCAGCAGCAAGAATGCTACAGCTTTTTATGTGAACATGGAGACTGATACTGTCTTCATGAGCTTAAATGTGTCAGGGTTAACCAGCATGCATCTGAGTGCCGTGAACGGTCTTGGAGCGCCTATGCAGTGAGGAAGGATAGACAGATTGTTCGATGCTTGAAGCCACATTTTGTGCCTAGAGTGGTGTCATCATAAATGTCACTGGTGTTGTAGTTGGTCAGGTACCTTCACCAGCCTGTGGATCCTGTTGGATTTCTCATGTTTGGTCATGCAGCAAAGCAGAAATCTGCACATGCCGCAGGTTAAGTGCTCTTGGCCAAAGCACAATGTTAGAACTGGGCAGGTGTGTGGTGGCTGATAGAAACTTTCTATTCAGCTCCTGACCTGTACTAGGCTCACCTGCCTTCAGTTCCTTTCCTAGGTCAGCTCAGTAGCAAGGGTGAGGTAATTCTCTTGAGGGAAGGCACTTTTAATCAGCTTTCTTTGTTGTCATCCTCAACTGTTCTCTTTTCCCTTTCCCAGGCTTGTCTCCTTTCCTCTCCCCATCCCCCACCCCACCACCACCGCCTAACCAACCAAGGAGAAAAATGCATGTAAACAATAAGTGTTAAGAATAGACAAGTACTCTGTGAAAAGGGTTATAACATTTTTTATAATTGACAAAAATAATATGATGAAAGGTAGATGTATGGTGTCCAAGTATTGCCTGTTTTCTTCTCAAAAGACCATACAGTCTGATCATTGTAACCCCTGTCATGGGTTTTTCTTTTCTGTGGGTTACAAGACCTTTCAGTTTTCATTGAAGATTTTGTTTTGTAAGGAGAATTGAGGTTTATCCCTCTGGGTTCTGTTGTAATGACAGCTTTACAGGATAAATAGCTTAGGGTGGCATAATAAAGCTGCAGTTAGTGGGGGGAAGAGGTAAAACAGAGGCTTCCATGCACCATCCTGTACCATCCCATGTCCGAAGCAAACTGTAGATAATTGGAATGGCATGCCTCCTGATCCTTCCCCATTTAAAAAAAATGTTTACATCCAGTGTCTTTGTTTTTGTTCTGTTGAATTCCTCTTTTCAGAACAGGCCATAAATATGTGATTTTCTATGGCAACGTTGCTGTGGTTGGGTGTGTGGGTGATGTTTGTCTTCATGCTTTGAGTAGCAGAGTGCAGTGAAGATCACAATCGGCTGCTTAGCCGCAAGGCAAAGGAAATGTACCTGTTACAAAATGGAACTAGATTTTTTTTTTTTTATATATATAGCAGTTCTCTTTGTTGAATGGCGCCTTGTGGAGCTGTGCATCCAGGATCGTTTGTCTGGGCATGCAGTGTGGGAAGGGACATGGGGCAGGCCAGCATATAAAGGGCACAGATCATTGTGTACAAAGGGAAGTCAGCACTCGGATGCATGAGCAGACGTCTCTCTTGTAGCACCCAAATGAAGTTATGTACCCTTTTGCAAACATAGAAGCTGTGCAGCAGCTGCCATTTGGAGGGTGAAGGAGTAGGGCAGCTGGCCAGGAGGGAAGAAGAATATAGAGGGGGGAATGTCTTGTGCAATCGACAGGCATGAGCCGACCTCATCAGCATAGTGTGCATCGTGGGATGATGCTGTTTGGTGCGTGTTTCTCTTCATGAATGTTTTTGGTCCCAACTGGCCCTCGTTCGCTGGTCAGCGACAACAATACTTTTTGTAATAACGGGTTGATGAAGACATACCTGGATATCCTTTTTGCATTCAATCACTGGTTTCATTTCTGTTCGTCCATTGTCAGATCTTGGCCCTTTTCCATCTTTTATTAGTTTGTTCAAAGTATGGTGCAATTTATTAGCACGCAGTGCGTCAGCCAGCGCACAAGTCACACATTGAATATCTAAACATGTTTTTCATCAGACGGCTGCTTCTGCCAGGCAGTTTGATATCTAAGAGAAAGAGAAATGGATGGGAATAATTGGAGCAAAGGGCTTTTTACATATGCTGTGACCGGTGGGTTGGAAACAGTGAAGATGATAGGCTGCAGCAGGATACTGAGTTGCCACCAGCATTAACATCCACTTGGCAGCTCTGATTTTGAAGTTGGTAGGACTGTTGAAGCAGGAAGCTTAAGCTAGACTGGCTCTTGCTTTATTGTGACCTTTGTCTGTTGGAAGGTCGTGGCGTGAATGGTAAAACTGTGTGCTGCTTCGCCAGTGCACTGGAGATGCGAGAGACAGAAGGTCAAGCGCCATGGTCTTAGTGTTTGGAGATTGGGGGACCAGAAGAGGGTGGACTCTGGGGGATGAGACATCTGTTTTGACTGCACAGCATCTGTTTCTTTCTATCAGACAAAGAACTGCCCTGGCTGTGGCAAGCCTCATATGATGTCATGAATGTGATTATTTGTATGAAAAGTATGAAAACAACAAAAATAGATTATGTACATAGTTACAGATCTGTTTTGTGTCACTGTGTAACCTGAACTGTGAACGACTTTGCTATACTTTGTACCACTTGGACAGCCAGAGACTCAACACATACATTGTCCTGCATTCTGTGGTCCCCCCACCTTCCCTCTTCCAGTCTTGTGAACAGTTCTTGACATATGCTTTGAGTTTTGGAGCCCATTTGTGTTGCTTGTATGGATGGATGGACACGCACATGGTCATGCTTGCTCTGTCCTTCCTCCCTCCACATGGACATGCAGGTGGAAACTCCTTGGCTGCCTATTTTTTCTGGTGTCTTCATTGTCATGGATTTTTTTTTTTGGCAGGGGTGGGGGTGGTATCATCAACTGTAGATCCTAATCCTTGTGTTCACTTTTTTTACCCAGTTTTTTTCTTCCAGCATTCTTTATGCATTTCAAGGTATCTTTGTTCCTTGTTTATCACTGTCCACCCCATATGTCTCTGCTTTCATGCCTTCTTGATTCTATTATAATGTTTTGAGAGCTATTTTATTTTATTTATACATTTTGTAAAAGTTGACCATAAAGGGTTACATAGGTGTTGACACATTTCAAGATCATTACCAGATTTTTGTTGGTCATCCCACCATCCTGTTCACTCTGTTATGTATCTTGATGTCAGACCTGTTGACATTTTTGTTTGTTTTTTCTTTCAGTCCTTGGCTTTTGATACTGTGTGCGTGTATGATAATGCGGTTTCAAGTATAAAAATATTTCATGTAAGTGTGTACACATAATTACTCCTTAGTCGGTTTTGTATGTGCGAATGTGTTGTTTGAATATTACAATCGTCATGAAATGAATTTGAAGTATATTCATATAAATTTCAATTTTCCCAATTTTTTGTGAAAGAATTATATAAATGAATGTTGGGGGAGTGGAGATTTGGGGTTTTATTTCCTTGGGTTTGATGGGGAGGAGTGATCTTTGGGGTTTTTTTCAATGTGTAGGCATTTGTACCTACATACTCATTGGATGCAGAAAGCATATTTTTTGTTGTTTCTTTGGCCCATCTCCTGTTACTTGTGCTATGACTGTGCTGCTTGGTGATTACTGTGTGCAGGGTATAAAGCTAGGACAAGAGAACACGATCCTTTGCTGATGGAACCCAAGTGTCTTTTGATTTTATTCATAGGCATAAGTCTTGCTTCCCCTCTCCCCTTTATCTCAAAAAGGCTTTCTGTGCTTGAAAGGTGAACAGGATATGGCAGAATGGGGTTTGGTCATTATCTTTGTCAGTATCACTTAGTGTGTCTGTGAAAAGCTGCTGTGCAGGTACAGTGGCTGGGAGAGAAGTAGAGAGTGGTGTAGTCGGTAGACATGCAGGCACCTGTCAGCACACCCTCCAAAAAATCACACAAGGTTGTAAAAGGATAAGACTCTTAGATTTTCTGACTTGGCAGGACAAGACATTATTTAGCATTGTGGTTTATTGAGTCATGGCTGCTGCATTTGGTTCAGAATGCTACTGAAAGAATATTAAAGTATTTACAGATGCTGTTTTGTGCTCACTAAAGAGTAAGAATTGCTGGTGAACACAGACCTGTTTATATCTGTAATATTCATCGAAAGGCAAAATGGGAAGTTCTGCTTCCTGAAGGGGACCATTCACTGCTCCTAAATTTTTTAAAAGTATTATTTGTCTTTTATATTTCTTCCCCCATCCATTTTTTGGGTCCATCAGCAAAGAACAGTTGTTTCACATCTACTTACCACATGATCTGGCTGTCCCAGTTCAGTAACTGTGCATCACAAGACAAACACTGTAGTAGTAGCTTAGTGTGGGTGCAGAGTCAGAGTCCAGTTCCCTCTGCCAGCACAAGCTGACTCTTGGCCTGTGCGTAGTTGACTGTTGTGATCTAAATTTCTCGTCCGCTGAGTATATCTGTACCAGTGTCCAAGACTACATGACGAAAGATGTGTAAACACTTTTTCACTATGTGGAATGCTTGAATCTTTGTTGCTCTGATCTGTTGGTGTTTGTTTGCTCTTATAAATTGTTTGGAATAACTGGTTAAACGGCAACCTGGAGATTGTATGACAAGGCTGCCCCACTTCTTTCTGATAGGTGTGCAAGCAGATAGCAAGGTTGAGTGGGGATTGACTGTCACGTTTTTGAGAGAGCTTATGTAGTGAAAAGGCATTTTGATATTTTTTAAGTGCAGATGTACTAGCTTTTCTATGTTATTTTTTTCATTTGGGTTTGTGTAAATCCATGTTTTGACTTTGCTACTAAATCATGTCACTTAGATAAAGGAGAGGTGTGCTCTTGAGAAGACCAAGATGAGAAGGGAATCCAGTTTTTTTTTCTCTTATAGCTTATATTGTGAACTTTTTTTAAAGGCCAGTCTTTATTGAGAAATTTGAAACTCCATTAGCCCCTTTATACAACAGTCATATATTGACTATAACAAACAAAGCACCTTGTTGGGTGATACGTTCTCAATCAGGTCCTTGGTGCAGTAGTGAGGAAATGTCAGAAGTTGTAGACTGGGCATGAATATGACTATGAAATGGGGATAACTTTGTGTGTACGCATGTTTGAGTCAAAGCACATGCATGTATCTTCATGCGTAAGAGAATTTTATTTATTTTTCTGCCTCTTTATCTGGTCGTGAATGGTGCAATGGAGACCTTATCTTCAAGGTAGGAGTTACTGTTTGATCCAATGAAAGAAGACTGATTACTCTGTACTTTGCATTCCCTGCCAGGCTTCCATGCACTTACTGAACAGAGAATTTGACTAGTCAGTTTTATTCCTGACCACACCAGTACACCACCCATCATTTAATTACCTCTGTTACTCTTTAGTCACACTGCTGTGTTCTTTTCTGCAATGACTTGGTGCTGCACACCAAGTTGATGTAGTCGTTGGATAACAGCTATTTTTTTTAAGTACCAGCATGCATTATTTTGGTGGGCAACCAATCAGGCTGGAAATTGCAGGTCAGGTTAAAGTGTTCATTTTGTAGACTTTTAAATAGCCTTGTTTGTGGCTAGTGAGTAGTGTACTATTATTAGCAGGGGAATCAGTCTCTCATTTTGTATTTGCAGGCTTGGGTGAAAGGGTAAGAAATAAAAGACTTCTGACAATCTGTGATAAGGGGAGGATGGAACTGCAAATAGTGTGGCAGGCCACAGGAGGATGTAAGGGGACCTTTTAATTCAATTAGCATAGGTTTTATAGTCTGAAATGCTTCACACTGATAGCATCAGTCAGCATGCTAAGTGGATGATATTTTGGTAACTTTCATCAAGCTGTATGAAGAAATTTGCATCAGAGGTTGTGCTTTTTTTTTAAGGGTGTCAGCATTAGTGATTCAAAGTTTATGGAACAGATCTCCATGGGAAAAGATTAAGTAGAGAGTATGTGATTGCCGTGACTGCTAATAGTAAAAAAGGGATGGGGTTACTGGTATACAGTGACCTTTTATAGGCCTTTCTGATTTACAAACAAAATGGTTTGTTGAACCATTGCATCTTTATATTGTATCTTGACCTTTTAGGAACTGTTTGGTGTTTTCATGTATTTACTGTTTGAGAGCAAAATGTTTGAGTGCGGAGTAGTTCATTAGAGCTCTCTTGCACTCGTATTCAAACATGAAAAATAGATTTTTTTAAATGCCTTTATTGAAAAAATGTACATACTAGTGGTTCGTTAAAAAATATATTAGTATTCTTTAGACTAAAAATTGCAGAAAGCAAAGCAGTTTACATTAACATGCCAAGGACCGGATAACACGTGCATGATGAAACAGCAGGAAGCAAATTGTGTAGTTATTGGTGATGAGTATGGGATCCAAAATTGCATTCTTCATTTGAGGGTGGATAGACCTTTTTTGTCCCTTCAGCTCTATCAATGTTTTTTGGAGCAGTCGGCTCTGATTTTTTAAAAATAAACATTAGATTGTGCATGGAGGCAAAACTTAGAATTCTTAAAAGTGGAGAAACTCTCACTTTCAAAAGGTCGTGTGTGTGATTTCCTATGTGTGCTCTATTGTGTGTGTGTGTGTGCTCCATTGTGTTTGTGTATGTGCGTGTGTCCGTGCATGCATGCACAGTCACTTGCATGCAAGTGGGAGAGAGTTGTGGTGACACATTCTGTACTCGGAATGGGGTTACCAGTTTTTTACCCCCCATTCAAATAGAAGTAAATACCTTGGAAGAAGATGACTATACACCAAAGGACAGTTCTCTGAGATACATTTTACGGTTATAGCTGGCTTTCTGGAGGGAATGTGAGGCTGGCACATAATTGTTTATTGAGTTGTGAAAATAGCTGCTTGTGAAGATAATACATATAAGTACATATGCCATGTAAATAATGTCAGTAAATGTTTTAAAAAAATGCAGACCTTCTTATTGTCTTGGTGACATGATATGCTATGAAATCTATGTTGGTTTTTGATAGATGTTTAATTGCTTGAAAAGCTCAATGCATGTTCGAGCAGTTGAAACCAGTTCTCTCTTGCTCGGTGCATCTGTGAGCATGTCTAAATGGCTGAAACTGGTTGGTTGTGTCTGCTCGCCAGATGGTTACAGATGTGCAATTAAAGCATGCCGTCACAGCTGTCTTCAGTCACTAAGAAAGCAAGATGGTTTGGCAGGTTTCACATTATTAGGGGCTTGAGATGTGATGTGGATAATGTCAACAAATCAGAGCAAAAGCATCTGTCCTTGGTGAATCGTAGAATCATGTGATTTGTTATCACCATAATCAAGTGTTCCTGTGAAAGAAATATGGAAGTAGGTGTCTCTTCCAAATAGGTGCATAGTGCTAGTTGTATAGCCCTTTACCTTTGTGTTCCATCATTTGCCACCTTCATTACCAGAGATAACAACTGGCCCCAGATGAAGCCATTGTACATAGGGATTGTAGGCCACTTTGTGCTGTGAAATTGTTGTAGGGTGAGGATTAAGAAAGCACCTGTAAACCATTTTTCTCTCATGCCTTCCACAAAAAGTGTTAAACTTCAATCACCTTTTTGCTGCAGGACACAACAAATATAGCCACAGCACAACCACTACATCTCTAGCATTGTGTAATGTGTGTGCATGTGGGGGGTGTGTGCAGGCATGGTCTTCACCTCCCTGCTTCTTACTGGGCTGAAGGAATGGCAGCTATAGACTGTGCGGAAGCATATGAAGATCTGATGTCATCTCCAACAATATAATTGCAGTCCGGCTGGCTAAGCTAGTGGCTTGAACCTTACTAAATCATAGAGTAAATTAGGTCTGCATATGTGCAGTCCTGATAGTAAATTCATGCACTATATTTGGACGAGGGGGGTGGGGCAGGTTGATATTTTTGTACTGGTGAGTTTCCAAATCTTCGCTTGGTTCTTGTTAAGAGTGCGGTACTATCATATCACTTTTTAAAGGACACTATATTTTTGTTGGGAAAATGCAGGCTTCAGATCCCTGAACTAAATAGCTAACTGAATGCTTAGTTTTTGCAGTACTTGACCATTGCACATCTGATATTGGAGCTTTTGGGCAGGGACAGTGGGTTATGTTTTAGATACATGGACATGGCTAAAAGTGATTACCTTGCAGAAAGTGAGCCTAACTGTAAGTGTTGAAGAAACAGCTTCTGGGAGTCTTACCACATGTCAGGTATGTCAGCTTTTTGCAGTCACATTGTATCCCCACTTCCCTGCACATGTGCGTTTGCACCACATCCTTAATTTCCCAAGTACTTGTGTGGTTGTATAAATAAGGTTTTTGCACGGAGAACCTCAAGATTTGATCTAGCTGTGCCATAGCCTCATTTTAGTGTTGCCACAAAATTGCAGTTGAGGTGGTTTAAGGTTGACAGTGGAAATATTGTTCCCTGCTCTTTACCTGCGCCTTTATTTGGTTGTTCACATGGTGGCTACATAAAACTCCTACTTCCAAGGGATATTTTATCCCCAGTAGTGCACATAGCAGTGGTAAATGTGATATTTACATGCATGGGTCACACTTTTTTTCTGTACCCTGCTGCTTGCAAAAGAAGGGTGTAAATAGTTTGCAGTGGCAGTCCATTTTGTTCTGCTCTCGTACAAAGTGTAAGATGCATGAGAGTATTTTTTTCACCATTAGAATGTTTAAAGTACCTTCTTTCCACTTTCAAGGCCATGACAAAAAGGTGTGCTTTTTACAATACAAAATTTATTTGGATGGCAGAAGAGTGGCGCCATATCTGATGTTTATTGACCACATATAGAATTTTTCATCGCTGATCTCAATGAATGAAGGTCATTACATGTTTATTATAGCATTTTGCAGTTGAGAAGGCATCAGCACATTTCTTTGAGTCAGAAAGGGTGGGTGAGCTTATTACCAAATTTATGAAGCTTAATTGGTGGAGTTTGAATGTTGACTATTTCAGTTGACTGATTGGCAGAGGTATGTAATCAGTTGTACATACCTAATTTGTGTAACAATATTTTCAGTGTACTTAAAATGTTCAATCATAATCATTTAGGGACAGATGTAGGTACAGTCAGACCTCAATACAGTTTCTTAAATGAAGAGTATCCACAGTCTTGATATGAAGAGTGATCTTTGTCGGTTGGGGTGGGGTGGGGGAGCAGTAGCATAGTGGTGATCCAGGCTTTGCCATGGATACAAAGGGTTAGAGGTTGTGCATGTAGGGCTCACACATGTTGCATGTGGCACCTGTTTACTGACTGCTGGGGGCTTTCTTCAGGTGAATGTACTCCGGTTTGCTCCCTCCTGCTTTTCCTTCAGTACCCTTCATTGCTGTCCTACTCCCATCATAGGACAGCTTTTGTTGCCAATAGATTCTTTAACAACAGATAACTCACTTTTCATGGAGGGGATGGGGCAGTTGATAAGTCTTTAGATTGTTGAAGATTACGTGTTGTGCATTGTAACATGTCTAGAAAGCTTTTGACTTCATCTCTTATTGGTTTATGGTGCGGTTCATATCTGTGAGCGTCTGGCTTGCCTATAACTAGTGCTGTTGTTTGTGCGGGCACCTTATTACGCTGCAAAGACTGTCTTTGCCATCCATTGTCTGCACAGTGAATGAGAACAGCATATTTATTTCCCGTCTAATGCCCATGAGGACAGTAAAACATCACCCCATGTTACTTTTACGGTTTGAATCTGTTCTCCTTTTCCAGTCATGACCTTCAAAAGCACTGTGTGATCTTGTTTGAGGTAGAGATTGCCCAAGTGACGTCTTTGCTGTGATCTTTGGAACTGTACACCTTACAGGGAGGTGTCAACAAGACACCCAGGTGTGTCCAGTTGATCAAATGACTTTGTAGAGAATGCCCCAGAATCAAGTGCATTCATACTTGCGATGGCAGGGTCGCAGGAAGAATGTTAGTGAATTACAGTTTGGTTCCATCATCACTGTAAATCAGGCCTGCAGTGGAAGATGCATGTAAATGTCAGCATGGAGTATTTCACATGCAACGACAGTGTTCATTTGTTTCTCAGCAGGAGTTGCACAGGTATGCTTGCTGACTCTGTGTCAGTTATAGATGGTTGTCTACAAGCACACAGCAGCAGTCAGGTTTGGACTTGCCGGCTAGCTTTTAGTATCTAAGCAGTCATGGTTGCACTTTCTCTGCTTGAATATCACAAGATTAAATATTAGGAGGCAATGGTTCACAATGTATTCTGCAGTGGCTTCTTAACCAGACAGTAGTATAATCCCAGATATTTTGCAGAGAGCTTTTTCTAACAGTTGCACCAGGTGTGTTGTCTTTTGTGTGGCTATGAGCAAACTATTTACTGCATCAAGGAATGTTTAAAATTCTGGCCTCCATCCACACACACATGCCCATCTGTCACATGACCACAGCTTGATTAGCCTTCATCTGGTCAACAGAAAAGACCCTTAAAGAGTAAGATATGCTGTCAATGCTTTGTCCAGTGGTGAACATTTTTTTTACTGATTAAGAACACTTGATGCTTTCAACACTTTTTTTTTTAGTGAAAGAGTTGTCATATATTCTTAAGGTTGTCCAAGTAATCAGAAGGTTGCACTGTAAAGTGGCCTGTATTTTATTATAACCACCCTGTACTGGTGTGCATTATTGTTGGAACTGGCTAATTGTAGACTGTGGGAGACAATAATCATGAACAATTTTCAACTGATGACATCTTTTTAAAATTAACGACATTTTGCATCGACATCTGCACACCGTGACCTGAACACACATTGGCAGCCTCATTCTGTGCAAAGAGCTATGTTCTGGACTAACTGATCACTCATCCCCACTTGGGGGGGGGGGGGGGCAGAACAAATTTTCAAGTGCCACTCATGATTATAAATTCTATCATTTTTAAGAGCAAGATGTCTTTCGCATCACTCTGTCATACAAACCATGCAAACTGTCTGGTTGGCTTTAATTTGTTACTTGTGAAAATTGCTGTGTTTGGAGAATGTTCACCCAGGCCAGTGGGTGAAGGTAGTAGCGATGTGACAGTTTTGTAAGATGTTTTGCAAAGAGCAACGTCCAGTGTACCTCTGGTTGCATTTAAATCATGTAGACTGCTTCAGTGCTCTTGTAAGTTGTTCTAACAATGTGTTGAAAGTTTCAAATAAGTTTTGTATGTGGTACAAATATGTATAACTAAAGTGCCATTAGAAGGCCAGGAAACTACCACTGGTGGAGGACAGCAGGTTGTAGTTGCTGAAGCCTGTCCCTCCATATTGGTGACACCTCATGTTCACCATTTAGTGCTTTGTTCCAGTGTTGATAACTGTAATATAAATCATGATAATCATTTGTATTCCACCCCACTCCCCTCCCTAGACTTGGATAGGTGAGATGTCTGCTTTCAAACAGGCCTGTTGGGATTTTGCATTATGTTCTGGACTGGACTAGAATATATAGCTGTTGGTAGGGTTCAGAAAGGATCAGGGGCTTAGATTAGGCTACTTGGTTAAGACAACAATGAATATTTTAAAAAATAGTGAATGCATACAGGTTAGGCACACTTACATGCAGACTCAAGGTTAAAGGTTTTGTTAGCCAATGTTAAGGGCTGTAGTTCCACATGCCTGCCTGCTGTATGCAGTTTAGATGTATTTGTATGACTTTGATGCTGTGTACAAGCTGATGCTGAGTTCTTGAAAAATATGCAGACTAGCCTTCTCTGTATCTGCATTCTTTGGGCTGGTGTTCAGTGTTGGTATTAGGATACAATTGTCTGGATTACTGGCAGTACTGAGAAGGGCATCCAGCTTCAGTGTGAATTTATATTCACATCCATTATAGATCTTATTTTCATCTCGATTTCAGTGAGCACCGTCGTTTTCTGAGTTGAGGCCCTAAGATAGTGCCAGCTTGTGATTGAAGTGTAGCTGGACTGATCTGGAGATCGCAGTGCTAGCAATTTAATAAGCTGTGCTTCACGTACTGACCCATGAGGCTGGTGCATATTCTGTTCAATAGAGTTAAATTTTATCAGTAGTCCATAATTAGTGATGGTTGTAATGAGCTAAGCTGTCTTCATGAGGACCTTTACTGTTTACGTTAGTGGTAACAAGTAAAGGTTGAACTCGATTAGGATACTCAACCTCCCAAGTTATATATTGATATGAGTTACCCAAACAGCAACAGTGTTATTGCTGATTGTTGATAATTATTAAGATGTTTTACAAGCATGTAGTACTTGAGCAGCAAATTGGCACTTTCCTGGCCAGGTGCTCCTTCCATTTTACTTCCCCCTCATCCAGACTTGTCATTTAAAGCCAAAAGCAGCTTGTAGAATGGGTGGGATAATGCCAAGTACAGGGTGTAAGTAGAGAAGAATTTATGTCTTATTAAATCTGTAGTTTTCAAGAACATAGAAACAGCAAAACCTAACGATACATGAGTATTTTATTGCATTTTATAGTGGAGGGTGGGGTTAAGTGGGAAAGATTTAAGAAATCAAACTTGGTAACTGGAACCTTTATTTTTTTTTTTAAAGAATCTAGTGGCTTCATTGCTGCAACACAATTTGGCAACTTTGGCCAAACAATTTAAAATTTCTGAAGGGGTTTAAGAGTTTAATGTAGTTTCCATTATTATCCTTCAGAATACTGAACACACCTATACTGGCAATGTGCAAATGTAAGTATGAGCTGGAGATATTTTACATTGAAAGATACCTTTCCCATATTGGTGGCATTTTGTCCACATTGATTTAACTGTGCGTCTGTCCTGCAGTTTCTGACTTCCTATAATGTGGATTGGGAAAAATAAACTGCTTATCATTGTAATATCTTGTATCCAGTTTTCTGCAGGCTGGAATATGGTTTGGGCTGTAAAATAATAACATTGGTCCTGTTTTGGTGATTCATAGGTTGGCAGATCTGCTAACCAAGGGAAAAGAAATGCTCCAGGCTGCTAGGCTCACACATTTGATATATTCATGCATATTGATAAATGTGGTCACATTGAGAGACAGACAAGGAAGATGAATGCACCCTTTATGCTTTCCAAGACAAGTTGTAGAAATTGTGGCCACAGAAGTTTGCACTGTGTTCTTTTATGACTAGTTGTTGTGGCAGATGCCTTTGTTGTGCAGTCCCCAATAGCCTTTTATTATAGATTTAAAACATGTTGGCTTCTTTTAAAAGATTAAGTACCCAAAGGCTATGATATAATAATGAATATTCAGCCTTTAGATGGAGTGGCACTTTCAGGTCAACAAAATATCTGTAGATTGGTTGTATTTCATTAGGTTCTTATTCACTGTAACCCTTCCTGTGATAAGGCCTAAGCTGGTGGCTTTGCATAGTGACCTTTGCCCTGTCATCATTGGGGTTTATTCTTAATAGAAAATGAACCAGAATCAGAACTTAGAGCGGTCTTAATAGAGAGTACATTTAGTGTAACCCAGAAGGGATTGGTGAAAAAAATGTTGGTCTTATGTAAGAGGGAGTTGTAATAGGGAAGGTCTTAATAGGGACGTTTTGCTGCATTGAAATGGCAATGACTGTTTTTAGTCCCCCGTAGATGGATGAATAGGGCAGAGATACCATTTGCTGCATCCTTTGACTCTCTAAATAGTAACCATGGTTGACTTTAAAAAAAATATATATCACATGAAGACTTCCAGCAAGTCTGTCAGTTACCAACTACAGGTAATTTTGGAGAGGATTGTGTTTTTTGTGGATGTAGTCTGCTTTGTGTATGTGTTTGCTCTGTGTACATCAACATGCTTTGAAATGGCAGACATCTCATTTTTTGACTCTTTTTTGGAGGGGGAGGGGGGAATCATTCTGGTGTGCATGAGATATGTATGCATTGTTTTAAAAATTAGGGTTGAGAGTTAAGTGACCTTTAATTCTCGTTAAACCCATCATCTAATGTCATCGCTAAGCAAATTAGATGCTTCATGCTTCATGCTTCATGCTTTGACTTTCATCTGAAAAGGAAGAACACATATAAGATATATAGCCGTTTTTGGTCTAACACAAGCACTCGTATTTGTTGTGAAAGCAGTCTTTTCAGTATGTGTGCTTTAAAAAATTTGCACCTTATTCATGAAAAGGAATGAATGTAAGTGGCAGGTGGGGGGAAATCGTCTATCATGATACAAGGGGTGAGGGTAGGAATGACGGATAAAGCTGTAATGATCTGGTAATCACAACTGCAATTTAGAAGTGTCAAGTGACATAATAGGGAGGGGGGAAATAAGATATCATTTAACGACATAAATGGTTCCATTTGTGACCCCGTTTTTTATGAGAGCAGCACTTCATGTTACCACTTGGCAGTCTGTGGTCATGCTGCCCCCCCCCCAACCCCTTCTTTTGCTGCCCCCCCCCCTTTCTTTGGAGGTATGTAGCTGTGCAACGAGCAGACAGTTGTGCAGAATAGTGTGTGAGAGTGGAGTGCAAGCAAAGTCCAGCACGCAAGCAAGGCCTCTCTACTGCTGTGACTGCATATGACAAACTGTATCTGTGGTTCCTGCATGTGGTATGATTGTGCTGGGTGCTTTGTAGTTTTGGTTATCTGGCCCTAGGTCAGGTAGCATTGTCTACACACATTGCTACAATATTAAAAACTTTTTTTTTCGATGTTAACAGTGCTCAAAACTTTTGAAAATAAAACTTAGATGTACACACACACACCTACAACTTGACTGTATTTGACTTGTGATTTTTCTTCAGATTGGCGTTTCTGTTTTAGCTTTGGGTGGGAGAACTATCTGAATCTTTGGTCAAAAATTAATTTTAAAAGCATGCTAAAAGAACTAGGCTGCAAGGATTTGATAGAAAGCTAGAAAAAATGCATATTAGGCAAACATTCCTTTCCACAAGATAGGCTGTAACCAACATGCATTCTAACTTCATGCAGCACACAAGGAAGCTCGATTTAAAACTGAACAGTTGTCATATATGTTTCATGTTCATGTATTGTCAGTGCACAGGCTAACCCATCTGTTGGGGGCTACACGTTTCAGCTAACCGTAGTTATATTTGTACACTGCATTCAAGACCACACATATACACACATATACACACATACTTGTGCTGAAGTTTTTGATGTTTCACTGCTATTCACACTCTGGCTATTTTTCAGTCGTATTTTTGAGATGGTGCATTATGGTGTGGCCAAATGTACTGCAATCTGCTCTGACAGAATAATCCTTGGTTAGTACCATAACGCCATACTCAGTACTGCTAGCATTAGTTTTTTACAGTTCAACCCAGGCAAACAACAGTGGTAAAGATGACTCCAACAGTATGAACAAAACAGAATTTTTTAAACCTTGACAGATCTGCACACATACAGTCATCTGTAGTCTTTTTGAGAAACTGATCGTAGTCGAAATCTATGCTGCAGGCATCTGTGTTAGTCTTACTGCACTGCTCTCATTTCACTTAGCCCTGTCATGCAAGACTGGCATTAAAATTTAGATGTCATAACATTTAGCATAATTGCAGGCCTAGAAGTTTCCAGAACACTCTGTTTTGGGTAGACGTTTTGCACCTCATGCACTTAACTGTCTTGTGTCCAGTCTTGGGGCTACCAAGATTCAGAAAGATTGACCAAGGTAGACCATCACAGACTTTTAGCAACCAACAGGAGCTAAATGTTTGGCAACGTCTTTGAAATAAAACATTTCAGATACCAAAATTTCAACCATGGTTGCTCTTTTCAAACTTTGATCACAGTGTGGGTGAATTACACCTTTTTGTAGCAGAATACAAAACGATTCAACCACACCTGCTTTTCTCTAACATTTAGAACAAAATTTTCGTCTGAAAGCTGGAAATACAATGCCATATTAAACCCTATCAAAATTGGGATTTTGACAATAACCCAAACAAGATTATAGTACAGTTATCAGCGAGGTGACAGGTACTCCTGACGAGCACGTGCAGAGAAGAGAACAGGCTCAACCAGCTCGCCATAGTAATCAACAATGGCTAGTGATCCCTGGCACACGGCTACGATTTCCTGCAGGTGTCGATCGCACACACAGTCACTGTAATGCAGGAGCAAGCTCCTCAGGCATGTGGCATATGATGTACTTCGCTGGGGCAAAAAGAGGTCCTCAGGTTCCTGAAAAAGTCGTGAAGCATGGCTAGCTTAGCAGCAGGTGCATCCATGGTGAAAGGAGCAAACATCAGATAAGCTCCCCACAAGCATTAGGAAAAATAAATCCTCTCATCCTGCTCACTCATGGATTATACTGGCCAGCGCAAGTATTCAGTTCTAGATGTGGGTCTCTAGTGCAGGTTAAAAGTATGGTCCCGCAGTCTATTTTTGTCACTAGGGGTGGGTGTTTGTTGCTTAATGTCCCGCTGCAAACTAGGTGCATATCAGGACGGTATTGCTTAGACTAAGTTCACATGCTGTCGCAACACAGGCTTTAGTCCCACCCAGTCACATTATACTGACACCAAGCCAACCAGTCCTAGTACTGCTCCCTATCGTGCCAGCCATCTGGCAGGGCAGCTCCTAGATTGCCGGTTTTGAAGGCTTGGGTACGGGTCGGCCGGGAAGCTAACCACTGACCTACTTCCTCTAAAGCGGACACCTTAACCTCTAGACCACCAAGGCAGTCTTGTCACTAGGGAAAGACGTGTTAAGAGTTGAGCACGTTTATCTGAGCCAGCTTTGTGAAAACTGCTCTGCTTCATCTCACTGGACCCTTCCCCCAGTCCTGCAAGTGGTCAGATGATCGTTCAACCCTGGCTGCACCGAGGGCATTTTGTCAGCACCACGCCAGCAGAAGCAAGCACAGCCACTCTTGCTTAGCCACAACCAGTAACACCAGTACTCTAACCAATGATCCCCATTTCACTGGCAGAGGCAATGAAATTCTGTGTTTCAGAGTCTGGAGTCTGCACAAGATGTCATCAACAGAACGGCTAAGAGCTAATGATGCTGTTTTCACTCGTTTCCATCTTATGTGTATTAGGGGCCAAATGTGAAAGCTTGCTGTGACTTCAGTGTAACGATGTGTCCCAGTCTCTTAGATATTGCCACAAGTGATGACACAATGTGCATAAACACAGCAAAGACTAACACCACGTGCACCTGACATTGGTATCAGCAATCAGAATAGACTGAACATGTATTTTGATCAAAACAGTGGACAAACACCAACTTCGTCAGATGAATCCAGGTCAGCAGTGGGTGCTGTGGCTTTCTGTACCAGCAGCTTGTAACGTATCAGGGCCTGACACCTACGCCACCGGTCCAAATCTGAAGACAGAACAAATTTTAGTGATAGCTTTCTTTGATTTGCCAAGGAACTGACTTGTTCTAGTAGTTCCATGAGGAAGGGTTGAGCACACCCAGTCATGGAATCAGAGATGTACTACAGTGTATCATCACAGGCTAAAACTGAAGCTTCAGGACAGAATGATGGCTGCCTGGGAAAATGATTATAAGCCAAACGCCATGCAACCGTTCCATTTTACTAATTCAGCTTGGAATGGCTGCTGATAAGTTTGTCGGATGGGATGCATGCACTGTGGGAATCATGACATCTAAATGCCAGATAAATTAGATTTCATGCCTCGTTGCTTACATTTTTTTTAAATGCCGCAGGCAGTGGAAAAAATAATTTTAACAGGTACATATTACTACAGCCAACCTGCAATGATGGGTAGAAACGGTGCCGATGTGATGCGTTTCAAGCCAGTAAGATCTGCTGTTTGCAGACGAGGGCATGACACCAGCAGAGCACTGATAGAAACATCTGTCAAATCTGCAGAGGAGCAAAGCTTGCTGTTACTGAAGACACTGTGCTTTTTAAAAAAAACGAAACAAGATCTCACCATTTTGAGGGGAAGAAGATAGCACACTGTTCTAGGTTGATCTTCATCCCAGCAAGTGAGACTTTTTGTGAGCTGACAAGTACCCAGCAAGGATTACAAATCACCAGGCAGACCATGGTTGGACTGCCTGAGAATCAAACAGCATGCCACTGAATTTGCACAGATTCCACATGAATTCCTAAGTCACTGTGAAAGTACAATGATCTCTGTACAAAGTGATCTGACTACGTTGGCATCCTCCTGGAACCTTCCTTGCAGACCTGGAAGAGTTTTATTGAATAAAAAGGCCTTCCAGAATCTTTAACTCACAAATTATGATCAAGTCTGTCCCTCTGAAGATCACAGATGGAAGTATATCTCTGTGCTGAGCCAAGCTACATAGAACAACACAACAGTTTCGGAGCATTATCCCTTCATCAACACAGACAGAGACAAGAACAGGCAAAGTAAAAATAAAACCCACTCTTTTCTGACTTCCTGATGAAGGGATAATGCCCCAAAAACAGCTGATTTTCTTGTCATTCAGTGTAGCTTGGCTCAACACCTTTTCATTAACTGAGGTTTATTTTCCATGCGTAGATTCAAACACCCAATTTTCTGTTCCTAAAATCAACGCTTTAACAATCATGCTATGGAGTACTTCAGCGGCTTCTGTTCATTCTAATCATAAGAATCTACACAACCCGAGACATCACAGAGCAGCTTCTTATGGCTAGAATAAACACAGCCTACCAATGTGGTCTGTAACCGAGTGGTTTAAGTGTTGGGTCAACGACTGAAGATACAATGGTTTGATTTTCACATTTTCCATAAAATTTTCCATTAATTTCTTTTTTCTGTTTTTGCCACACATTTTAAAACTTTGCTTAGAGTGGGATTAGGGGAGCGGTTAGGGTTGGGGTTAGGGCAGAAAGTGAATGTTTTGACACTACTGAGTAGATGCGAACCTGGTGCAGAGATATGAACACGGCTCAGCTGTGACTGTAGCTATAGCTACTAAGCGCCATAGCTCACTACGGTGACAGCTGAGCTGGGTGCCTATGGAGAGGAACAGAAACAGCTGAGCTGCATGAGAACCAGGTGTGACAACTTATTGCATAGTTTTGCTTCAGCTTCCATGGTAATAAAGCACTGAGCTATACAACAGCTTCTAAAACCGGCATAAGAACAGCTTCAAACATGAGTTCTGTTCCCAGATGTCATTTAATAAAAATGTGCAGTCAAACTAATTCCGCCTTATAGAAGAAAGGTGTCTGTGACCTGCATTCCCGTCCTGAATGAGGATATGCCTCTCACCTGAGTTCCAGCTAAAATCCACTGACTGAAGGTGCTCCAAACATCCAGCTAGTGTGACAACTGCTGCATCCGAAATGTCTGTCACGCAGGACAGTCCAAGACTGGTCAGCTGCTTGCAGTGAGCTGCCATGATTTCTACAGTATGGTCACTCACAGGGCACTGACGAAGATTGAGGTGGGTCAGCTGCGTGCAGTGCCTTAGTACCATATTCAGACTCTCCTCCTCAATGTTATTGCACCAGGCCAGGTCCAGCACACGAAGCTAGGCCAACATCAGCAGCCAAAAATAAACTTGTGCAAGAACGTAAACACTGATAGGCTCTGTGTGAAAGGCAAAGATGCCTACAACATATTCAGGTACATGAGCAGAAAATGAAAATAGATAAATAGAATGCCATAATTCAGGAATGTCATGACTACCACACACATTAGGAGTTATTGCCACTCACTGCAAGGTTATCATAACCCTCTAAGAGGTATCACTCAAAAAGTATGTGAGCATTCATGGTCCTGTTTCACAACACTGTGGACTACACACTTCATGATGAGTCCAGTTCACACATTCTATTTAGACGAGAAAGAAATCTGTAAATGCTTACATTATTTGCAATGCTGCCAATGGCGACCAAGAAAGGATGTGAGATGCATGTTTCCGACAGAAGCAATTCTTCCACGTGATTGTTGGCACTCAGTGGTAACAGTGCTGCATCAGTCAGGAAGCAAGCACCTGTTGCATCAAGCAGCCAACACGCTCAGTTATATCACTTTTATTTCTCAGCGCCATAAATCACAAGATTTCCTGCTGTGATAAAGACCGACCAGAGTGAAAAATGATTTTCAAATGACTGGCTTTATACATTATCCATGTCCTTTAATTTCTTTTTTTTAAAATACTGAAAAAATTTAGCTTTCTCTTTAAGAGGAGACGGGTAGGTAGCCACAAATGATGGGAAGAGTGACCATGACCTGTTAGATCAACCTTTGTCAGGTGTTTACAAGTGCTGACCAAGTGAAACACACTGCTGTTGGCAAGTGTCTCTGCAGAATCCACTGTCAGCTCCTTCAGGCATGGCAGCCGATGGGTCACCACTTCCACCACCTGTTTTAGAGGAAATGTCTGAATTGTTCACCGTTAATGCATGTACCTGCAGAAATCAGATGAAATTTGGGCAGCAAAAAGCAGATCAGGCCTTCCATGCAGGTAAACAGTACTAAATTTATTCCTGAATACCAAACTTTTTCTGTATTTGAAAAAGCTTTTGCAGCAAACTTGGAATAAGCTATTTGCTTCTGGGACGACTGAATAAATTATTACCGAATAACTAGGGAAAAAACCCTCACATTTTATGCATGGGAAATTCTATGGACTTATTCCTGTCATGGCATATATATTCTCGAATATGTAAGCCATTAAGGTTACTTGATTACGGAGCCAGGAAAAATTCAGATAAGTTCTCTCTCTCTCTCTCTGGATGCATGTAAGCATGCACATGCACTCACTCTACAAAAGGGCACAGAACTCACCGTGTTCATATCAAGAGAATTCTCGACACACAGAATGGCGAGGCTACTCATAGCGCAGTTGGCAGACAGACAGCGGTCAAGGCACGCCACACCAAGTGACGTATCGCCACGACCTTCAAGACAGCTCGAACTCAAACGCAGGTGCTGAAGCCGTGGCACAAACATAGGTTCCAGATCTGTTAAGTCAGTCACCTCACATCTGGCATCTGTAACTGTTTCCCCAAAGGTTGCCCCCATCATCGGTGATCTTGTTAGGTTTTTCATCTCTATTACTGTTGATAATCCATCTGACTTGGTTTCAACTGTTGATGTCCTTGCTGAGAACATTTTTGACATGGCCGCATCTGTAGCTATCGAGGGTGATGACTCCTCTGTCTTGGATATATCTGTCCTGATGTCATCCCCAAGCCTCTGTTCTGTTTTCTGGTCATCAAAAGAATCCTCTGCCAATGTCACTTCATTTCTTCTTTCAGTTATGCCATCAGCCTCCTGGTCCTTTGAAAATGCATTCGCAAAAACAATTGTCTCCAATGGAGTTGTGGACCCTGGACTGGTCCCAAGCTCAAACTCTGCTTGTCCAGGTGATGATGCGGGAACACCAAGCCCATCACTTACGCAGGGATGACAGGATGAGCTGCACCTCAAGAATGAGCCTATTCTGGCATCCTCATTCTCTTCGCTCTTTTCTGCCATCAAGAATCCTTCATCAAAGGCTGCACTAAATTGTGATGATGTATGGTGCAAGTTTATCTTGGAAGATCTGGGGCCGACACCAGCAGCTGCATCTGCTGGCTTTTCTTCTACATCCACAGGCAAGTCAGTGGGAGAAACATCATCTAATGGAAACAAAGAAGCTTCACGAAGCTCATCTGTATTTTCTCCCCTTCGTCTTCCCTCACTCAACATTTGATTTTCTGAACCTGACAATTTTGTAGGCACCGATTCGTTTCTGGCCCCAGGCACAGTAAACAAGTTGGAATTTTCCCCTTTGTGAAATCCAGTTGTGCAAGGTATGCATTTTTCTATCAGAACCGAGCTACACAGCTGTACAGGGTGCAGTCTATCATCAGCTGACTTGTCACTGACACATTTCTGGTCACTTTTTTCAACTACATTCTTTAATCTGCTGGATGAACAGAAAGAGATGTCTGTTGCAGCAGAGGTTGATGAGGCTACAGATTGGTCTCCAGATCTCACTTGCCCTTCAGGTCCAACTGGTTGGTCAGAGCTCAAAAGCCCTTCATGCAGTACTTGTCTTTCAGATATTGTGTGCACTTCAGATACCACTGTCTTTTCAAATATCACTTGCTTATCAGCTATCATTTCACCTTCAGGTGTCAAATGCTCTTGAGATACTGCATGCCTTTCATGTATCACATGCCCTCCAGATGTCATCTGTCCTTCAGGTGTCACTGACCCTACAGGTGCCACCTGCCCTTCAGTTATCCTTGACCCTTCAGACTCTCCATCATCTTGTTCAGACTTTTCAAAAGCATGCAGACAGTTTGTTCCTGTTTCTGTTTCAAAAACTTCAAGATGGCGGCAAATAGAGTGGAAGTTGGAGAGTTCTTGGCATAAACCACTTAAAATTCCAGCATCTGCTCCTAAGGATGTCTCTGTGTCTAGCATAAACTGGACAGCAGCTGGCAAGGACAGCCCAGACAGGTAGAGTAGAGCTACGAAGTCCACCTGCAACAGTGAAGCCAACGTATAGTGTGCATGTATTCACAATACAACTGGAGAAACAAACTCATGTGGAATTAAAACTGTACAAACTTGAAACATCAACCCATGAGATGGCGTCAGATGGCATCTCAGAGTCAGATACCTCACACAAGATTCTGGACATATCTGTAATGTATATGCATTCCAATCTTATATATCCAAAAGATTCAATAACTGGTAAAGAGCTGTGTAATAATTTTCCTGTTGTCCAGCCCATGCGCCACATCTACTGAAGCTAAGTCCTTTTCTTCTGTTTTTGTTGTTATCGTTTTTTCGTCGTTTTTGTGTCGTCCTGATGAAGGGGTACTGCCCCGAAACATGTAGATTGTCTTCGTCTTTGTCATGTCTTAGCTTGGTCCAGTTCCCTTGTTTTAAATTTAAGAAAGGTTTTTCCTCCAAGTGGCAGTCACCTGTTTTTCTTGTATAGCTGTGTAATAGATGTTTATTTCATGTGCTCTTTTGGCATCAGCTGCTTTTACCAGTGTTTTCACCCAAGCAAGCTACATGTAGCTTGTATCAAGAACCATTTTATGCATAACTATTACTCTTGTCATTCATTGAAATTACTGTTAAAGTTGCCATATTTGCAAAAAATAAAATAAAAGATTAGTAGACTCCAATGTAAAAAAAAAGCAGTAAAAGAAGACAGAAGCAGACAACTTACCCCCGTCCAAGAAATGTTCAGACTTCGTAATGTGGCTCCTGTTAATGAACACAGATGTCTAACACCTGTACTGCTTAGCTGTGAGCAGCCTGACACATCCAAGCTCACTAAAGCATACATATGCTTAACCTCCAACCTCTGCAAAGATTTCTGCAACAGAAAGTCTGTCACTATATGAATTTGTTCATATGCTGAGGGTCAGGTTAGGGGATTAATTCTCTTGCAACATTTAGAGAGCCAAGAATGAGCTCAAGAGATTACAAACATTCTAATAAATGCTACTTCGCAAAAAGTAATAAAGACTTAGGCAACAGAAAAGTGGTATTTCCCATTACAGTTGACAGACTTAATAAGTGGTTACCTGACAAAGTAAGAAATACCACTTTTAGCACACCATGCATAAGCTCCAGGAAACTACTCAGACTCTAGGGATTTAATCTGTAAATTTTACATAGTTCATTATTTAAATAATTGTTGTTTTCTGTCCTAGGTGACTAGTAGTGTTATCAGTGTGGTGGTACCCTGGCATCCACATGGTTTCTCAAATGCTCCTACCAAAGGAAAGCCTCTCTCACCCATCCCCACAAACATGCCTGAGTGCCAAAGAACTGAGCTTGCAGAATATCAATGGGTAAGCAGATGTGGCAGTTAATCAAACACTCTGTTATCCACGGGCTTTGACATTGCTCCATTTTCTATACAAACTTGTTGAAATGTTTGAAATAGAGCTGTCACTAATTTTAAAAATTATGATCTGTAAAAACATATCTTTCATTAATCTATATTAACTTTTACCAATTAACTATCTGTTATATAAAATATGAAAACTCGAAAACTCAAATCAGTTAGTTACTTATTTCTTGCTGGAAATACCTGCACTCACTCTCCATGCATAACTAACATTTAGATCCACTCTTTCAACATCCGTAGCACAGCTAATTTTAATGGTCACAAAAATTACAACTCTAAGCACACTCAGCCATTTATAAAGGCAAACCAGCACATTTACATTTTCAAAGACCATTAAATACAAAAAAGTAATACATCAAAAGATATTTATATAAAAATATTTTTAACAATTGGTTAACTAACAGTTAACAAATCACCAGTCTTAGATAAAATGTAATGTGAAAACTTATAGCAACTAACACACGTACTAGAAACTCGAATATCAATTACTTAGAAATAGACAAGAACACACATGAAATTACATTAAACCAGAGTGAGATATAGATACCAGCCATCTTACAATCTGAAAGTGGTCCCGCTACCCTAGCCAGAATAAAACAAGATTTTAAAAATAGCACGTTTACAAAACAACTATGCACTTTATCATTAATTTATGATAAATAACTTGAATTTTTTTATTAGCTAGCTCTTTTTTTATGTAAACAGCAAAATAGCATGGCTTCTGGTTACTTTGCTCAACACTTCAAGGCTCAGCTGCTTGCCAGGATTAATAAAGAAGGCAGCATCCGTGATGTTTGTGTTGGCAACGCTCAGGTGTCGTAGGGAAGCAGTCTCTTTAAGAATTGTCTGAAAATACAGAAAAATTTTTTACAATGTTATGCCTACTTAATGAAGCCTTAGGATTGTTTTCTTACAGACAAACCACCAAAACCACTCCCTGAAAGTAGTAATAGTCTTCCCAATGTACACTCATTTGCATGAACACACACACACATTTATAATTTTATAAATATCAAATGTATCTCTCTCCTCCTGCCTTCATTTCATGTCTAGACCACCCCCACCCCCTTCCCTTCGCCAGAACATCAAGCAATATCTTAAATTACTTCTACAGGGGTGCACACCCAATTACCATGACTGCTACTTAAGTATACAAATATATACACACTAGCCAAGGCTGCTCTGTTTTCTTACCAAACCCACCCTTACCCCTTCTGTAAAACCACACCTAACCCTTCCCTAACCCCTACCCTTGACTGCCATCTCCCTGTTGTCAAGCTAAGCAAGGAAAAGTACTCTTTGCATAAAAGGGAAAAGACTGTGTGGTGATCTCCCTTGCATGTTGATCTCAATGTACATAACTTGTAAAGGGCGTCGTCATATTTATTATTTCATTTTTGTTTAGGTCTAGGTACAGGGTTAAAATATGGCATATGACCATCTGTGGCTGAAAAGGCACCCGCGTGCCAAATTTGGTGTGGATTGGTTGAGGCATGCTAAGCTCCAAACCTTCATCAACCGCTGCCTCCGAAACATCCTGCACATCAGATGGCCAGAGAAAACTTCCAACATCAGCCTATGGAAGAGATCAAAACAGATCCCCATCGACCGAGAAATCAGAAGAAGAAAGTGGGGCTGGATAGGCCACACCCTCAGAAAGAGCTCTGACAACATCACAAGGCAAGCCCTTGAGTGGAACCCACAAAGGAAAAGAAAAGTTGGCCGGCCAAGACAGACGTGAAGGATGTGCACCGAGGATGAAATGAAGGCAGCTGGATGGACATGGGCTCAGCTGAAGAAGACCGCCGCGAACCGAGTCCGCTGGAGGAGTGTCGTTGAGGCCCTATGTTCCCCGGTGGAGCAAACGGACTAAAGAAGAAGAAGGTTGAGGCACACGGATTTGTATAATAAAAACAAACAAACCCACCCACCCACCTACACCCATTCGGCTTTATATATTAGATACATATATTACTACCAAAAAAATTTCCAATTAAAGAAGAATACTGAACACATAGAACACATGGAATATTTTTCAGGACAAAACCAAGGTTTTACATCGATATATAAAATGATACCTATGCATTCACAGCCACATTCACATGCACTCAGAACAGATCTGCTGACATGCAGGCAACCGTGGCCAGCTAGGTGAATGTTAGTTCGGCAAACCTGGACATTCTGGTCATTGAGACTGATGCACGATGTGAGGTTGAGGCTGGCCAAGTGTGACAAGCGAGAAGCACATAACGACACCACTTCACCCATTTCCAGCTGATCACAGTCCTTCAACGATAGCTGTTGCAGGTGCTTGCATCTGTTGCCATGACAACAAGTTTATAGATCTTGGGCTATTCACTGCAACTTTACATTATTTATGAAATTGGAAGACACCAATTATGTCTAAGTAATTGTACACTGCAACAGATCAAATTATATTTTCATTATTGACATCAGACTGCCTTGATGGTCTAACATGTGGGGAGTGGATAAATCAGCGGGTAGCGCTGTGGACTGGCATGGAAGGTTGTTGGTTTGGATCCAGGTGTCGCCAAAGATTATTTCCTGGGGTTAAATGTTATGCAGACACCATTTGCCCTTCTCTGAATATTAAACTGCCTGTCTGCAATGGCCATCTTACTGAAGCTATCAGTTTGGTGGTTCTTTCAGTGCACAGCTTAGTAATAGGACACCATCCACCCCCACCGCAAGAAATTATCACACGGTCCCCCTAAAATTACCTACCTACCTGGTCTAACAGTTAAGGCATCCACTTCTGAGGCAGGAATTTGGGGGTTTGTGCCCTGGCCGAGATCATACAAAAGACTTTAAAATTAGCAGCTAGTAGCTGTCCTACCAGACAGTAGGGAACAGTACTAGGACTGATTGGCCCTTTGTCAGGATATTGTGAAGGGGTGGGACTGTAGCCTGTGTTGCAACAGCACTCCCACATGTGGCACCACCTTAACTTGTCTCAAGCAACACCATCTTGATGTGAATCTTGTTTGGGATGGGATGTTAAGCAATAAAAACCAACTGATAAAAAGCATCCTTATATATTTCAATAGTTGTATGTTTTATTTAAAGAAGAAGAGGAAGAATTAAGAGATTACCACAAAATTTCAGAAAGCACAAAAGACAGGATTGAAAAATATAAAAGGTTATTACAGTTCAATAAAGCTTCTTTATGCACTATTTTTATAACATACCACTTGCTTCTCAATCTGTGTGTGACCAAAAGAGAGAGTTATGAGACAGGACAGAGAAGAATAAGTGAAAAATGTAGTTCACGGTAATCTTAATCCCTTTTTACGCCTTTTACAAAACAAAATCAAAAAGATTACCTTTCTTGTATCTCAAGAAGATCTTGTGGCATTAGTTTTATACACTTGGCAAGCTGCAAGTTTTTCAGATGCTGTGGTGCTAATGCTTTCACCATTTCCCCCATCACACGATGTGGATGCATCTGCAAGAGAAGCTCCAGTACTTCTTCCTCCCCATCCTGTTGCTGAAGCCATGATGACAGGTGACTTGAGTTTAGGGTGTGAAGAACGCAGACTAATGTGGCGGTATATTTCAGTGACAACACTCGACTCATGATGTAGATGTCCTTATACCCATTATCCCAGTCATACTGATAACAGCATAGTAGCAAACAACATTTCTTACCAATCAGATATTAGTAATACAAACCAGCTTAGCAATAAACTTATTTATGATGTTTCTAAGATTAAAGAATATATTATTTATCAAATGTTTTACAAAAATATAAAGGCATGGGTGGAACTGTCAAAAAGCAGAAACTGAGATGGGGGGGGGGGGGGTAGCCTGAAAGAAAAATATCAGACTTGACCACAGGTATGGTGTCACCCAATACAGCAACCACAATAAGTCCTCATGTCTTCACAAATCTCGTTAAAAACTGGCACAAACCTATTTCATAGAATTCGTTCGATGTGCTATTCCACAACAAACAAACAAGATGACTTTGTCACACACAAAAAAAAAAAACTTTAAAGGGGAGGTCTGTCTTGACACTTCCCCACCCCACCCCAATGGATTTCTGTCACCCAGGTGGAGAGTTCAAGATGAATCGATTCAAATTTGTGACAAGATAACCTCTATACTATAACCACTAAGCCAGACATGAGACAAAGGGAAAGGCTGAACGGCCAAGTTCTCCTAATCTCCGTATTTCACTATTTTCTGGGCAGTGTGCGTATGAAGGTCACAATGGTCGGTGCATGGAGAAGGATTGTGTGCATTTTTTTCAATCTTGATCCCAGCATTAGGGTGGGCTGTACTCACATATGCTGCTCAAAGACGTCATGAATGTGCATGATCACGATGTATATCCGTGGTCAAAGCCAAGCGCTTTTGCGTTGCTGTGTAGACAGCCTTAATGCCCCTTGGATGACTGTTCTGCAGAGAACAGGGAGGTGTAAGCTAAATGGTCACTAGCAGAATAAAAATGTTTGTCACTTACAGTAAGTGTGGGGATATTTTTCAATGACTGCGATATACATCATTTTAATTAACGCAGCGAATGGTTGATACAGGAGGGTCATGCCGAATAAGGGCGAATGTTATATTCCTCACGAGAAAAGCATATGCCTTTAAATTGGTTGTGTTGCTAGGCGCCAGTAAATGTTTGTTCAAATAGTTCTTATCATAATCTCATAAAATTATGATTCAGTTTTCTTTAATATAATTTAATAGCTTATTGCAGAAAACTTGATTGCAGCTGAGTTATTTTCAGTGCCATTACTCGCTGTATATGTACTTCCTCCATTTCTCGTGTGTATGTTGGCTACTGACGTATTAGTCCAGTCATGGGCTCAATGTAATCGTAATGGTTTCGTTGGAGGATGAGATGTGGCTGTGTAACTTGTTTTCAAGGGGAAATGAGGAGCTAATCAAACGATTGAAAATAAGAGAACCGAGTCGAACTTTTGTTTTAAAAAAATCAATAGCTCCGCGATGGCAACAATCGTTCAAAAACTTCTCTTCCTAAAACAAGTAGATTTTTTCCACAGTTGGCAGACCTTGACACTAAGCATCATGTTGGCCACAGTTTGTTACGCTGATGACATACTTATTGCCGCCGTTCCTGCAACAGATGTAGTCTGGCGCGCTGCAGTTGATAGTGCTATCCATGGGCTAATTGGAGTTTTATCTTGGGCTGTCGTTATGTCGCCAAGTTTGAGCTTGAGCACTTCGCTGTCTTGTGCTCTTTGTGGACTTTTATCCTGTGCCATTGACACAGATCACTTCATTGCTGCCAGATCTTTTAACCTGCAGGTAATCTACTGGAAAAATTTTAAAAATCTGGAGACATTAATGGATTTCTCAATATTTGTAAGAAAAGAACATACACTACACGGTAACATATACTACACAGAAATTTCAGTGTTGAATGCACTATTGAGATTTGAAATAATTTTTTCCTTTTTTTTTTAGGACGCCCTCAACTTGAAAGAGCGCCCTTTCTTTCATTCTACCACCCTTTTGTTGATGGTGGCAATGGTGATGTGGCTGATGGCATTACTTTTGAAATCAGTTGAGCTGAAAAACTTAACGCTAATTTATGTCACTGCATGGATCACTCATCATTTAAGGGATGCAACTCGCCGAGGACTATGGTTACCTCCTTTTGGTAGTACTTCTGCTGTACCTAAGATCGTTTATGTCTGTGGCTCTGTTTTACTTGCATTGTGTATGCATGCATTTTATGCATATTGTGTTAAAACGCCGTTCAGAGAAACGTTTCCTGAAATAAAAAGTGTGTGATATTTTTAAGTCTTCCAAACTGTATTTCTATAAATTATATGAATGCAAATCGCAGGGTGTGATTATGTGTGTTGTCTGCTGTGTTGCTGTTTCAGTATCTCAGTATCTTTTGCACAAATCTTATTTTATGACTAAACTACTGCTCTGGATTAGAAATACAGTGAGCATCTCACTGGTTGGGTACAAAGAGAATTATCAGTTTTCGTCCCCCAAAAGACCACCTTGAGTAGCTTAAATCTTTCAGATGAGATTTCATACCATTTTTATCAGGGACCTGTAACATAACATGTTTAAAGTAAGACCTAATATTTACATGACATGTACTTGAATGCTTATGTACTTTACTAAGTTCAAGTTGGTAATGTGTCAAAGATCCACATTTGTGCCAAAGCCTTTACAAATGCCTAGACAAATGAATAGATCATTGCAAGAAATTTCCAAAATTTGATTAAAGACATAAGGCATGGCCCCTTCTTCAGGATGGCACAAACAGATACAACAAATTAAAATAACTTAGCTGACAAGGATGCTGATCATGCACGGTCGATGTACAGATTTCTCTTCCTGTATATTGACTGTGCATGATCAGCGTCCTTGTCAGCTAAGTTATTTTTATTTGTTATTATCTGTAGCTGTGCCGTCCTGAAGAAGTGGCCATGTTGTCTAAGTTATTTTTGTTGTACCGTGGTTACTAATGAAAAACTAAAAATAACAAAAACTAAATTAAATTTGATTCTGCTCTCAGACAAGAATGGCAGATCATTTCTTATTTTTTCTTCAGTTGTCTTTTTTGGATCTGTGAGAAAGACCTGTCGCTCATACCAATAGCTAACACACATGGTGTTGATATAAGGTATAAATTATAAATGAGGGGGTTATAACATAAGTGTACCATGTTCAGAACAAGTTTGTTGTTTGTTTAAAATAAATATTTACAAAATCTTACTTCAGGATAAATACGTAAAAATAAAAATCCATACAATGACTATTTGGTATGAACTAATCCTTTTATATCTTAACTCACCCAAATCCCTTATACAGAAAATCCCTAACACTTAAAAAGAAGAACAAGTGATTCCCACTTGGAGGAAAATCCAGATTAAAAACAAGGGAACTGAACCAAGCTAGAACAGGATAAAGACAAAGGGTCTGAAATTTATCCCCCTTTGGCCTTTCACCAGCCGATACCAAACACTGCTTGACTGCGACCGCTTTTTCCACACCCTACGGTGGATGGCTGCACTTCAGTCAGTGCCGCAGCCTCCTCCTTCGACAACAGACGATATCTTCCTCCAACTGTTCCCACCTTCCAGGCCACCGGAACCACCACACATTTCCACACATGTGGAACATTACATCAACAAGTGCCGCCTCGAAATAACCCACATACCCCCCAAGCCTGTCCATCACAGCAACCTATCAGTGCATGAGTTCCAAGCCATTGAGTCCCTTCGGCAACGCACCAACATTGTTATCAAACCAGCTGGCAAAGGCGTTGCGATCGTCGTCTGGGAATGCAATTTATACATAGCCGAGGCCCACCGGCAGCTGCAAGACACCACTCATGAGGCTTGTCCAACCAAAAACCTGCGACAGACACAAAAATGATCTCCAAATTGATCCAGACTTCCATCAACTACCACCATCAGGTAAACATCTCATAAAGAAATCACCAAACAACCGTCTTGCAAAGCGAACAACCCTGGCTGACCCGTTGTCTCCTCATGTAGCTGCGCCACAGAAAACATTTCTCATTATTTAGACACCATACTTCAGCCCATCGTGCAGTTGCTCCCCACCTACACCAGGGACACTCTTACACTCCTCAACCATTTCAATTCCTCCCACGGTTTCATGCCCACACTCCTCTTCGCCCTTGATGTCGCATCCATACCCCACACTGACGGATTAACTGCACTATCTTTCTTTCTCCACCTACGCAGCGATCCCCACCCTCCTACGCACACTCTGATTAGGCTGGCGGAGTTTGATGGCCAGTGTTTCCACCAAATTAGTGCCGTGGCGATGGGAACCAAAATGGGTCCCAGTTATGCTTGCCTTTTCATGGGTTGATAAAGAACAAATGAGGACAGAGAGCTTAAATTATCGAAAGATAACGCCAACAAACATACTGGCAGTGCTCAAACATAGCCATATGCAGATGCATGTGCCCAAGGGAGCTTACCGTACCCAAACATGTAGCAAAGAGAGGGCCGAAAGAAAGGAACTTGGCAGATCCTCTGAAAAGATCTGCCATCCCTTTCTTTATAACGGCGCTATTCTTCACACAGCTAGCCCTCAGTGCACAACATGTGCATACAGAGAATCCATGTTAATGAAGTCAGCCCGCTCACTAAGCGTGTGTTGACAACTAGGATTCAACGACGAACACAACATATGACAAATACATGAAATCCTTAAGGTGAAAATTATAATTAATAAAGAACAAATGAGGACAGAGCGCTTAAATTATAGAAAGATAACGCCAACAAAGATACTGGCAGCGCTCAAACATAGCCATATGCAGACGCATGTGCCCAAGGGAGCTTACCGTACCCAAACATGTAGCAAAGGGTTGGCTTGAATATAACATCCACAACAACTACAAGGGCCCCACCCCAGAACTGTACAGACACTATATATTACGACAGTCTCGGCGCCACTTCCCTCCCTAAGCCGCAATTACTGTAGTACATCCTGTACATAACACACTTCCACCCCTCCATTCAATACACCTATACCATTTAACGCACTTCTGTCACATTCCTTGACATCAACAAAAACTTGCAGAACGGCCACCTAGCAACTACCGTCCATTACAAGCCTACAGACTCACGCTTACCTGGATTTCCACTCATCTCACCCACTCTCCACCCTGCACAGTATACCCTACTCGCAGTTTCAAAGACTCTGCAGATTATGTTCCAACGACACAGACTTCCATGAACAATCTGACAGAATGGTAGACTTTTTCCTCGCCCGCAACTATCCTCCCAACCTTCTGCGCTCTGCTAGACAGAAAGCTGCCACTATCCTATGTGCACACACACTCCAACCCTCCCACCACTCCAAACACACGGAACCTTGGCCGATTGCTGTCTTGACCCGCCACCCCCACAGCCACAATCCTCCTCTCCAAATGGCACCTATTGTCCAAATCTGAACCCCACCTCTTCCACAAGCCCCCACTCCTAGCATCTCACCGGGCTAAGAACCTACGAGACCTACTAGTACATTCAAACTTGGTTGCCCTCTTTGGCCCCTCTTGTTCCCTGTCCTTTGGTCATTTTCCTGCAACCCAGCCTGCATGCCACACATCAACGGCAGCTAAGTCTTGGTTCAGTTCCCTAACACTTATTTCACTTATTGCTGTGCCTTTACACCAGCTTGACATTTCTGTATGCAAAATTTGAAATAAAAGAAACCATGATTTGGAAACCTTTCCCAGTAACTGGCCGGCTGCGCTAATAGGTTCATAGCTGAAACTAAACCAGAACAAAAGAAGTTGGGGGAGATTTAAAAAAATTTGTCAACCGCCGGATGCCGAAACCCGGGATCGAACCAGGGACCTTTAGATCTTCAGTCTAACGCTCTCCCAACTGAGCTATTTCGGCTGACAAATACCAGTAGGCATTCAAGCCTCTATATCGCTTGCCTGCAATTTTTTTAAAAAACGAGTTACAATAATTTATTCAGCACATGCGTAGTTCACTTCCCGCTAGGCGGCGTTCTTTCTTGCCGTCGCCATTTTGAGAAGCGTTAAGGAAACCGGCGCAGTTGTGGTTTTGAACCGTTTATTGTAAAAGATTTTGGAGTAAATATCATCCTAAATTTGCAGAACAATGGCTCAGTTTATTCAAGTTCTGGAGGACGTCAACGAAGAGCCCATCGAAATACCAAGTGAGAACGATGGCACACTTTTGCTAACCACGCTATCCGCACAGTTTCCAGGTGCGTGTGGTCTGAAGTACAAATCTGAGACTGGAGCGTATAGAGGTATACGTCTTGCCGAGGGAGTGCTGTATCCCCCAGATGGAGTGTGGGGAAATCACCAATATATCGCAGTCTTCCCTAAGAGTGAGTAAATATTTTCATTTAGTGCATATTTAAAGTATTCAGTAATTCTTTACATTATGATAAAGATTTAAACTTAAAAAATACCGAACCACAATTATCAGTACTGTCCAAATTAGTAATTCACTAATTCATCAAATCGTCATTAGATATACCAATTTCAGTAGTTAGTGACTAAGGCAGTGTCTCAATTGTCTTTAAAATTAGTGTTAAAGTAGCGAATCTTTACTTAAAATGGCTAAGCTACAGTTAAGACCTCGTCACATCTAGTCCGTTTCTTCAGTCTCGTATCAAGTTTAGCCTCGTGGTTTAGTGATTTATTGAACACTTGATAATGAATATGTTGGTTTTGTTCCCCCTTCCCCTGTTCACCTTATTTGCAGCAGACCAGAACAAACGGAAAGGCGAGGATGGTTTGGCAGAAAATCCAGCAGCTAAGACCAAGAGGCTAGATCAGACTAAATGCTCTGATTTGATTGTCCTCGGGCTTCCCTGGAAGAGCACTGAGGATGATCTGAAAAACTATTTTGGACAGTTTGGAGACCTCTTGCTGGTGCAGGTAAAAAGCATACATCTGAACCTACCGTTGTTGACTTTCGGTGCATAGTTGTTACCCCTTCATGGTCTAAAAACTCAGAACTGTATTCCTTCAGCAGACAACTTTCAACAAAGGTGAAAAAGTAACGTAGTGTATACAAGGTATTAAAACTTTACATGTATTAGAAATCTATTCGTAAGTGTTTGTAAGTATTTGTTTAATAAAAAAAAGGCGTTTTGCTTTGTCTTACTTTTTTCACATTTTCTGACTAGGTGAAAAGAGATCCAAGAACTGGGCAGTCTAAAGGGTTTGGATTTATTAGATTTGCAACATACGAAGCACAGATGAAGTGTATGGCACAGCGTCATATGATTGATGGTCGGTGGTGTGATGTAACCATCCCTAATTCCAAGGTAATTGGGATTTTTGGCACTTTACTGCCATTTATAATGCAGTTTGATGGAGGAATCCTGTTACATGTACTGAGGAAAAATTACTTCTGTCAACAAGATGCACCACTGCAAGAGTTGACAAATTTTAACAACCACTCATCTGATCTGCTTTTGCTTTTGGCTCTGGAAGACAAAAACCATTGTTACACAAAAAAATCTAATGGCCTGAATGTTTTAGGATTTTGTTATGGCAATACAAAGCAGTGTACATTGGGCATAAAGAAAGTCTCTATTCCAGGAGGGACAAAGCCAGATGATGAACCGCAAGGTCTTTATTGGGCGTTGCACAGAGGACATCAGTGCTGATGACCTGCGCAACTACTTCTCAAACTTTGGTGAGGTGGTCGACGTTTTCATACCCAAACCATTTCGAGCTTTTGCATTCGTCACATTCTCTGATGCTGAAGTAGCACAGGCCCTATGTGGAGAGGATCATATCATCAATGGCACTTCTGTCCACATCAGCAATGCAGCGCCGAAAAGCTTCGACAAGACTGCCAGTGCTGCTAAGGGAAGCTTTGGTGGTGGCTCCATGTCAGGAATGGGCTTTGGCAGCCAAGGTGGGTTAGCCCAAAGGGGGCAGGGCAAAGGTAACGGAAGCGAAGGGCCATTCCCAAACAATCTAGGCATGAATCTCTTAAACTCTGCCATGCTTGCAGCAGCACAGGCCATGCTCTCAGGACAAAGTGGGTGGGGACCTTTGCTGCAAAACCAGCAAGGGGCAAACAGTAGTGAGCAACAGGGAAACCAGCAGGCCTCTAATCCTGGCTTTGGGGGTATTATGGGTAGTGGGGGGCAAACCTCGGGGACAGGAAGCACATGGTGGGGCACAGACTCTAACTCTTCCTCTACGGGGCCATATGCAGGCTGGGGGTCCCATGGAGGTCGCACTGGAGGCTGGAGCTAAGAAGTAACCAGAAGTAGGGGAAGAGAGGAATGTAGCAGAAGATTGGATGGGGATGGTGGGATCATAAGAGCCGTTTCCCAGATTGATTGTGTGTGCGTTTGTGGGAGGAAAGAGTTCTGCCCCATTGTCATTACAGTTTTCTCCTGTATTTCTTTTATATTTCATACATATTTGGGTGAGGATTAGACACTTCAGTTGTATGTGATAAGCTGGGATAGAGCGATGGGTAGCAAGTGAGTCTGAGTGTGGCTGCCTAGTCTTGACTGACACAGTGAACCGAGCTGAATCGAAAGTGACTGTGCGCTTGCGTGGTCAGCCTTCAAAGTTAAAAGACTGAGTGTGGCACGAGGAGAGGAACTTGGCATCAGTATGGCAGCAGCAAGAGATTGGCTTGACTCTTTGAATAGAATGATTGTACAGTCGTGTTCTTCTCATTTCAACTGCATCAGATGAGAGTGTTTGGTCCATTGTGTTGGATTATGTTCAAGTAAAATGTTCGTGTTAGCAGTGAAGCCAGATCAGCATTCTCAGTAGCTCTGAGTGGATCTTGATAAGTCTGATTCTGGACTGAAAGTAGTGATGGCTTGAGAGAATGAATGAGAAACATTTTTTGGATGTGTGCGCATATTGACATGCTGTTTTTGTCATTCTCGTGTCATTTTCTTAAAAATTAACTCATTTCTCAAGTATATTTCAGCTAGGGTAATACCTTTTGGAGACCACACTTTCTCATAGTGGGTTAAAAACTACTTTGCCTTGTTTGACTTCATGATACCCTTTGAATTGAACAAGTTGCTTAAAAAGGTTATTGCCATTTTAAATCTACAGTTTTCAACTAGGTAATATGTCCCCAGCAAAAATTAACAATTATCTGATTTGCTTCTGGTGGATTTTAAATTGGATAAAAGAATGAAAAACTTACCCGACCACATCTTGCTTACATGTGAGCAAACTCGGTAACTCTTGAAACCAGCTGGTTTTTTTGGTGTAATTTGTATGACTTGGTTGTCATAAGTGGGTCCCCTCCCAAATTTTCTTTTTTTAAACAATATTTTAACCTTCTGCCCTTTTTTTAAAAAAAGTTTGTAAGGTTAAGTCTGCATGCAGGCAAAACACACCATGTTAAAGTTCCCTGATAAAGCTTTTCATGGTTCAAAAAAATTGTCGTGCATAAGAGTTGCGTGAACTTTTGTCATCTTTATAGTGTTTCAATGAAATCTAATCTGTGAGTGTGAAGGTCTGTTTTCTGTGGATGAGTGGCAACAGGGGTTTGTTAACATAAATGTTTTTGAAACCTGCATTGTGTGTTGAAAGATTTTGTATGTTGTGTTTGTGTTTGCTTGCAGTATGCTTGTGCAGATCTATACAGTAAACAATTTTTCAACCATTTGAAGACCTTTGAAAATTGGTGGGGTGATTTTGGTCATTTTTTTAGGGTTTGGCGGAAATGCTTGTGTTTAGCACAAGGAAGGCCTTAGAGATGATAACCGTGTGATGGATGAATGATCTGGAAACGAAGGCGTTCGGATACTGGGTTGAAAGGGGTTGATCTTGTACATGAGGGTTTTAATATGGGCAAGTCATTGCAAGGAGATCAAAAATGTAGGTTGTAGTGCGGTGCGTTCGTTCCTAACATACCTTTAGGCATCTTGTACTTGCATGGCCAAACATGCTTCCCTTTGATCTTATAGTGAAAGTTATTTTTACTTTGCTGCTGGTAAAGAGTTTTTACAATGTTTTCTTTTTATTTCAACAAAATAATCTTCAAACTGCCTATTATAACCAAGGTTGACCAATACAGTAAGGTCATTCGCTTTGACAAGTCTGGGTCATCCCACTGGTCCACAGGAAACAGAGAGGGGTAAGTGCTGGTGTGAAAGGCGAGAGCTTGCCATGATGGATCACCAGTTGATGCCTTTTTTCCTGTGAAACCCACACTTGTTGGGAAGCAGGAAACACCAGCTTTTACTAAACAGCACTTCCCCTCATTTTTACTGAGGGTCTGGCTGCTGTGTAGGTAAAATTTTGTAAATGGGCCTAATGTCTTTCAAAGGAAAAGGGGGAAACTTGAGCCTGTTTTTGCTAAATGCAAAATTTTGAAACATTGATATTTTGTCTGAAGAACCATGGAAATGCTAGTTCACATTCAGTTTTTGATCACAGCCTCCTCCAACCCAAGGGTATTTTTGGGTGTTGCATAATGGGAAAGAAAGAAGCTGATATTAAGATCTGGTTTGGGGAATAAACCTCGCATGATAAATTTCAGAGAGCAATGGAATTTGGTTAGGCTGATTTGTTCGGTGTCAAAGGGGAGATAATTTGGTAGTTAAGGTGGCTGGCAGCAGTTAATTCCCTAACTTGCATCTATCATGCTGGGGTGATTGGGGACAGCTCTCTGTTGTGTTTTTTACTGTTAACTTTTCAGCATTTTTTTTTTTGGATGGTGTTGCCTAAATGACTGCTTCCACCATAAATGTATGTGGTTGTCAGAATCTTTATAGTGAAAATGCTTCTATCAGTGGGGTTGAAAATTGGAATTCTGAGCTTTGGAATGGTCATGTATAAATGTCTACCTGAGGAGGGGTATTTGTTGCTTAACATTCAGTCGCAAACTAGGTGCATATCAGGACGGAAATGTCTACCTGGAGAACAAGTAGATAAAGCAGGTAGTGAAGAAGTGGCCGTATAATTTTTACATTATTTTCAAGGGAATGTATTGATGGGGATCACTGTCAGACTGAGCTGTGACCCTTCCATGAAACAATGCCAGTTGTGTGCCAAGGCAACGAGCTTTAATTTTTAAAAAAATCAATTGTTCATGGGCATGTTTCCCCTTTTCCTGTCTTGTCTGCATGGCTTGTTTCATGCAGCATTTCCTTTAAATAAAGGCATCTGCCTGAATTTAACACCTTTTTCTTTTTACCACAGGAGGGTCGTACAGTAGTAGCCAGCAGCCCCAGTTTACATATGACCCAGCTGCGTTTGACCAGTCTGCCTATGCCACTCCAACTCCTGGCTATGGATATATGCTTCCTTCCAGCACCAATACCAGCCAGACTCAAGGATCTGCTTACGACCAATCTGAATATTCCTACACACGCTCTGCTTACGAAACCCAGCAGAATGCCTACAGCAATGGAAGTCAATATAGTACTGATGCATATGGGCAGGCTGGCTATGAACAGGGCAGTGGTGAAAGCACCAGCAACTACTATGGAAGTTATTAAAGCCCTCAGCTTTGTTCTACATGTTGGCTGCTCACCAAGAAAGTGTCTCTCAAAGGAGGGTGGTAAACAGAGGAAGGAAGAGCAGCCGCATGATGGGACGTCTGCGAGAGCGATTGAAGAGCGTCTGGGAGAGAGACTGAGGCACGACTGGGAACCCCTGTTTGAAAGATTGCAAAATGCCTGCAAGGATGCTTGGATCAAGAATAAAACTTTCTCAGCAACAGAATATCAGTGTAATAAACGGAATGGAATTGCCATCTTCAAAGCAGCGGAACTGCATATGTGGTATGGAGCTATGTTAACACATTGCAAGGCTGAGCGAGAGAGACTGGCGCAAGAAAGGTGACATGACTGGGAGAATGGCTGTATGTGGACATGGCAACTTATGGAGAAAGCAGCTTGCTGTTCACTTGCAGGTGCCAGCAGCTGATGGGAACTGGAGAGACCATTGACGTAGAACACACTTCTGCATCACACAGGAGCCCAAGAAGCAGGCAGGAGCTGTGTGAAAGAAGCGCGAGTGTGACATCTCGTTGACATGCACAGTGGGGTGTGGGAGTTGTTTGAAGAACCGCATGCCTGCTAGAAGTGAAAGCTTCAGAGCGACTGAAGGAGAACTTGAGATCTGGGTAGGGGTGGGGGGAAAGACGAGACAATGCTGTGTGGCCGAATGATCTCGGTGAAGGAAGAAAAATTGGTGTGACAGAATCTACGAAGGCGTTGTTCCTGGGCCGTTTTTGTTGTTGCAGCGTGTAACCGTATGTGTAATCTGACAATGTTTTATTCTTTCTGTATTGCAGGTTGGTATTGTGAAAACAAAATGGACTGCAGTGGTGCGCAGTTGATCTAAGTGGTTTATTTCTTAAATCTTAGTTAAATCAGCTGGGTCGTTTTCTTAACTACAGTTGTACATCAACATATCCAGTAGACTGCTAAATATGTATGGCATGTGGCATTGGTAAACAATAGAATTTTGGGTCTGTAAAAATTTATTTCGTTGGCTGGTTACCAGTGTTTGAGACCACGGAAGCATTCTCCCACAAGTTGTCCTTGTTAATAACCTCTTTTAGTGGAAACCTGATGCATGGTCACCAAATTATCTGCCATTTTCCCCATCCCTGTGAAATTGTCCCAAGAATCATGAGCAATCTCGTCTCCTGTGTTAAAAACAGGATCATGCAATTTTTTAAAATCTTGGTACTAGTAAAAAGTAAAAGTATAAACCTTACATGAATAAAGGTCACGAGAAGCAAGCTTCATGGTGTGTCAAAAGCCTAGGAATAAAATCCTTTGACTATAAAATTGAAGGATGCTTGGGTGGGTAGAACGCAAGATTGTAGAGAAAATAAGCTACTGATCATGTAAGTGGTGCTCCATGTTGCAACTCGATAGTAGTTGCAGTCTGTGTACATCTTTTTACAGGTATGACGACAATAGAAACATTAAATAAGCATCTTTAGCAAGCCAAGGTGTATTTCTATTTTCAAAGCTAGAAAGTGAAAGCTGTTAAAAGAGCAGCTATCTTTTGGGTTGGGGTGAAAAAAGGCTCGATACGGTTCTTTGCTTGGTACGACCATGGGAATATTGATATACCAGCTTTGTATGAGCCAGGAGTCAGACGCCTTTGTTACTGGGTAAGTACCAGTGGGTGCTTGTGTCTAGCAGAGAGAATGGATGCCAGATTTGAGCAAAGTAGGTAAAACTGCCCTAATAAACTGGCAGGCAGATTATCATACTCTTAAAAGTTGTAAGTACTGATTCCTGTCCATTGCCATTTTCAAGCAAGAATTAAGCCATTAAGAAAAACATTTGTACAGTGCAGCCATATGGATTTATTGTAGACCTTTGGTGTTTCAGGAGTGTTGAAATAAAGGTTCTGAAGAAACGGTTATTTCATTTTGCAAGTGGGGATGTGTTAGAATGGCATATAAAAGTACCAATAAGAGAAACTTAACATTAACAGGAACAACTTAAAAATTCTGGTTTTTAAAGGTGAAATAGTACCTCCTTACTACAAACCCCTGGGGCCAGAAAAGTTCCCCAGCTGGTGCTGGGTGACAGTACAAGTGTTTTCAATTAAGGTTCTGTATTCCAGGCATCGCACGCCACTGGTTCCGGTCCTATCTCTCTCACAGAATGCAGACTGCCTAAATGACTGTTCCTCAACTCCTGCTTTTGTTCGATCCGGCGTTCCACAATGATCAGTACTCGGCCCCATCCTGTTTATCTTACAACACCACTATCTGAAATAATCTCTTCCCATTCAGTTCTTACCACTCTTTCGCTGACGACACACAGTTGCAGAAATCCGCTGCACCTGCACAATTAGGTAACCTCATTGCCTCATTACAAGACCGATCTGGGAGGTCAAGTCATGGATGACATTCAACAAACTGAAACTAAATGCCAGCAAATCAGAAATCATGATAGTCTCATCACCTTGCATGTCTGCATCTGTTTCGATACTCCATTCTATACTTATTGAAAATTCTGATGTTGTCGTCTCAGTCTATTAGGAACCTAGGGACGTTCAAAAGTGCCTGGGTAAAAATTATGGACGAGTGCGTGGTGATGTGACCATCTTACATTCCGAACTGTCACTAAGCGAGTAAAATTATCTTGTCGTTATCTCCCTTCGATCACCGAAGGCTGGTCAGTCACACGAGTTGCTAAGAAATGAGGTTAAACTTCATCACTGATAGTACCACTGCTCTGGACTGTCAACATATTTACAGAGTGGTGTTTGAAACTCTTTAAACGAAGGCTTGTGATTCCTATAATAGTCATATTGTTTTATCACTACGTACCCGAGTTCGAACTGCTAAACAAAATGGCGTCGTTATCGCCTAAAGAGACTAAGGAATAGATTTATACCAACGCAATAAAGTCATATTTAAACAACTATAAGAAAAATGAATAACAGACGCATCTGTCATCGGTTTGTTGATGCATCCACGATTCTTCATACTGCCGACATTGACATACACAATTTTTCCCCAAAAAAGAAAAAAAATTGAATAACGAAACACGAAATCCGTATAATTTATTTTGAGAGAGAGTCCATCATAATTCTTTGTTTTGAAAGGGGCACAATTTTGATGTCATGTAGCATAAGCAAGTGGGTAATAATTTGCACAAACGGGTCCGAGAGGTTGTCAAGGCAGCAAACAGCGATCAACCCTGGCGTCATATTTAGTGTTGTTGTAGCAGTGAGGGCTTGAAGGCATCCGTTCGTCGCAGGTGGTGGTGGGGGTCGTGGTCCCTCTGTCAAGGAACTGTGCCTTTGCTTTAGGCAACTAGGGGGTAGGAAGCGTCGGTTGCTATGCCGCAGTTATTCCCCCTGTTTCTGGCCATGCGCGCGAAGCCTTCCTCTCCCCAGGTAGTCCCCCAGCTGCACGAGACAAGCATTAAAATCGAAGGTCAGATTGCGTGTTTCGCTTCACGAACATGTCAGCCCTCGTTTTCCTGTCAAGACAATACTTTTCGTAATATTTGATTGTTCTGATGGAGCGCGGCTTTGAATGCGCGTGAATACGCCTGACGAGAGAGACATTCACTCATCTTGAGGTGAGATGCACGCACGCATCCATAAAAAGATGACGAGGAACAGAAGAGTACTTCACAAAACGTGCTTCGTCTGGCCTTGGTCCACGCATCAGCTAAAACATTAAAGAAACCCGGGTACGTTAGACACAGAAGAAGACAGCACCCCACTATTCCTGCAAAGAAAAAAAAAAGAAATTTATGGCCTTTTTCAAACCGCGTGCCCAATTTTTCGATGCACACTTTCTCGATGCACTCGCCTCATGCTGTGGGTGCTTGGCCCTCGGGAAATCAATTTTTGGGCCATGCTGTCGTCACGAGATAAGAGTTAAGGGTGTGTTGTTTAAACCCACGTCAGCAACGACTTGGGAATCTCGTGCCCGGGACGGCGGGATGAAGGGTGTAGGAAGGAGGATGACGAGGAGGGAAGACGGCGCACCTACACTACGGAAAAATGTGCGATTAGGCAAAGAGGAAATGTGCGTACATCTCTCGAATATGCGGAACGTTCGCGTTTAGGCACATTTTTGCGCGGTGCCAGAAAGAACACTCGACGGCCCGACCAGTAAACAGTTGCCGCGGCCAGAGAGAAACTAAATGCCGAACACTAGATCCGACCCGGGAACAGTAGTGTCTTGACAACAGGCGCCTGATACCGCTATGGGGCCAAGAGACACCCGTCATGATATAGTCTTCGCCGCTGGCTTCACTTTAAGCACCAACCCACAAACCATTGCCACCAACCAGAAAGCCAGCCAACCAGCCAACCAACCCAACCCAACAACCCCACCCCACCCCTTCCAAACCCACCCACCCACCCACCCACCGCCCGTCCAAACCAAACCAACCAACCACGAGGCAGACAAAGGAGACAGGGAGCAGGGAGAAGAGGAGGCTAAGGTAAAAGTGAAGGTTTAATCGGAGGTGCTACAAGGCTGCCTCCTGTTTAATCCCTGGTTTCGTGATGATCTGTGTTAGCAAGACATCCTCGCCTGTTTTTGACCAGCCAGTAGTCGCCGTCAGGAGACGTGCCGTAGCCAATGGCCACCACGGCGTGGTTAAGCAGTTCGTAGCGGCTCGTGCATCGGGGTTCGTAGTACACGCCCGACCGGTACAACTGGAAGGACAACTCCGCGTCCATAGCCACTGAGATGGGACCAATGGTGGCCACCGCTTCCTGCAGGGCAGACTCGCTCTCGTACGGAGTTATGTCCCTGTAACCATAGGCGTCCGCCCCAACGTTCGCTCTGGTAAAGCGACAGGGGCCGTCCTGTGGAGTACAATGCGCTTCAGTGGGATGTCACGCAATGCTCACGCCAGACTGTCATACAGTATCTAACTGATCCATGTGTGTGTGTGTGAGAGAGAGAGAAAGAGAATATCACTGGGCAGGTGTCATGGAAGCCTGTCGGCTTTCTTGCGGAAGATGAAATTGCCTCTCTTTGCCCACCAGCAGACTCCGAGAAAATGTGGATGATAATGCGTCTAGTCTATATAGTGTATAGTAGCTACTACATAAAATGTTAGTGAATAATTATTCTGGAGACCGTTATCTGACACCATATTACCTGTATGCTGAGAACTTTGTGCGTTGTTTAAAAAAATCTTCCCATAAATCTCTACAATTGAAAATACATACGAAGTCGGATTCAGCAATGTTAACATTTGTTTTATTTTTAATGACAATGACTTGTAACATCTGTATTTTGTTGTTCTTACAAGTGAATGGTTTTAATTTTGTTTTAATTATTGGAGTATTTCCAAGTCAGGAACAAGATTTTCATAATATGATCCGTATAGCAATGGAAGAAACAGAATTAAAGGCGCAAGTCGTGCATGAAAACAAATGTATGAACTCAGTCACGGGCACATGCAAGTATACAATTATGCAGCTGTACGCGTGTGCATCAATGCACGAATGTCTAGGTAATATAGCTCTTTTGATCTCTGTACTAGCCTGAAATTTCGAGCGCCAATGAAAGCGGGGCTTACAATTCATACAAAAGGAGTCGTGAAAATCCAACCTCGCGCAAGTAAAGACTTTGCCTCACTTCGATCCCTGATTCCTCTCCACCACGCTTCTTCTCCGCGATGTTAGGGGAAATACGTGTCTGTAAATACTCTATCCAATTAAAAATAAACTAGGTTTTGTTGCAAATAAATGGACTAGTTTTTGATGACAGCTTTCATTCAGGTCAGTCGAGCCGTGTGCTTGGCGCAGAAGTCATCACTTACCCGCGCTTCGTATGGATATGAGGCCTCGGTGTCAATGCCCTCGTTCTGGGCGATGTAGATGAACGCAAGCTGCATAAACCCACCCTGGCACCCGAGGTTATCTGCCGCAACAGCAGACAGTTTGCTTTGTTGAAAATATGTTTTAGATAGGGAGGAACCACGTGCATACTACGCGCAAATGCAACAGCATCAGCTACCATAGCATTAACGAAATTAGGTCGCTGTAGAAAACTCAAGTACAGGCGTACTAAGCAATACTAGGGTTCTTTTGACCTCGCGAATCGCGCAGCGTTGTCCTTTGAGGCATTTTTAAACGAAAGCCTTGGTATGAATACTGCAAGGCAGAAAAAAGTTGGTCGTTTGCTACGAGACTTTTTTTTAATCTCACAAGTTTCGGTGTCGCAGTCCACGAGGTTTTGTTCAGACAGCGAGATCAGTTCCCCTTGAGTCTTGAACCATTGGCCCTCCAGTGCGCCTGTCGACGAGAAAGCCCAGCAGGAGCCGCAGGCACCCTGTGCCAAAGGTAAAGGTCACCGGAAATAATAGTGTATGCTGTTGAAGAATGCAGGACTTTGTGCCTTGTTTTGCTTTAACAGACAGACAGACCAGACCAGAAGACAGACAGACAGACCAGACCAGAAGAAAGAAAGACAGACAGATAGACAGGTAGGTTACCTGGTCTTTAACGCGGGTCACGTAGCCATCTTCGCGCCAGTCGACCTGATCGGGCAGTTGTCGAGTGACACGGTTGTTGGGACCAGACTGACTGTGAACAGCGCTGGAAAAGTTTTTATTCCTCGGAATAAAACCGAGCATAGTCCGTCGAAATTCCGAGTTTGGCTGCAAGAGAATATCGTATACTTGAGGTTTTTGTCAGCAGCAGCAGCAGCAGAAACTTTTTATGTCCTAAAACTCGGGGAGGCAGCCGAGCCTCGGTTCGTAAAGTGATGCTAAACACCTGCGTCTGGTTGAAGGACAATATCGAGCACCATAGGTATGTTACATAACGCACAAAGAAATCGCAGATGCGCATGAAGTACGTACCATATCGGCGTATTTGTTGACGCCGACGCGGAACGTGTGCAAGCCGCGATCAGCCTCCATGTTGTGCTGCTGAATGTAGTGCAGGTGGTTTTCCCACACAGTGCGTCTGCAGAAGAGGGCGAAATGAGCAGTGCGAGGAACAGGAGAATTCATAGGAGAATCATGACAACGACGGTATGAAATAAAACTTATCACCAAATCAGCAAAATTTTAACGAACTGCAAAAATCATACTCTTTTCATCCAGTGGTTAACAGACGCATAGAACAACGTTAAAGGCCCACCCGAGTCACATTTAGGTTCTTTCTTTCTTTCTTTCTTTCTTTCTTTCTTTCTTTCTTTCTTTCTTTCTTTCTTTCTTTCTTTCTTTCTTTTTATAATATCAGTCCAGCCTGGACTGATAGGCTGATGTTTTGTGTGCACCACCAGACGTCAGGCTTCCAATATTTACAGTCACTGACATCAGTTCTGTGCCTGACAGCCAGTGCACGGGCTGGGTGCGTGCACAAGGCACGTGTTGGCACTGAAGTGACTTTGTTTGCCAATAAGAGAACGCCAATGTTCGAAAGCTTTACCTCATGAACGAGCTAGAAAAGCTAGTCACTCCAGTCGGGGGGATAAATATCTTGTAGCGAACGAAAACAAACCAGCAGATATACATTTTTTTCAGTTAGATCGTTCACCATGCAGATTAAGGGTCAAAGCATACCTGTAGGCGTCTTCTGAAGAGTCTGCATATACCTTGTTAAATGTTTTCTTAAAATCAGCCCATTCCAGGTCGAGGTCAGCAGTCTGGGCTGTGGTCACTCCCAGAAGGAGGAAGCACAACAACACACGCATCTAGAACAGAGGGACATTCACAAAGCGAATTAATATGTTAAAGGTTGACAGGTCTTTTGGAGACGCAGAGCCGCTGACAACGCAGTTACACACATAAAAACGAGTGTGAATTAGTTTCCTGTCTTGGTAGTTCTTCCCCAGCTTCTAACTGCACGTTTCTTTCTTTCTTTTTCGGTCTTTTATATGGTTGTTCTCATGCCCGACTAGTCGACTACCTACTTATAGCAATATTAGCTGTAAAGATACGATAAAATATCATCTGCGGGATGCCGAAACCCGGGATCGAACAAGGCACCTTTAGATCTTCAGACTAACTCTCTCCCAAATGAGCTATTTCGGCTGACAAGATTTTTTCCTGGACTATGGTATAATGCACTGTCACATGTCACCCCTAGGTTAGCCTATTCCCCCTTCCCTCTCTTGACACCTGGTAGGTGGATGCTACGTCATTAGTCAGGGTAGCTGCTCTGCGCCAGCCTAGGCCTGCCAGAACCGGTTTAATCGAGTTTAAGCCGTCAGGACGCATACTACTTAACCAGGGGAAAGCGTGAGATAGGACACAGAGAGTAGGATCAAAAGACACTCGGCCACGTTTAGACCCACGGACCTCGGCCCCTCGCCATCTTAGCCAGGACGTCGGAAGAGCAAAGGACTCTAGTACTCACGCTAAATACACGTCAACGAGACAGATGAGTAAGTGACTGCTATTGTGCCTTCTAGATTAGGACTGCTCTGCCATAAATACTATCTTAGAGTCTGGGACTCGGGTTGTTAGGTGGTTTTATCCTGCCAGAGACAGGAGAAGTCATAGGCTAGTGGTCGAGCGAACGCCAAGAGTAGCTAGAGTGAAGTGTTGGGTCGTTGAATAGCTTCAGATCTGTGTATCGCGGTAAAGCAGTTGTTTCAGTAGGGACAAGAGTAGATGCTCTGTTGTCAGTCTCTTATTGAATCGGTGTGTAGAGCGGGATCATAGGCCGTGTTGCAGTTTGATTTCCTCGCTTGCTTTAGTTTGTTTATCCTCATTGTCTGTTTCCTCGTGGTATGACGTAATCAGGCAACGTCTTACCCTAGATACGAGCATGGTGATTCTCTGTAAATAACCTGTAGATATATTTGATGTTGTCGAGTTAGTGTATGAAATATATGTTGAATAACGGTTCGTTGCAGTTGTGTCTTTTACGGGGGGGGGGGGGGGGGGGG
>SMGT01000767.1:151079-191906 GCA_004794575.1 Lanistes nyassanus | reverse complement strand
TTTATAATATCTTCTGATCAATGCATCGCATTTTGTGTGTGTGGGGGGGGGGAAGGAGGGGTTAGGGTAGTCTGTTATTTATGAGAACAGTTTTCGGGTAGACGTAACGTTTGCTTAGGGACTACGGTCTTTTATAGAGAACGGAACCGGAAGCAGAATGTAAACACCATTTATTGTGCAAAGGAACATGTCTAATGACGTGGTGGTAACAGTTTGTCTTACCTTCCTTCTTGGAGCAGTCCACCAAGTTCTGTTCAGAAAGGGAGACCAGCGTTTTCGTCTTGTTGAACCACTGACCTTCCAGTGATCCCGTAGAGGAGAAAGCCCAGCATGACCCGCACTGACCCTGCAAAACACAGGCTTTGAAGATGGACTCAGGTCATCTTTTCTCACACAGACATAAAAGGTCGCCCGCAGGCGAATCATCAATTCGTACAGTAAGATGCACAAAATGCACCAGGAACGCAGGGAAAGAGTTACGTGAACGGCTGCTGTGTATGTCTTTGTCTCTGTCCCTTGGACAACGATTGATTTCGATAATTAAAGATAACCGTGGGTATGTACCTGGTTCTTGATTGGCGTGACGTAACCCTTGGTTCGCCAGTCAACGCTTGAAGGAAGGTCAGAGACCTTGGGTGGGGAGTAGAAAGGTCCGCTTTGTTTGTAGATTTCTGGCATTTTGAAGCCGTTCATGACACGCACAAACTCAGCGTTGGTCTACAAGTGACAAAATTGTGTCATTTACGTGAGAAGCAGTGAGGCAGAGCTCAGGAATATATTTTAACAAAACTGTCTTTACAACTGCCTTGTCGATAGTACTACAGATAACTCTCTCTAGTGCAGACAACAGAAAAGAAGATCAGGTAATCAGGTAATGAGACATCTGAGAGTATTTATCAACAGAAAGCAGTTTAAAAAAGTAAAAGTTGGTGGGGGTGGGGGGGGGGGTTCCATTTGGTCTGGAATAAATCTTGAAAGAACGATTTTTTTTGGTACTCCGAGATTTTCAGGTAGTTGTGTCGGTTCTAAACCTGTCCAAGACGAGGCAATAACGAGAGCTGCAGACGCCAAAGACCTCTAGAGACAGCGCTGACCGTTGGAGTGTGTGTCATTTCGTGATGATATACTCACCATGTCGGCGTACTCGTTGATCCCAACACGGAAAGTGTGGAGTCCGCGGTCAGCCTCCAGGTTGTGCTGCTGGATGAAGTCCAGGTGACCTTGGAATACGCTGAGTCTGTGACAGGTTGCAGACGAACGACATGGTTGACTTCAGGCTTTTTCTGTGCTAAAATGATAATGATGACTGTGTGTGTTCGATTCGATTACACTGAGGGTTACGTTCTGAGGCCATTAACACATGATGGCCGAAGACGATCGAGGATAAGAGGCTGATGGTATGGTTGTAGTAGTGAGGGCTGGGGTGGGGGTAATGAAGACGATGAGGTACCGACCATTTGAGTTAGGAACTTGTCCTAACGATGATTTTCAAACACTGACCTGTACGCTTCCTCCCTCGAGTCCCTGTACACTTTATTGAAAGATGTTTTGAAGGCGCTCCATTCAGCGTTAAGGTCAAGCCCGTATGTGAGGCCAAAGGCCACAAACAGAAGAAGGCACTTCATCTGCACAACATAAAATAGTGTTGCATCATGTGTGTGTGTGTGTGTGATTTTAATCCTATCCAGACATTCTATCTACCCCTCACGGCTTGTTATGTAAAAAGCAGTAGTAACTACACAGTCGCCGGCCACGAATGAGATCAACAATCATACGCCAAAAAAAAAGAGAGTGTACAATGGTCACTCACTCACTCACTCACTCACTCACTCACTCACTCACTCACTCACTCACTCACTCACTCACTCACTCACTCACTCACTCACTCGACCGCTCGACCGCCTCGGTGGTCTGGTGGTTTTAAGGCGTCCTCTTCCGAGGCGGGAGGTCTGGTTCGCATCCCGGAGGAGTCATACCTGAGACTTGAAACTGGCAATCTACTAGCTGCCCTGCCAGACGCCTAGCACTACAGGGAACAGTTCTAGGACTGGTTGGCCCGGTGTCAGCATAATGCGACTGGGTGGGAGTGACGCCCGTGTTACGACACCGGTCCCTCGTGTGGCAGCACGTAAACTTTGTCTAAGCAACACCGTCCTGATAGGCACCTAGTTTGTGGCGGGAAGTTCAGCAACAAACATCCACCATCACCCACTCACTTACTCAAACTCTTTGTCTACACAGTGTGAACACCCTTCTAAAGACTTTGCATGTGCGTTATTTCTGCGTGCATACTTTTTGTAGAGATAAAGAACATGGGAGCTGAAGAGAAGAGGTCATCAGATCAAGATCAAATGAGGTTCTCTCGATCTCTGGATCATCTGTAATGCTGACAAGACAAGCAATTGGCGGGAATAGCAACGCTATCAAACAAACGATGACAAACAGTTAAACCTATTGGTCTTTTACAAGTTCAAAAGACTCAGATAACAAAAAATAACACTCTTCGGCTACTGACAACAGTGATTGTGAAAAGTCAACGAAAGGCCAGTACCCACCTCGCTATGTAAAGGTCTGTCGTGCAGGACTGGGCAAAACAGTGGTGGTGCAGGCTAGCAACCCTTGTTTAATATCTTATATCTCGTTTTTTGACAGCGTCATCTGATCGGGTCACACGCTTGTCATGGGGCTTTTCCAGCCTATCTTTGTGCGCCTGATAATGTCTTTTCGTTATTCCTACACTGTGTCCCTTCTTAGTCTCTCTCTTTTTTTTTAATTGTTAAAGTTTCCTTTCTCTCTTCTTGTTCTCGCTCATTGTCGCAACCTCCTTTAAGATTGCCTTGTGCTAAATTTTGATGGTGGCTTGGGCCAGCTCACGCCGTCAAAATGTTGCCATCTGACGTGTTTCTAACTGCCGCAGCTGTTTGCCCCTTATTCTAAGATATTTTGTCAGTTAAAGTTCGTTTGTAGGTGATGTATCGATGTTTGTTTTGTCTTGAAAGATGAAGCAGTTTTTATCGATAAACAGCAGTGGAGAGACTGTCTTCAGCTGATTATCATGTCGATGTTGCTGTCTGGTATGGTTCATACTGCTGACGTGTCTGGATATTTTGATGGTACTGGAGTGTATAGATTACATTGGTGTTGTTGGTTTTATAAGTATGTTCGAACTGTCTCAGGTGGAATATGTTCCAGTTTTTCTCTTATTGGTATTTCATATTGTGGTCAGAGACGGATTTGTGCTGCTGCGTAAGGGTTCATGCTGTTGTCCGATGTTTTTGCTATGTTCATATTACCTTCTTGAATGGCTATATTCATATTGCTTTTGCAGATAGGTCTGCTCGTAATAATGTCTCGGATAGATATGTTCATATTACTGTCTTTTATGGATATTTTAATATGAGTAAATGCTTCTGCTAGTCTGTGAAAGTTTACGTCTCTGTTACATTTGGCAGCAGAAGCACGTCTACAACTTGACGAAGATTACTACACCACTTTGCTCAAAAGAACGATGCGATCAAAAGCTACTTTAATGAAGTCATATCTACACAAAGGTTAACAAAAGATTACAGAGTCTCGTCTAGTACTAAGTGCATGAGAGCGTACCAATATTGACAGATGTCAGGAACCACAAGCAAAGGCCCTCGTCCCCAGCCCCCCACCCCAACCCCAAAGTGCCTGGGCGTCCCGTGACTCCGTTACAGTTTCACATGCAGGTCACATGCCAGAGGCTGGGAATGGGTGAGGCAGGCAGCATGTTCTCCTTTCACAAATGACCAAGCTATTTACCAAATGACCAAGCTATTTACCGAATGACCGCAGGGTCCAGCATAACCACCTCTGCGGTGCGACTCGGGTAGATTCTCTGATAGAAAGAAAAGGAAGATTGGAGGAGAAAAAAACCGTGTTATGTACGTTTGATGACGATCGGTATGTGAAGATCCTCTTGGATTAGCGTGCTGTTAACTGTGCAAAATTTTGTTTCATAACACGGTGATGTATAGATTTTTTAGGAACTTTCTTTCTTTCTTTCTTTCTTTCTTTCTTTCTTTCTTTCTTTCTTTCTTTCCGGTTACCTCGCTATGCTTGGCACTTCGCTGTTGTTACTCGTTGATTGGGTAATCTTCAATACCTCAGTATCTTTATCGACAGTCAGTGATCAGTATTGACACCGCGTGCATGTCACACGCATATGTGTGCATCGTGCTGTCACATTACATCCATCACATGGGCATTGTAACATGTGATGGATCACTCGTAACGTGACTTCTTCACTTGTTTACGTGCAACTAGAACTACCTTGCTCACACAGCGGGGAGGAAAACAACTAACTGTGAAACAAACAGCAGGGATAAAACAGGAGCATATTTTCTGGGTCTGTTAATTATCTTGTAATGCAATGCATTAACGTGTAGTTACAGCAAGGCAGATACGAAATCTCGATCCTTTCTTGAGACGAGACATGATAAGAATTAATAGTACACACAAAGTATATGGAAACAAGTTCAGTTCTCTCCTGGTTTTTCCCGTCCTCAGACAATCCTGTCTGCCAGCTGGGTTTCAATACTGTTAGTAGTGACGTGCATGAATGTAGCTTTAGATCGAGAGGAATTGATCGGCACGTGCTCTAGGAAACCTTGTCACTGAATTTTTTTTCTTAAGAAGACAGCCATATCTTAAGGAAAAGTACATTATGTGTCACTACGCTGGCGTCACTCCTTCCTAACCTTTTCTTTCTCCTTTTCTTCACGACTGCTTACCCTTCTTCTGGCTTCTTTTATTTTAAAGTTTTGGAGTTTACTTATGCAACACCGTTTCTTGAGCTGCACGCCGCCTCGTAGCGCACGCCGGACCTATACAGCAGGTAGGAGATGTGTCTGGCATCGATGGCAGCAGAGATGGGACCAACGCTGGCCACGGCTGCCTGCAGGCTGGACTCGCTGCCCTTCGGGATTTCAACGAAGCTGATGTCAGTGGCGCCTACGTCAGCACGCTGGAATGCGCACGTCCCGTCCTGTGCGGAACTGTGACGGCGTAAAATTGTTGATCTTTCTGTTCAGCATAACCTGTGCGGGATGGACAGAGCTGTAATAGTTCTGGCTTCATAAATGTCTTCATTATCCACTAGGTGTTGCAACAAAGTCATTCTGCTTATGGAACTATACATCCGAGTACATTTTTTTTAAATTCGAAACTATTGTGTAGATCTTTCACTGTGATCGAACCTCAATCTTTCCTTTCGTTATGCTTGTTTTGATGTTTACTTGTTTGTGTGCACGCGTCCCGGCGTGAAAAAGAAGCTGCAGAAGAGTAGTGTAAACTGAAAATGCTCACTCAGAGACTTAGACAGGTGGGCTGTCAGAATTGGTCTATCTTTGAAGGAGATCGCAAATTAGCACAACAGCAGGTGGTCGGATACCCAAATGAAGGCACCACCCACCTGAGCCTTGTACGGGTATGAAGCCTCGGTGTCGTTTCCCCTGTTAATGTTGATGTAGATGAACGCCTGGTCCATGTAACCTCCTTCACAGCCTTGGTTTCTTGCAGGTAAATCAGCGTCTTCTGTACGTTACTTCTTGTAATGCACCCCCGTTCATTTCATCAAATTGATCAAATCAAGTCAGAAAATATTCTCTTCATACATCCTTCAAGTCAATGTCCTATCGGGTACGAGTTTTAATGCATAGATAAATGTATGAAGCACCCTCAAGAATTGAACTTGTAAATAAACCGCAAGAAATACTTAGCAGAATTTGCTGCCTGACTGGATTGGGGCGATGATGTCAGGACGAGATTTGAACCACGTTGCCAAGGAGTTTTGTCTCACCGATGCTTTTTTAAAGGACGGTTGCGTCGTGGGGAAAAGACTCAGTCCTTACCCTGGTTCCTGGAGCAGCCCGCCAGGTTCTGTTCAGAAACGGGAACCAGGTTTCTGGTCTTGTTGAACCACTGACCTTCTAACGCCCCCGTGGCGGAGAACGCCCAGCATGACCCGCACTGACCCTGCAGGTCAAAGGTCACACAATTCGACTTGGTGCTGATTTTAGAGGGAGAGCGCTTCCACCTTGCGGTGATTTTGCAATACTGGGGGAGATGATGGGGTTCTGGTACCGAGTTATGCACTGAAAGAACCACCGGACGGATATCTGCAGTAAGATGGTCAGTTTGGGGATGGCCTTTGGGTCTGCAAACTGTTTGACTCCAGAACATAATCTTTAACCACTGCAGGATTGGAACTCGCTATCATCTACACACGATAACACAGTGTAGATATACTGTTTTACATACACATGTGTGTGTTTGAGGACGGGAGACAGACATGAGGCAGTTATCGGCCAACGATGTCGTTGCCCCCCCCCCCCCAAACAATCCCCTCTCATTGCACAGCTGGAAAAAGGGAAAGAAAAAGTCGATGATTCTCCGGGCTAGCAAACGCTAACCTGTGTGACTCCTTCGAGTCCCGGTACACCTTGTTGACAGTCGTCTTGAAGGAGCGCCACTCAGCATCAAGGTCAAGGCCGTATGTAGAGCCAAGGGCCGCAAGCAAAAGACACATCATCTGCAAACAGCACCACTCACGTGACTGGCAAATTAGGTAGGGTTTAGGAAAAGAAAGAAAATCAGCGCAGGGGAGGCCAGGTGAGAGAGGGAGGTGCTAGCGTGTTTAGCTCGCGCACACACAAATACATAGACATACCCACGAATACACACGCGCCCGCACACACAAATACATAGACATACCAACGAACACACACGCGCCCGCACACACACGATACAGACGACCGATCACTCGCCATCTTGACCGAGTTGTCGGTTAATGCAGTCGATGAGTGATGACACCTGATGCAAGCTTTACTTTTATATTATCTTGGGAAAAGGTCATCCACCAGATGTTGTCGAGAATATCTGTTCTTGATTTCTCTAGACTGATAATCTCTTCACTTGATTCTACTTGTGACACCGTGCTCATAATCCTAACGCTGTCTTCCTGTGACCTGATTTCCAGCGGCATTGTTAGAGTAACGTCTACCCAGTGTTTCAAATCTGTCTAGTTCTCCCGTCTTCGGTCTACAATGTCCCTGTGCATGCGCGCGTCCTTTGAGTGCAGTGCCATTCTACGGCTTGAAGCTTACAGTTTGGAACAACAGGGCAGGTGGCCACGGATGCGGGACCGCCGCTGTTGTTGCTGCAGTTCCTGGGTGTACCTGTTCATCCCCAGGTGGTGTCCAAGGCGTCGAAGGAGTAATAAACGTGCGCTCTTGTACCTTGGTGACAGCTTTCAGCTTTTCTAAGACTAAAATCAGATCCTGTTAATATCCCGAAGAAGTCTCTTTGATCGCTTTCACCAGCATAATGCGAGGAAGGGCAGTCAGGAAATCAGAATGTTTACAGACTGACAGACTGAAACTCCCCCTCCACCTTGATCTAGATTACTCTGAAAATGCCCGAAAACTGGTTTTGTTTGTCCCTGCAGTTACTTGATTTCAGTTTTACCCAGGTTCCCTCTTGTTACCACGTGTTATACCACAGACCAGTGTAGAGATGGCTGTGGTTATACTCCAAGCACAAGTCACACGTTGATTTTTCGTAAAACTTTCACTTATAGTCTTGAATAAAATTGCTTCCCTCGACTGTTAACACGTTAATCTTGTGACGCAACCAAAGATCAATAATGGGCTTGTATAAATCTGTCTGAATGCGTCAGATAATCAGATATACGCTTTTCGGGAGGGGGTGGGGGTGGGAGAACTGCCCGGAGTTTTATTTGTAACTGACACGATGATCTAGTTCCTTTTAAAAGTTGATAATTCGACCTAGTTTCTTAACAATGTGTATAGGTATAACCATTTTAAGAAAACCCTATCTTTACCCTCTAGCTTCAATCCATCAATTTCATCAGATATTTCACTTTAGCCGATCAGCTTCGTCGGAACTCATCTTAAATCCATCAGCGTATTTAAATATCCCCTAATCAGCCACACGATGACACAGGCACGTTAAGCACAGCTGTAGTAACTTACTGATCACTACTTATAAGTACCTCATCAGTTAAATTAATCAGTATGCTTCCTTTCATTTACTATCCGCTTACACTAAATTTAGCGTATTCCTTTATCAAACAAGACTCGACCATACCATGCAGTATGATAGGTAGTACAAATACTCCTTACGCCCAATGATGAGCTTGCCTGGTTCAGCTAAAACATGCCATCTTGATATGTATGTATACCATAGCACGTCTACACCACGGTAAATCATTCTCTCTCTCTCATTTCCTCTTTTTCCACCACCACTATCCCCCATGTACAAATGCACCACTGCAGGCTGCCTATACTACTGTTTAATTATATAATTATAATTCCTTACGGGTTTTTTTTTTCTCTTCAGCTAATGTCGCAGTGCAATGTTGTATGCACTGAATGAAAATTATTTAAACCAGCAAGACTCGACTTCTGAGAGGACAGCATAGCAACGACCTTCAAAACAGAAGGAACAGAATACGTTTGAGAAAGAGAAGATTATAGCAAACAATATCTACAGGTCGAGAGATGTACAGATAACAACAGCCAAGAGGAAACGTTTTGAGCACTAGATCTTTCTCTGGCGGCAGTTGTGTGGCAGTAAAACGATTACATAAGCATACAACCACCTCATCTCGGGTTTTTCCGAACCGTGGGATAGCCGTGGCTGGAAGGCAAGATGAAAAAGAACTCGTGTACTAAGTTCTATCTAAAATGCAGAACATGCAACGATTTGAAGCGAGTTCGGAAACCGCCAACCGGGAAAAATGACTCGTCCTATTTTTCTGGTTGACTGAGTTGTTATCGTGGGGTAAGTAGAGTTTTCTTCAGTTCTTACTGGTGATAAGCCTTTGAGAGCTGTTTGTCGATCAATTGAAGGGAAATTCGGTTTGCTTTCATGACTTTTCCCCCTCCCATTATCCCATCACTTTTCTCGTTCTGAACGGCTTCCTTTTGTCTGTATGTCTCTCTGCTTGTCTGTTAATCTGTCTACTTGCTTGTCTCTTTGATGAGTTAGTGAGTGAGTGAGTGAAGGAAGGAGGGAGGAAGGCATGGAGGGAGCCAGCCAGTCATTCAGTCAGGTGCGTGACCGAGTCAGTGCGTGAGTGAGCGTGAGTGAGTGACCCAGTGAAGGAGTAAATTATTGAATCGGTCGATGGTCAGGCGGTCGGTTTTTCTCGTTTACACCAACGAAACGAAAACAAAAAAAAACCCAAAGCCATATTAAATACCAAAAGAACAATAAATTTACTTTCACAATTTCTATAAACAGTAGAAAACGCGTTGTTTACAAAGAGAAATCCTGTACAAACACACCCACAGTTTATTCTCTTCGAAACCCGAAAACAGCAACGACAACAACCAGAGGGCTTCTCCTGCCGCTGACGTTGACTCTGACGCTACTGGCGATGGCAGCGATGAGACCCTACACCTTGGGGTAGCTAGCCATGGTGGCGATACCGCAGTTGTTTTTGCGGTTCCTAGACATCAGAATGTACCCCTGGATCCCCCAGCTTGTGCCCCAGCTGTCATAATAAACAGACACAGAAGCGTTATTTGTTACAGTATTAAGACTAAAAGCACAACAATCCTGGACAGTAAAACCAAAATATCACGTTTTTAAAGCTTTGACTTGAGGTCATTGAATCCTTCATATTTATCACCAGGAACATCCGAAGATTACAGTTTTAAAAGAATTTTAAAATAAATATTTCCTACTCTTAAAAGAATACCTGGCAGTTTATTACACAGTCTATTAGACTTGAAGGCAGCGAACTGCTTTCTTGCACTTTATTGCACAACCCTCACATGATTATATTTAAAATATGTTGCACATGCTGCTGTTCTTTTCTCCAGATACATCATTATAACGTTACAGGAGTCAAGACGATTGAATTCAGTAAAGATTTAGTCCAACTGTGTGCGTTTAATCACTGCGCCATCGAACTCTTACAGAGAAAGAAGTGGTAAGGGCAACTCTCCTGAACTTTTAACTTTGACAGAAATCAGAAACTTCCATGTTTTAGATGTAAGGGGCCGTGCGATCTTTAGGGACTTGCGACCGAGTCTTGGAGAATTGTAATCTCGTCCCCACCGGGCTGGCACCTATTTACAAGCCCAGTTCCTTGGCTCGACATAGCCTTTGTTGGCAACAATCAATGACTACATTCAGCGGTTGGCGACAGAGTGTTGGCAGCAACATTCAAGAGGCACAAGCCAAAGGGACTGGAGTTTTGTTGGCCGTGTAGTCACCTCCCTTTTTAGAGAATTTGTGCTGACCTGTTCTTAACGATGTAGTAATCATTCGTGCTGTCGGTGCCGTAGCCCACAGCCAGCACGCCGTGGTCGAGGGTCTTCGCGCTGCATTTCTTCTCGTAGTACACGCCCGACTTGTACAGCTGGAAGGAGTTGTGACTGGCGTCGATGGCCACGGAGATCGGACCAACGCTGGCGATGGCTGCCTGCAGGTCGTCCTCGCTGCCGCTGGTGACGTCCACGAAGCCGGTGTCGTTGGCGCCAACATCCGGGCGCTTGAACTGGCACTTCTCGTCCTGTGGGTGAAGGAGACGTAGTTAGACAGACAGACAGACAGACAGGCAGGCAGGCAGACAGACAGACAGACAGACAGACAGACAGACAGACAGACAGACAGACAGACAGACAGACAGACAGACAGATGGATTTGCGTGAGTAGATGGATGGATAGACAGAACACAGATAGCTAAGTCAAAATCGGTGTGTGTGTGTGTGTGTGCGCGCGCGTGTGTGAAAACCCTGATGTCACTTTCAAGCAAAGCTGGCCCTGATGGCTGTCGTCTTGATGAGGGAAGAGTACCCATGCGCTAAACCCGAAGCTTAGATATCTTTTTCTGCGTATAGACATCTTTTTACATAACATCTACCTAATGTGATGGCTTTACTCCGCAAAATAAAAAGTCATGCGCTCTGCGCCATGCCTCGTACCATCAAACGTCTGCAAGGTCACATTTTAACGAAAGTGACAATGACCTAACAATAAGACAATCACTGCTTGTGTTGAGTATCATTCACTAACTGGCCTCATGCGACTTTTTAAATAATAAAGAAACGGCATTCATGTTTAGTCACAAATAAAATAATGAACTAATTTTTCCCCCACAAAAAAAAGAAAGATCAAGAGTCAAAACCTCATATTTGCAACAACACCCCACAGCACAGACACACACAAGCAACACAACCACAAGTCCTTGCCAAGCAACGTATCACACTTGAAAAAAACTATATCACAGAGAAACATGCACTCATCGCATACACGCAACACACATAAATAGATATATTGCCTACTTTGGCCTTGTATGGATAGGAAGTCTCTGTGTCGATTCCCTTATTTTTTAGGACGTAGGTGAAAGCCTGGTCCATAAGGCCTCCCTCACATCCCATGTTACCTGAACATGCAGGTCAAAATCTCGTCAACCTAAGTTGTTTCTGCAAAGTCCATCCTTGCCTTAATTAAACACTCTGTCTTCTTACGAACTGTCTACATCAACTCACTTTCCGTCTGTTTTGACGCAGCTGTCACTCAGTCGATTTGACAAAAGACAAATCACATCGAAAATAATTACAGCTGCACTAAACATAATCAATAATAGATAGTAATTACAGTAGCGTGAAAGAAGCCAAAGGATATCAGCATACATTTCTAATAATACCAAAGGAAGACAACTGAGAAAAATCTCACCCTCCTTCTTGGAGCAGTCCACGAGATTTTGTTCAGAAAGGGAGACAAGTGTCCCTGTCTTGTTGAACCACTGACCTTCCAGCGAACCCGTGGCGGAGAACGCCCAGCATGAACCGCACTGACCCTGCAGGTCAAACACGAAGAGAACAATTCCTACTGTGTCCACATATAATAAGAAGAGAACAATTGCTACTGTGTCCACATAAATTCGCAAAATCACGCTTGAAATATTCTCAACCTTGTTCCTTGCAGTAATTAAAAATCAAAATTATCTGTCAACGGAACAGATCTTGGTCTATACTTCTGCACGTTCTGCCTTCAGGTTCAGAAGGGTGTTTACGTCACAAATCGTACCCATGGAAAGAATTTCTTTTTGATACCCCCCTCCCTCTTTTCACACATGAAAGCATTTTTATATGGATGGGAAAATGGGTGACGGTAAAGGATTTTTCTGAGATATTATATGCAATCATCTGCGTTAAGTGTCACAGCTAATGGCAATGTTTGGTATGCCGTCAGTTTGTAGGCTCATGCTGAACGTACAGTCCAATATGTACTTCAAGGCAGTTGGCAAAAGGGCTGAATACAGCTCAGCTAACCCTTCTCAGCTCAGCTGAAATACCTGGTTCTTGATAGGGGTGACGTAGCCCTTTGTGCGCCAGTCGACAGAAGCAGGGAGCTTGAAGCCAGGGTTAGGCGAGAAGACCTCCCCGCCGGCTTTGAGCTCGGAAGGCATCAGGAAGCCGTTCATGACTTTTTTGAACTCTGCGTTGGTCTGCGGAGAAGAAAGTGAGTACATGTAGCGTATTAAATTAAATATTAAATATTAAAATGTAGCGTGCCTTGACAATACCATCTCTCTCTTTCTCTCCCTCTCGCCTGCTTGCTCGCATGCGTTTGTGCATATCTACATGCGTCGGATCTCTGATCTACAAGATCAAAGCTTTAAAAAGAAGCTTCTTTCGAGCATCACATGGTACTATTATGGCAGCAGTTTTGAAATTATGTCCAGCAATACTTTTTCCGGGTGACTGTGTAAACGTTTTTATTAAAATGTATCAAAGTACATTACATTGCTGCCAAATGTCATGGCTGCAGGACCTATATGCTTGACTGAACAAGGAATCATTATTGTCCTGTCTGCATACCATGTCTGCATACTCGTTGACTCCGACCCAGAAGGTGTGGATGCCGAGGTCAGCCTCAAAATTGTGTCGCTGGATGAAGTCCACATTGTCCTCCCACACGCTGCGCCTACAGAATAACCAAATCACCGGCCACATTTGTATACCGTGATGATACACAACAACAGTACCCATTCTATGCTACCTATCCTTCAAGGTCAAATAAAGGCTTTCACCGCTGCAATGGAGGCCGAACTTTGTAAGAAAACAATTACGGTATGTTCAACTTATCAAATTTATCTAGCGCCACCCCGCGGACAAAAATTTTCAGCTGAAAGTGGTGACGTAGCGCTGTCGTCTGAAATCGCGAATTTTAAACCAAAAGGCGGACTGAGTGACATCGCAAGCAGCGGCGATTGTGTGGTTTTTGTCATGCAAACCTGTGATTTTCCGTACGGTTACCGTGCCGGATATGTCTCTGAGCATGTAAGCGCATACACATACAGCCGCGCACTCTTGCATACAGGCACGCACACTTTCATACAGACACGCACACTTTTCGAAAAATGTTTGTGAGCGTCTCGAGTATCCGCGTATACAAGGCAATAATGATGATGATGATTATGATGAATTCAAAACACCTGTTTAGGTAGTATGTTAATGTTGGTGGCATATACAAGTCCACAATTACTGCCCCTGTCCCAATTTTATCTTCATATAACAACAGTAACAACAGATAGCGCAGTTGAATTCTAGTAAACTGCTTACAGACAGAGTTTTCATACCATTAACTTTAAGTTCTCTGTCACGTCTCTAGTACAAAAATCTAATCATCGCAGGGACTCCTACCTCGCTTTGCAATAACTCATAGTGTTTAAACATTATACCTGTTCTTACCTGTAAAGAATCAGATTAGTTTGCAGCCAAGATATCACATCGACTGGTAGCCCAAAGATACGGTATCAATTTTTACCTGTAAGCCTCCTCGTTGACATCTGAGTACGACTTCTTGTAAGTCATCTTGAACGAATCCCACTGTGCATCGAGGTCAAGGGCAGAAGCCAGGCCTACAGCCACGATCAGGGTCAGGTACTTCATCTGCAGATCAATGGCACCCTGAATAAGTTTTGTGTCAACACCTGCGCTTTCTGCCCACCTATACTTCTATACTTCTTGTTCTGAGTTTTGACATCTCCTTTTGTATGTGCATGCCCAGCATTGTAAATTAATCGAAACCTTTTCACGGGTCAATGTTAACTTTTTGTTCACTTGCTCTGTCAGGTAAGGTCCCCATCACACCGGGCTGCGTTGCCGGCAAGACCTGCGCGACCTAGCCCTTTCAAAACGTGGGGCCGTGCCGTTTTGAGCCACGCTTGTTTTGTGGTTGCTCAAAACCTTGTGCCGATTATCCCGTCAAAGAAGCCCATGGGATGTTCATGTAAGTTCCTACTGAGTTTCTCCTACGATCTATAAGACACAGCCTCGTTTATGTAGCCATTTTAAGAACGGCCAGGTCGTTCCGGGAACGCGGCCCCGTATGATGGCGGCGTAAACATCAACTGTGTCCGAATAGTATGAAACGCGGGTCATTTGAAAGTTGAGACGAGTTTTACTTGCCCGACCAAAGAAACCACCTGCCCGGGGCGGTCGGGCAGCCGTTAATGCCGACCCCTGCCTTTCCTTCCAAGATATTTTGTACCTCGCCCTAATGTTTTTAAACTCCACGAACTATTGAATCAAACTGTAAAACGAAACTTACTAAGTAGGTTTATTTTTTTTATCCTTTTTCTATTCAAGTGAGTGTATGGATCCTTTCTTAAAAGCCCCTAGGTTCAAAGCTCAGGGTCTGAAAGAAGCTGAAACTTCTACGCATGTGCGTGCGCGGGTGTGCGGCTGTGCTAGCGTGTCTTTGTGTGCGCCCGCCTGCATGAGTGAGTGAAAGATAAAGAGACCCAGGCACAAATGAGGGCAGGCAGAAGGATCGACAGACGGACAGAAAAACAGACCCACACGCGCAAGCCAAAAGACGAGGTATCTACAAGTCAGATGAACGGATACCCCTACATTGATCCACCTCAACTACACAATCAAAACGCGGCAGTTAGAGCGCGATAGCGATGCCCTTCTACAGATGCGCACTCACAAACAAATGAATGGCTGTGCACGCAACGATAGGCCTGCGTTACACTTCAATGAGTCACAAAACCTTATAAAAACAGTCTTGTTTAAAGGCTGCGCAAATGCCTGTGTTCAGGCGTTAGAATTCGTTCGCGAGTGAGTGAGAGAGCGAGCGAGCGAACGACCCACCTTTCGTCACTTTGATGTTTTACGTTCTTCGATGACAACCACGTCTCGGACTGGGACAGCAGTGAGATAGCATCTGATAGGCTTTTTTATATCTCCTGGGCCGAAACCGAAAATAGCCGCACGTGATATCATATGCTTCGACTGGGCACCCCGCTATCTGCACCACTGTGTTGTTGCGCGTACTTTTGCTTTCGGAGACTCTATTAAGATGCCGGTACTGTTGCCCTAAACAAGGGCCCAGCCTGTGTAGGGGAAGGGATGTGGACGGGTGTCTGGCGGGGAAGAAGGGTGGAGGAGTCCAGCTGTGTCACGCCGAGTGGGAAAGTGTGACTCGCATGATACTTTCGGTGTTGCAAGAAATCTGGTCCGGCATGCACGTCGCACATGCGGGCGTAGCGAGTGGCATTACACTAACCCTAATTCCAACTCTCCCGAATCCTAACCCACATACAGAGATCAAAAACAATTCTAATTTAACTAATAATTGGCGATTTAAATACTCGGACCACAGATACATGCATCCTTTAAGTATCTGGGTATGTCCTCTTGTGCTTTCATTCGCGTTTTCAATGTTCACACATACATGCATACACACGTACACAGGCTGCGAGTGCCCCCACACCCAAAACAAACATACGCACGCACGCATGTACACGCACTCTCATAAGCAGTAGAGGTGGCGCTACGTAATAGAATACCGGTAAATACCGGCACGATCGAAACGGTAAGGTATGCCGGTACGGGACTTTGTATATACCGCAAAGTAAATAATCAGGTTAATAACAAATAATCATTAATTATTGAAATACAGCTAGAGCTCGGAAACAGTGATTACAACTATACAAGAGACTATCCCTTACAGCAAACACAGTTACAATTAATTCAACTGAATTTGTTCTTTGTTAATTATATTGTGCACCTTGAGAATTCCATGTATTTGTCCTATGTTGTGTTTGTCTTGGATCCCAGTCGTCAACCTACGCTTAGTGAGCGAGTTGACGATATAAAATAGGGATCCGCTGTATGCACACGTTGTACACCGAGGGTTAGCCGTGTGAAGACTAGGGTCGTTTAAAAAAGAAAGGGGCGGCAGATTTTTTTAGAAGATCTGCCACGCTCCTTACTTTCGATTCTCTCTTTGCTACGTGTATGGGTACGGTAGGCTCCCTTGTTTGCATACGTCAGCATACGGGTATGTCTAGCGCTGCCAGTACCTTGTTGGGATTGTCCATTGACGATTTTATAGCGCTCTGTTCTCATTTGTTCTTTGTGAATTTTAAAACATTTGCAAGCATAAAATTAGTGGGAAACCCGCAGTCTGCCATGACAACCAGTTCCCGCAGTTGCACTCAGCACGACCAACTAAGAATAGGAAGTCGATTTTTTCACTAAAATCTAATTGCGGTGATCTCCAGCATTCCTGACAGGAAAGTAACAGTTTTTTTTAAAGGGTGAACAGCTATTGTGTGTTTTCTCCTTTAAGAAGGATACCCCGATCAACCAAGCAGATAAACATTACAGACTGATATGAAATACTGACTCTTAATGCAAACATTATGAACCGATGGCAGCATTCCAGCAAGTTATGAAAAAAGAAACTCTTTGTTAAATGAAATATCAAAACCCAGTCACCAATATACATGAGTAAGCAGTTATGAAGTTTGCTAACTGCTGGTGAAAAGGGTCGGTATTGGCAATATGTTAATGTCAAACGGTTCTAGCTTTTTTGAAAAGCTCACCATTGGACTCGGCCAGGTGGCAAACTATGCGACGCGTCGGCTACGGTTAGTTTTATAAATAAAAGGGGGAGGGGGGCCAGTTCTCGTTTCTATGATTCTTATACCACAGACGACGGGTATCATAGTGGTTGATCAGGATTTCTTTCATCTCTTCACTTATCTCCCTTGTATACACGTTGTATACTCTGTTGTGTCGTTTTGAATTATACATGCCCCTCAGGGATTAAGAATAAACCTTGCCTTGCCTTGCCACGATTTCCAAATAGTGTAAAACAATCTAGAAACGTCTTGTTTACAGCAAACTTTTGGCCTTTAACAAACTCGAGAGTGATTTGAATACAAAAGAAAAAGTTGCTGCTTGTCGCATATGCTGAAGTGTCATCAAATTATGTGACATATCCACCAAGGCCACGTACATCAGACGATTGTACCATCCCATAATGTAGGGTATTACTTGTAACTACTTGCACAAAATACTCATTTGTTTATTCGGTGTATGGTTTCCTTTCTCTTTAATTTGCACGTACACCCGCAAAGACACGCACATGTTTACAGCGTTAAATATGCATAGTCGACGAAGTTTTTGCTTCGAATGAACCCTGCTTGGCTTTACGGCTGGTATACTGGTATATCCCGGAATAAAATACCCTACGGCAGTAAAACACTGTTCTGCGTACCGGTATGGCTTTCCATACCGGTGCAGCCTCACGCCGAAGAACGTCCTGATCTTTCTATCTCCATGTATCAAGTGTACTAAAGTCTTTCACAACCAAGTTTTATAGTTTTTGGCAACTATTATTATAAATTAAAGATAATCGGCATCCGCTGGTCGCAGAAGTTATCATAACCTTGTTTCCCACACGCTACAACCGAAAGGATTTTGCCACTATTACGGTACAAAAAGGCGGGAGTTGGACCACGCATTAAGAAAACAAAATGGAACTATTTATAAACGAGTTCTTGGACAGCCGAAGGAAACCAAATGAGATAACGGCCAAAAACAGGCTGAGGTCGAACACGTGAACTGGAGATAAAGGCGATGAACCAGATGTGAGGCAGTGTGAGAGTCTTAAAGGAAAGAGCTGAGTAACTCTGATAGATGATTATACATATATGTATGTACTATGCTTTTGATACTGTTCCACGATTCCGCCCTGTTCTACATCAGTGAGACGGAACGCACACTCAACATCCGCTTCACAGATCATCTAGCTGACACTAAACACCACAGAAACACACCAGTTGCACGTCATTTCAGTACACCCACACACACAGCCGACAACATGAGGATCTGTGGTATCTGGAAAATGAAGGGCGATTCCATTGACTGTAAGAATGTGGAGTCCTACTTTATTACCCATTTTGGCACCATGGCACCCACAGGACTCAACCTCAAACACTGACTCTCCCCCTCCCTCCTCTTCCCTTAACCCCCTCACCCCTCCTTCTCTCTTTTACTTTTTCTCTCCCCTTCCTCCCAGTCTCTCTCACACACTGACGCTCCCTTACCCGCGCTTTTCTCTCTCTCCCCCGCCCACTCTCCACCCCCACCCTTCTCTACCCTTTCCTACCCACCTTGCGATTGGCTGCCCCTCTTTGACCCCTCTTACTCACTGTCCCTTGGTCATTTCCCTGCTATCCAGCCCACGCGCCACATCTACCGCAGCTAAGTCTTTTTCGTTTTTGTGTTTCGTCGTCGTTTTTGTGTCGTCCTGATGAAGGGGTAGTGCCCCGAAACATGTAGATTGTCTTCGTCTTTGTCCTGTTCTAGCTTGGTCCAGTTCCCTTGTTTTAAATTTGATTTGGATTTTCCTCCAAGCGGCAGTCACTTGTTTTTCTTTCTTATCTCCTCATATAACCCTTCTCTGGACTTCGGCCGCACGCCTCATAATTCTCCCAAATAAGACCGAACCGATCTGCTCATTACAGTGTATACCACACCAAAAGACTTTGTGTTTAAAAGTTTGATGTGGCTCGCCAAAACTGTTCTTTTCTTTCTTGTCACATTTATCTTATCGTTTCGGTTCGAGAGCGAAGGCTGCGGTTCCTCATGAGGCCCAGGGGTGGGGTGTATGAGCGAACTCAGCTTGGGATAAGTAGTGCTTAAAATTAAGTTTGCGAACTTAAGACTAAGTAGGTGGAAATCGGTGTGCGTGAGCGGTCTCAACTTCGTTAAGTCTAAGATCTCTTGCTTAACTTTAAGACTGCTACCCCCATGTCATATCTCCGTACTTAGCTGAGTTGGCCGACTTAACTCTGCGGAATTTTGGTTTCTGTGACTGGAGAGTTGGGAAGATTGTAACGCAAAGGCTATGCTTTAGGCTTCGCGCGTATTGACGATGTTTGATGTTTCGCGATAGAATCCTTTGAAATTTTTATGAATTCGTGGAGCTGTTTTGCAGATTCCGTTTTCGAAGTGAAGACATTGTATTTTTGTGTGACATAATCGCCAAAGGCGAGGGTCGGTAAAAACTTGCAATCGGGCACTAAGGTTGGGTCCGATTGTAAGTTTGTTACCAGTACACATGCACAGTGGGACTTGATCGGTTGCACTCGACTTTTGGTTTTGCGCAGTTGTGATCAACTGAGGTCCATTTTTGTGCCAATAACTCAAAATAAGTTCCAGCGTGTCCCAGTGTGTCGTATTCGGGTCTGATTGTCAACATTTCTGGTCAGGTCGAGTCCCAATGTGTCCGATAACAACCGATTGTAATGTTTTTACCTGACCGAGTGACAGTACGGTTTTGTTTTCTCTGTCGACGTGTTTTACTGACTGGCGAACAATCCATCTTTATACTGAGTATCTGGTTCAAACAGCGTGCGAACTTTATGGTCACGCCAAACTGCAGTTGGATGCACGACTTGCATCCATGTTCCTTCTTTTAGCACGAACAGCCTTACGAAAGACATTAATATTCATTGGCTGTCCAAGGCTAAACAGCCAATGGCGTGAGGGATTACCCTGCTTATCCAGAAATAGATGGCGCGGCGCCGACTTGACCCATTTCTCAGCTAAGTAAGCACACTTCAGCAAGTAAGTCGCTCCCATGCACACCGACGGTACTCAGCGCTAAGTAAAAACTTAACTAAGTAAACTTACGGGATAAGTGAGGGAAGTTAAGCAAAGAAATTAAGTTCGCTCATGCACCCCAGCCCAGGGTTCCCGTGCTTACCTTTCAGGAGAAACACCTCCGAACACAGCCGCACTTACCGCTCTGTGTGTCCGTGTGTGCACCCGTCTCGTGTGTCTGGCACCGCGTGAAACGGAGCAGGAGGGATGGAAGATTGTTTATTTGTAATTGATTCCTTGACTTTTATTTTTACTGTTCAAAATTTTGAAATATACTATTCCTAGCTGTCGTTTTTGACTTTCCTGTACAACTGCTATCCTTAAAAAATACATGTTTTTTAACCTGTCGATCAAATTTAGCACCCTTTTCTTTCTTTGTTTTTCTGCTGTGTCGATTTCACGCCTATTCCACCACCACCACAGAAAGAGAGAGAGAGAGAGGGAGATCAGGTTCGGTAGAAGCCACTATGATATGCTGGTTTTTTTTTCAATTTCTGTAGAGGTGACCGCGTGATCTAAACTGTCTATCAACACCTGGAGATTAAAACATAAACCTGATTAAGATATCTCAGGCCCTTGTCTCGAATCACATGGTTCACATGACAGGTATATTTATCCCACGTGGCCTTGAACAAAACACATGAAGCACAGTACTCCCCAAAACTGTGTGGCGGTGCGTATGCAGCTAGGCGAGAGAAGGTTGGAGCAAGAACGCGTTCGTTGTTATTGCGCATTTGACCCGAACAGAGATGTTCAGAAAGTGACGCTAAGCCTTGCAGGAACCAACAAAGATCTGCAGTCTGAAAACCAATACAAACAAACCCGCTGTACATATTTCTTCTGTAGGCACCGATACGCCGAGGCAGAGAGCGGAGGGTCGTGTTCAGATCAGCATTTAAAGAAATAACAAGAAGGTATTTCGAGAAATGGGGTTGAAGACAGGATATTGAACTGAACCATGCGATCACTACACTAGCGCGACTACCAGTCCAACTATCGTGCATTTGTAGAGACTTCGACTAACCAAAAATCACGCACTTAAAGTCCGCGCAACATGGTCCGCAAAGTTACACACATCGAACTCTTGTGACATTTGACTGGTGGTGATGGCAGTGCACCAGGGTCCGGGTTATGGCCAGCTACGGCCGACATCCACCGCTCCACAGGAGGGAGGCAACTCAAGGGACCAAAGCTAAGGCCGACGCCTTACTTTGATGTTCCCGCAATGGTCCGACTTTGGACCAGTGACGTGTGTTCATCGAGACAGAAATAACAGGACTGACAACGATTTCAATGGAAATGTCATTATATTGAATCATTTAAGTAGGAGCGAAAGAAGATATTTTGCCAAAAGCCTGACACCGCCCACCCTGCCAGAAATCAGAAACATCCCGACTTGTTTATTACACGCACTCAAATGCGATTTTATCGATATCAGTCTGTTTTCTGTAACAAAGAAAATATACTCTCGTCCTCTTGACCTCCCAAATGCACATAGGCCTGACCCAAGAAATCACGCCATCGAAGAATGGTTGTCAAGCCATAAAAAGATTGGGCAGCACGCTGTGTGCATTGACACTGCCGTTATTTTGAGTACGTCATGACACAAGGCATCATGAACAGTTGTAAATCAGCTTCAAGCGGAGACGCGTCACAATGCATGTATTTGTTGCGTCAGTCAGCCCCGGTGCTACTGCCGTTTTGCGCATGTTTTCGGGCGCTTTTGACTCAACGTAGGAAATTGGGAAAACACCGTTTAGGGAAAACCCGGTTTCACTCTATAATGTGCTTGCAAGGTCCGAACTCCGCAGGTCACATTCTCCATACACAGTTGAGAGATGTACATCTTTGAGGAAGACTTAAAATTGTTCGTGGAGGTAGCTCGAACAAGGGACAACTGCGCGTTCGCCTTAGGGAAAATTTTCTGGGGGTTTCCTAGAATTTTCCAGCAAAAAGTTCCCCAGTCGCCAAAATACCGACAACACCGCCCACCGTGCCATAATTCAGAAACAAAATGTTTATTATTCCATGCATCATCCAGCTTTTACAAAAAAAAACCCATTTGTTTGCTTCCTGCTCCCACGTAACTTGGGATCGCCTCGGTGGTCTAGTGGTTAAGGCGTCCACTTCCCAGGCGGGAAGTCGGTGATTCGCATCTCGGCCGAGTCATACCTCAGACTTAAAAATTGGCAATCCAGTAGTACTAGGACTGGTTGGCCAGGTGTCAGTATTATGTGACTGGGTGGGACTGAAGCCCGTGTTGCGACAGCAGTCCCACGTGTGGCAGCACGTAAACTTTGTCTAAGCAACATCGTTCTGATATGCACTTAGTTTGCGGCTGGACGTTAAGCAACATAATGCCAGACTTGGACTGCTGTCGCAACACAGGCTCATACTCATACCGGTTCAACCAGTCCTAGCACTGTTCCCTATAGTGCGAGGCGTCTGGCAGGGCAGCTACTATGTTGCCAATGTCTTAATTCTTGTCTTTAAAGGTGTGACTCGGCCGGGTCGCGAACCACCAACTTCCCGCCTTAACCATTAAACGGTCTTGGGGAGGAGGTATTTGTTGCTTAACGTCCAGTCGCAAACTAGGTACATATCAGGACGGTGTTGCTTAGACAAAGTTTACGTGCTGCCACACGTGGGGCTGCTGGCGCAACACGGGCCTCAGTCCCACCCAGTCACATTATACTGACACCGGGCCAACCAGCCCTAGTACTGTTCCCTGTAGTGCCAGGCGTCTGGCAGGGCAGCTACTAGATTGGCAATTTTTTAAGTCTGAGGTATGACTCGGCCAAGATGTGAATCACCGACCTCGGAAGCGGACGCCTTAACCACTAGACCACCGAAGCGGTCAAACAGTTTTGGGAAACGGGCATGCAGTGTTAAAAAAATGAACCTTTTCACCCTAGCTACGTTGTTTTATGTTAGAAGGTCTCCAATTTTACGTAACTGACCGCTATCAATAAAAATAATAATAAAAAACCTTATCCGTCTCAAAGTCTGTCTGCCTGATAACAAAGCAGGTGAATTAATCGGACTCTCCATAGGCCAAACATATCTATCAACTTTATCATGGTAAAATTGATGAAAATAGCAAGTGACCCACATCCCACTGAACTGGTAGTGTTCTTTGTGAATGATTAGCAAAGCTTGCGACAGCAAACGCCAGATTATTTAATTGTTCATTCCACGTTGGTTTTACGCCAAGGAAGCACCTTTGCAAAGTTGGCGACAGCGTGGCAACACAAGGTTAAGTAATTGTTTCTTGTACGCTTTACACAATGCTAACAGCTTAGACTGCATCGTTGCAAACAGCTGACCTTTCACACAGCTCCCACAAGTATGGGAAAGTGACATTAAAATGTTCGAAGTGGCTGCGTGTCGCGTCGAGTGCGATGGGTAGGCTACCCTTCCGTTTCGCACCAATTGCTTCGGGGGCGGTCTCGCGAGAACGTGACGTCACAACTTTCATTCAAAATGGCCACCACATTCGAGGCAGGCTGCTAATGTAATTCAGGGGGAAAATTTTTCGCCTTTGTGGAATTGTTCTTCTAAGGAAACTTGCCGGCCCTTCATAAAATCAGCCAGGAAACTTGCTTCCACTGCAAATAAATATCTAAAGACTGGAGTAGCCCACGACCCAAGTGCGCTACAGCAACCACCCACTCGCGCACACACAACCTCGCGCACACACAACCGCGCGCACAGAAGGATGGGAACAACTCAACAAGCGCGCTTACACGTACCTGCAGTGCGTACACCCTTTCCCAGATATTGGGTGTCGTCAGCTAGTGACATACAAAATGAAAAGACTTATGCTAAGGTAATATAACTAATAACGAAACTCCCCCCCCCCTCTTAATCCCTAAGTGAACATGACGTCACTGCCCTCTGCAGTGTGGGATAGCTCCGCCATTGGTGTGCAAGTCGCCGCCGATTTTGCTACGTTATATCCAGTATCGGGGCTGCTATCGGGCATTACAGATAAGAAGACAGCACGTCTGATTGTGTTGGATTTATAGGTGTTAAAATTTCCTCCCGATTGCTTCCCATCATGTCTAAGTTTTAGTTTGCGTCCGATCACATATTTACGACTGGGCTTGATCGGGATCTATTTTTGTAGTTATTGTGATCGATCACGGATCAGTGTTTGTTTTGTGTGTCATTGTGTCTGTTACTGTTTGATTTAGGTCCGACCGTGTCCAGTGTAGCTCCCATCGTGTACAATTTTTAGTTTGCGTCCGATCGTGCATTTATGACTGGGCGTGATCGGGATCGATTTTTGTCGCGATTGTGATCGATCAGTGTTTTTGTGTGCCAATGTGTCTCTGTCGGATTTAGGTCCGATCGTATCCAATGTAGGACTGATCGTTTCCCGTCGTGTTTTTACTGACCGATCTATGCTTTTTGCCTGTGGTGAATTCTTCCACTAACTCCAAAAGTAGCAACATTGACGTCTTTCACCAACAATTGGCTAACAATCCCACAATGCCTTGAGCATGACGTCATGTTTCAGAAAGGAAATAGGCCTAATCATGCACGTATTGATACAAATGCACCGACAGGAACATCAAACATATCAAACTCTGCAGTCATCATCGCCTTGGCTATAGATATTCTTGATTTGAATTACTCATCTGACGCGCAAGGATAGGGGCCGCATCGCTTGGCGCGACACCCAATGGCTGACTGAAATGTTTGAACCTTCTTGACCTTTGTGAAGAATGCAACGGAAAAGGTCTATGTAACTATAAAGAAATGCATTCACAACAACACAAAGTATGAGTTATATATATATATACAAAGTATGAGTAATATGTGCATCCATGAATGTGTGCAAGCATGTTTGTGCACATGCATCTGTGCATAAATTATACAGGTGTGCTAATGCTAGGATCAAGAAATTAATGGCATGCACATTTGCCAACAGAAAAATTATGTTCACACACCCTAAATTTAGTTTGTATCATTTATTTTAAAAAAAATAATCATTAAAATTGACATCACAGCTTCATCTGGGCATCCTCAAAATGCACAGCACGAGAAAAAGAAGGGAAATAAGCGAAAACAGTCATGGTGGGTAGTGTAAGAGAGTTCATCAAGCCAACAGTCCTTGTTTAAAAACTACTTTTAAAACTACAAATTTTGACCAAAAAACAATTATAATAAGGGCATAAAACCAGGAGAAAGCTGCACTAGGTTAAAAACATTCGCAAGCAACATCCCCAAGAAAACTACAATCACAGGGTAAAGGTGCATCGTCTGGTCTTTTCTGGTAAAAGCTGCCTTTGAACTACCAAGATGCATTTGCTAAAACACTTTCTTCTTCGTTTTATAAGCATCTACGCTATTTCAAAGTCTCTACAGGAAACTGCACCAACATAGTTTTCATCATTCATTCTTTACACACATCACGAGTACATCAAAGATGAATAGTAAAATGTACTGGGTTAATACATTTTTCCTCTGCTTTGCATATGTCTTGGGTATGTCGGACACCAATATAAATTGCACTTCTAAATAACCACCGTTGATTTCATTATGTCCCTCGGCTAACTTTTATCCCTCCCTCTCCCCTGTGTTTCTGAGCTTAATCTCCTGAGTTGGCACAAGCCAGGAAAAGGACATCCTAGCACAACTGCTGAAACACTTTGGTAGATCGTGGAGGTAGCCTTTTACACAGTGGGATAGCTGGCTGCAGTTGCAATGCCGCAGTTGTTGTCACGATTTCTGGACATCATGATGTAGCCCTCCATGCCCCAACTGGTGCCCCAGCTGCAACACCCAACACAAACAGAAACTGCTAAATTGCTGCTTCTGTGTTTCTTCACAAGGACTACTAGCATGAAAGTACAGAGGCGGCTCTATGCAATTTTGTGAGGGCCATGTTGTGCACATCAATGCACACTTCAAAATGTATGAATAAACACTTATGCCAGTGTGTGTACATGCACCTATATCATGTATATGTCCTCTGCACACACTTCCCCTAAAGTGTTTCAGTGAAAAGTACTTGAATCGGACTTCCTCATAAACAATGCTTTCATTACTAGATTACAAGACCATCACAGAATTACACTTTTCTTCCTTGAACAAGACATTTTTTTAAAAAATGTCAATGCTACTGATCTACATGCATGCATAATATACACCAAATGAAACCATATGAATATATTTCAAAAAGACATCTGGCTAAAATAAAAGGGCAAAAACCTTTTTCCATAAAATCCTATAGTTATTTTAACTCATTACAATCTTCCTTCCTCCTTCTCAGACAGGAAGTTTATTTATAAAACATAATGGTAACAGTGGTCTATATGCATGCTGTATGTGTGTATATGTTTGTTTTACAACACAAAAATAATTATAATGCATTCCTATAAAAACCAATATGGGATTTACTGTATAAAGTACAAGAACAATGGAAATGAAACCTATCATGGTAAGATAGATATGTTAGTCTGGATCCATCTTGTGAGATGATATCATTGATCATGACTTCATTCTTAACGATGCTCAAATCTGCTAGAAGGTGCGGTATGTAACGGAATACCGATAAATACCAGTAGGGTCTTAAAACAATATGGCATGTGATGGGGGCAGCCATCACGGAGACAGTTTTGGCCACCACGCTCACAGCCACAGCGTGTGCCGGGGGCGGTACCAGGTCGAGTACTGCCAGCGACACGTGGCTGTGACGCACCGTGTCATCTTACAGCGTGCTGTGCTAGGCTCACTCTCTTTAAAAGTTTCGATATCCTTCTAGGATAGTTGCAGATACTAACAACTAACATATTCGGATTCTACTCGATATACTCTTTCAGTAGATACTAAACTCACCCAACGTCTTAATAGATTAGGTTAGTTCATAGGCATATTTCTTATCTGGTACGGGACTTCGTACCAGTATAAACCGCAAATCACATTATCTGCATCTTTATTGATTAAAATACAGCTAGTTCTTGGAAACAGTGATTACAACTATACAAGAGATTATCCCTTAAAGCAAACACAGATACAATTAATTCAATTAAATGTTAAAACAATTGCAAGCATAAAATTAGTGGGAAGCCCGCAGTCTGCCATGTTAACAGTTGCACTCAACACAACCAACCTAAAATAGGACATCAAACTTTTCATTAAAAACTAATCGCAGTGATTTCAAGCATTCCGAAAACTTTCTGACACGATGTTTATGACAAGTGAAGCTGACCCTAAAACAATTTTTATTTTTTAGGGTAAACAGCAATTGCGTGTTTTCTCCTTTAAGAAGGATACACTGATCAACCAAACAGATAAAGATTACAGACTGATATGAAATACTGACTCTTACTGCAAATATTATGAACTGATGGCAGCAGTCCAGCAAGTTATGAAAAAAACTCTTTGTTAAATGAAATCATATCAAAATGCTGATCCCATGATTTAAAGAAAAGAAAACCTTTGTTTTCAGCCACAGACTAAGCAAGCACACTGCAGCACAAAGATTTCCCACTCACCTGTTCTTGACCAGCCAGTATTCCTTGCTTTCGTAGGTTCCATAGCCAACAGCCAACACACCATGATCTAGGTTATTTTGTGAGCACAGGAAGCTGTGATACACCCCAGACTTGTACAGCTGGAAGGACATGTGGCTTGCATCAATGGCCACAGAGACAGGTCCCACTGTCGCCACAGCAGCCTGCAGGTCCGCCTCGCTCTTGGACTTGACGTCCACAAAGCCAGTGTCATTCGCCCCAACATTAGAAGGGCTGAATTTGCACTTCTCATCCTGTTCCAAACAAACATGGTGCTAAACTACAACTGCACAATATTATTAAGTCATAACACTGCTGTTAATCTGTGCCTTATTTTATGCAAACCCCCCAGTCTGTGAAATAGTTGGAAAACAGTTTTCTCTGGTAGCTGTGGGTTTCTCCCCCATCCTATATTCCCAACACTCTTCATTACCCTCTCCCTTTCCTTCCCCTACGCCACACCATGAGATAAGTCTTCGTAGCTGACTTGATGCTAACGCAACACCATGCTACCACCCGCGCCATTGAGAAAGAAATTTGCCACTGTGGCCATCCTATTAGACTGGGTGCTGCGGAGACTTTTTACAAATTTTATACCAAAAGTGGCTTGTCGACAAGGGATGTAACTGGTGTTTTCTTATAATGGAATCATTTTTCTATCATGTGCCTTCCCTTAGACCATAAAATACACTACTGTGATCTCAAAATCCCATTTGGTAGTTTGCAAGACGATTGCGCTGCCATTCTGCTGCATTCACTTCGATACTTTTTCAACAAAGCGTTTTACACAGAATTCACATTAGATGGATTTCAGGTAGAAATCATTTTATAGTTTTTTGCATTTTTCATTCAGTCTGCATTGGAATTATGTTTTTATCAATTTTTTCTACATTTTTTTTTATAAGATACATAGGACCACAAAGAAAGTCATGGTGGAAAGTCCTACATCTTTGAGTGAAAGGACAAAAACCATCGAACAGAAATTTGATGCAAATGAAACACCAACACACCAAGAAAGAACAAAGACTTACCACTCCAAGGTATGGGTAAGAGGCCTCTGTATCAATACCACGATTGTCCTTGATGTAGGTAAACGCCTGGTCCATAAGACCGCCCTCACAACCTTGGTTACCTGCAGCAGCAGCCAGAAGGAAACAATGGTGTAAACAATGAACCATGCAATTGTGTTGTGATTGTGGAATAGAGGAAAACAACGGGGACAGATTTCTGAAGACTGCTTCAAGAATGTTATCGATATCCTCATCAACATCCAATAATTAATCCCTTAAAATGTGACAAATCATGAGAAATTCTTGCCACTGGAGCAGAAATTAAAACTGAAACTTTCCTCGTCATGATGGTGGTGGTATGGTGACTGGGCAAAATAAGGCTGACAATGACTACAAGCACACCTGCAGCTTAATGGTGACATCGCTTATGTCAGAACTATTTTCTCCCATTAAGTGGAAGATTTCAGCCATCATTGAGAAGGCCTCTGATAAAGGAAAAAAACTCCCACCTTCGCTCTGGGAGCAGTCCACCAGATTCTGCTCAGACAGTGAAATCAGTTTGCCAGTCTTTTTGAACCACTGGCCTTCCAGTGAGCCGGTGGTGGAGAAGGCCCAGCATGATCCACACTGACCCTACAAGGGTCAAAAGGCAAGTGTCAGTGGATAAATGGGTCAGCACATGGATGGGTGAAATGGGTGTGTGATTTCTGGCTTCTGTTTTATTTTAAAAACTGAAGCATGAAAATATTTTCAAGATTTTTAGTTTCAGGTTTACCTTTAGAATACAACAAGCAGAAAATAGAAAAAAATATCGAACAACTGGTACCTTTAAGTATTGTAGCAGACATCAAATTCACGTAACTGAATGAGCACTTAGACAAACTGTAGTGAAAAGCAATGCATCCAGCATTAACAATAGGAAAATATGGTGCACACACATTTTGGACTCCAACCTACTGACCTGATTTTTGATCGGGGTAACATAGCCCTTGGTGCGCCAGTCCACTGTGTCAGGTAAGTCACCCACATTGGAAGGAGGCAGGAATGTAATAGCATCAGTTCTGGGGGAAGCTCGCATGCGGAATCCATTCATCACTTGACGGAACTCATTGTTTGGCTGGCAACGGTCAAACAAAAATGTACTGCTTTTTTGCATAATCCCCAGCTTGCATACAAAGTAATTTAAATATAGACCCATCTTGGATTGTCAGCAAGTTAGTGCAAACCAAAATTAGAGTGTCTATTAACCAGGGCTGAGTGTCTTTATCTCCAACAAATCCTGAAAATGTTGAGATGTTGGAGCATTCTCTATGACATGAACAATGTACTTCATGACTGACTCAAAGCAAAGACAAAAACAAAAGAAAAAGTTTTTGGTGAGTACACCAGGTGTGCAGAGAAAAATCATTTTCTCCTCTTTTGTTTTAATCTTGCACTCAAATAGTGTGCTACAAACTGTCAACCTACTCAATAAGGATAACAACAAAGGAAACAAAAAAGAAAAAGAAAACAGAAAATCCATTCTCTAAGTAGAATGCTAGACACTTTTTACGGTGGTCACCAGACACTAAAAATTGGCAAATCATGCAAAAAAATTCTGGGTGTTCTCATTGCCTATGGGAATACTAAACTGAAACCACTGACAAGTATGCTGAATTGATCACCCACATACACATGGAAATGTTTGCACACTCATGCCTATGTACATGTATATATAAAACACAATTATCATATCACACTCACCAGTCCACACACCCTCCAGAGATCTTGACAGGCATGTTACTGAAAGACTCACCATATCAGCATATTCATTGACCCCAAGCCGGAAAGTGTGAAGTCCACGATCAGCCTCCAGATTGTGCTTCTGGATGTAATCCACATGGTACTCCCATACTGCCCGCCTGTCGAAAAACATGAGCCAAAGTTAAAGCTCACAGCTGAACCAGCCTAAGGAGTAAGATGTTCTTTCAACTGCAAATTGATTGTCTACAGCACAAGAAAACACTACTTATATTTACATTAAACCACTTTCTTCCTATTGCATACACTAACAAATCCACCACCATTTGTCATTTAATGTCAAGTCCACAGCAAAGGCCATCTCATGAGAGGGATAGGAGGGGAGAGGCTAAATACATAATTATAAGTATAGAAGGACGTGTAATATGTGTCATAAATGTGTAATAAAAAATTAATGCTTCTGGAACTAAAATCTAAAATCTTTTACAAGCAAAGACAACCTCAAAAGATACCAGTTTGAAAGAAAATGGAACTTCAAATAAAAAATGCTGTTGATAAAGCCAGCAAAGCAAGAATTTCTTATATCCCTTGGTTTACTAGTGCAAATTTGTTTGGTTTTTGTAACAGGGGGAATTATATGTTATGGGAAAAACTACCCAATACCTGAAGCGTTCTTCCTTATCATTCTTGTACATTTTGTTGTGAGTCTTCTTGAAAATTGTCCATTCTGCATCAAGGTCGACGGCATTAGCCAGACCAAGAGCAAGGACTATCAACAGCACATGCATCTAAACAAAATATTAACACCAAATTATAAGCCCACAATAAAACGTGTGTGCCAAGTTTATGTACTTCTACTCTAATAACTTACTAGATTTTTACGCAATGGGAAGAGAAAACCCAAAAGTTGTACCAACAATCAAACACCGGATACTGGCACACCTATGCAGAAAATCCTTAACATATGCAAAGGCACTCACCATGGCTTTGAGTTCTAAGCTTCAGTGGCAGCTCAGGCTAAAGAAATATGTCAGGCAATGCTCTTATACTGAATGATCAGCCCCCTTCACTGAACTAACTACTTCAAGTGAACTGTACACTATCTTGTCATGAGACGCAGATGTGACATGAACTTGATCACAAGGCAGCACCTGACACGATGATAGCATGATTGGGGTCAACATGTAAAACAGCCAATGGAACGTGCACATACACACAAACTAGGGCCCAGATCTACATATGCATGTATTACTGATTCATGTACATTAACCACAGGAAGAAAACTGCATAAAAGAAAATGAGGGAATAAAATGTTTAAAAGAAAAAAAATTTAGTAAATCTATTATATATCACTGTGGATGTGATGCAGTGGCATGGACTGCTCTTGAAAAACTATAACACAGGCAAAACTTTCCTAAAAGTAAAATAAGCAATTCAGTTGCCTGCATTCCCATCAATGATAAGAAAGAAAGTACAATCAACTTGCAAGAGATTAGCAAAATCATAGACATATATCTTGCATGTACCAAGCCAATAAAATGATAAAAATCGTCTCCACTGTCAGATCCTTTCTGTATCACTGAAAACTCTTGAAAAAAAGTCAATTGCAAGAACACTGTATTTAATTTGTTTAAAAAAAGTACTCTGATTCATGTATTATGAATCTCCACAGCTTTTAAGAAAGTTTTCTTTTTGTGGCACCATGCAGTTCAGTGCTCCTGTGCATATTAGTTATGTGATTTGGAAAATAAACTATGTTAAAAAATAAATCAATAAAATATTTTTAAAATAAAAACAAATTTTGGTCTGGAGTTGAAAGTGCAGTGATAGTATTTTTTACTGCTGTCCCTCCTCTAGTATTTTTTTTCCTTTTCATGACATCATTGGTTTAAAATCTGTTGAGCATAAACACAACAGAACATTTTATGCGCAGATATCCAAATGTACAGCAAGTTTTGGGGTCACACTTGTGACGATGGGAACCAATAAAGTTCTGTGGGTTCGACAACAGAAATGTTCAGTATCTGATGAACTGCCTATCTGCGCGATCAAGTGCCAGCTCGGACACATCCAACGGAAGCTTAATTGTTCCAATCATGACACCTTGGCTCAGTTTTACTCAATAAATTAAAATATCAATGACATCGATCGTCATTTCTCGATCGCTAAATCAATGAACTTTTCTAATCAGACTTTTGCTAAAGCCCAACGAGCGTCGCAATTTTGAGAATTTCAACACATTCATTGTTTCCAGATTGTCAGGGTAGTATAAAAATGGCATTAAGTACGACAGCCTGCCCCCCTGCCCAAGTCTCCCAACCAGGACTAGGACAACAACTGTACAGTGCTACCAACACACACACCCTCTTAAGTTTCGTATCACATGATTGCAGTGGCTGCGACTGTTTACTATGAGTATGAGTATGACCAAAGGATGAAAGGTTTCTAAGTCTTTGCTATGACTACAACAGTATAAGAAATCAAAAACAAGGAACTTAGGAAGGGGCAGGGGTGTGAGTGTCTGTGTGCGTGTGTGGATGGGGGCGCACGCGGATTCTTTTTCACCCGGATGGTCATAGGCCATATTAATATTTTGACTCTGTACGAAGGCCTGAACAAAAATGAATATGACGACACCTTTAACAACAACAAAAAAAAACCAGCGATAAGCGTGCAAGGGAGCTCAGCACTCAGTCTTTTCCCTTTCATACCAAGAGTACTCAAAAAGTTATTTACCTGTGGAAACTATATGAGTTTTAAAACTACGTTCGGGCCCGATTACCTCGCCTAGCTATTCCTTTGAGTTCCAAATCAAAACTGGCAAGGGACAAGCAAAGGAAGTGACTATCCGCCGCGAGTCGTGAGATAGTCAGCACGTAAAAGCTCTTTGGAACCAATGAAATGGCGATCTCTATTTCGGAGCCAATCAAATGGTGATCTATGTTTTGCAGGTCTTTCCGGGGGCGGCCTGGGAGGAAGAGGGTGATTTTTCGGGAGGAGGGGGGCTTAGGGAAAGGGTAAAGGGTGGGGGTTATGGTGGGGGCTAGGAGAGGGGTCGGGTGTTATAGTCAGTATGATCTTCCAGGAAATTGGAACATCTTCAGTGGTAACCCTAAAAGATTAGCATATTTTAGGTAAGATTGTATTTTGTTTGGCTCCATGTTTTTAGATTTACCATCACACATTTTTTTCCCCGCACGACGCGCGGATCGTGCGCTGGCGGCACGCATACTCTTATCCGCACGACCAGCGGAGTTTTACTTTTCGCTGTTATTGTGCGATCGTTGATATGCATGTTATGATGCAAAGATTGCACAATTTGTCAATTTAATTGTTTCGATTTGGCAGTGGCCTATAAAGCGAGTTCTTAATTAGTTCTACGACATTATAGAGGCTTCCTAAAATAAACAACATGGCAATATGTAGTTATAGTAGTGAGATTCCGAGATTGAAAGTTATGTGGTTCCAAACTCATGGTCTTTTTTATTTGGAGGGTGGGGGTAAGGGTAGCCACTGCCTTCAAAATTTTTACTTCGTAACCAGTCGTATGGATAGAAGAACGCACGCCGAAAGCACACGACCAATCGTGCAGATAAGGTCGGTCAATGCCATGCACCACAGCACTCCGATCTCTTATGCACAATCATCATCTGGTAGTCATATATGGGGGATGGGGGGATCGAGGTGTTGTTTTGTGCTCATGCACATGACAACTTGAAGATTACGTAATCAGTAGATGTTCAAGGTATCAATATGCATAAAAAAGCTGCAATACAAACAGGAATCTTAGCAAGTCCACATTTTTACTCGCTACAATCTAATAGTAATATAAAGCCGAATGTGTGCATGTGTGTGTGTACGTGCGTGCGTCTGTGTTTGTTTATGATACAAATGCGCACGCCTGAACTGCTCCACACCAAATTCGGTATGCGGGTTCTTTTTCACTCGAATGGTCATAGGCCATATTTCGTCTCTGTACGAAGGTCTGAACAAAAATGAAATAATAAATATGGCGACGCCCTTTTTTAAAAAAAAAAACAGCGATCGCCGTGCAAGGGAGACCAGCACACAGTCTTTTCCCTTTTGTACGAAGAGTACTTTCCCTTGTGTCGCGTCACAAGACGGCAGGCAAGGGTTGGGGTTTTAGGGAAGGAATAGGGGTTAGGGGTGGGGGCTAGTAAAGAGGTAGAGGTGAGGGTTACAAAAGGGGTAGGGGTAACCCGGGCAGCGCCGCATCCTCTGGCTAGTATTAATATAAAAACAGCCTCTTTGCTGCAATATATAGGACTGCTGTAAGGCAGACGTTAAAAAAAATTAACACAGCTTCAGTAATTATATTCTCCTCTAACACGTACGCGCGTGCTTCTTCAAGTAACCACATTAAGACGCAAAAGGCGACGTTTGGGAGCATTACCTCTTTACGACAGAACCAATTTGCACCAAGCAATCAGGTTAAAATCAGCAATAATAAATATGATGAAAGAATATGAGATCGATAGAAATGACTTGTTTCCCGTACAGTTCAAAACAACTTACAGATAAACAGTTAATAGTTAAGTCGATCGAGATGACAGGAAAACTGTCTTTGTAGCCTGGAGATGAACACCTGGGTACTGGGGCCAGCTGCACAGCTGGGGTAAGCTCTTGGTCCAGGCGTAAGAATGGACTAGCATAAAATGTCGATTAAGCGGTTCCTTAGGAAACTTTCGTCAGAAAAACTGGCGTAAATTTAGACAAGCAGGGGAGGAGGGGTAACTATAGCCACGTGTTCTGGAGGCCGTCAGCAAAACTAGGGCACGCGGCAGACGGGCTTCCCTGATGGCGACTGGGAGGGGGTGGGAACGGAGGATAGCAGATGGGGAGAATAACTACTTCCCCCGCTAGCCCATGTTACCCCTAACCCATCACCGCCCCATCCCTAACCCACACCACCCCACCCCTAGCCACGAACCGTCCGACCCCAAACCGACCCTGCTCTACCCCGCACCATCACTGCCCCTTAGCTATCACCGCTCCATTCTTAACCACCACCAACCCACCCCTAACCATCACCCAACCCACATCCCCACACCCACCCTAACCCTGCTACTACACCCCACCCCTAACCCCCAGCCATGCACCCACGGGCAGGGTGGGTATAGTGGTGGGATGGGTGATGGTGGGGTACTATTCAGGGTGGGGCATTAGCGAGCAGGGGTGGGAATATGTGTAGGGCGATGATGTTTATGGATGGGGTGGTATGTGTTAAGGATGGACAGCGATGTTTATGGGTGGGGCAGTGTGGGTTTGGAATGGTGTCTGGGTGGGTGTGTTGGTTAGGTGAGGGTGGGGGTTAAGGGTGGTGTTAAGGATTAGGGGTGGGGATTTCAGTCGCTGGTTGTGAGTCTTGTACGTGTTGCTACACGTTTCTACAGACGCCGTTTTATCGAACAAAGTTAGTCCGCCTGTAAGCCCCCCCCCACCCCCGTTGGTCTAAATTTACGCCAGGTTTTCAGACTAAATTTATTCTTAGGCGCTGTGCAGTGGACATTTTATGGTAGTCAATTCTTACGCCTGGACTAATTAAGGGCTTACGCCAAAGGCGTGCAACTGGCCCCGTATGCAAGAAACCCGAATAGCTTACATAATCCAGAATAGCCTCCATGACATGAATAAGTTCTTTAAATTTCTCACGCCCGAAAACCGAATAGCTTATTTTCCCCCTCTGTATTCGATGATAATTTATTCGGTCGTCCGAAGAGCGAACAGCTTATTCCAAGTTCCCCGAAACAGGGTTTTCAGAGACGAAAAATATTCGCTATTTGGGAATAAATTTGGTACCGTTTACGTGCATACGAGGCCAGACGTAACGAGAACCTTAGAGTTATTTCATTAGATGAGGCACTTATAAACGCACTCAGTCTCGCCAGCAGGCCTGCGCAGATAAATCGCTTTTCTAACGCTGCATACCAAAATAATTGCTACGTTCGCCGTGCTCGCCTCTCATCACCACCGATCTCTCGTTCCCACACTAATTCCCGCCGACTGCCATGGGGTCGGCCTCCGGACGAGCTTTCTGGCGCGCACTAGCATTGAAGGACCACGATGCGACTGGCAATAGAAGCTGTGACGCGGCGCTTACCCCTCTCCGGTCCCGCGCAGTCTAGGTTCTTTTCACATGGGACAAGCCGGGAGAAATGGCAGAGGGAATAAATTTAAGGTTCCATGAGATTTGAAGACACAAGAGATCTGCAGTTACCCGCTTTGACAGCCGGGTCGTTGTACGGCTGGGGAGTGCGTTTGCGGTAAATACTACAGACCTGGATACTAGATATTAGATACTCTAAATACTGCTGCGGCAAAACATCCTAATCACAGAGGATGTGTAGACAGAAGTAGAACAAAAATTGTGGACATTGCGTATAAGGCGACATTTGGATCCTGTCGACATAAACGGTTGATGGATTCTGTCAGATTATCATTTATTTCATTTAGGCTCAACGCGCCTACCCACACCACATAGTCATTTACTAGGGGGGGAAACGACCGTATGTCCCACTCCTAGGAGGCAAAATGTCCTAGTATATATGTGTAAAACAGGGAATACTGTCAGAGTGCTAAGCCTAGCTTGTATAACACGTTTTCTCATGTGGACATGGGCAGGGTCAGAGGTATGGCTGCTATACTTTTCGCCTTCTGCATCCATTCAAGCGTGTAGGATATGCCCTGAGGTGAACTAGCCGCCTCTTTCGGACTGTCCAATGTCGCAGGTCTCTCGTCGGTAGTCTGAGGCAGACTGAGCCCCCCCCACCCCCGTCCTTGCCAGGTACAATTGTAGAAGAGTTAGGCTGGGAATAGAAAAAGGGAGCCTGCATAACTCAGTAGTGGAGTATATTAAATTATTAAAATATTGTTAAGAAGATTTCTACTTTGGAGCTAAAGATCATGCAGATTTTATTCAACTATTTCCAGCCAACAACCCCCCCCCCCAATAATCTTTTATGCAGCCATACGTTTGAAGAATGCTTCAGGCGGCCCCCCCCCCACCAAGCACGAAATGCCCGCAGGGTGGAAGCACCTTCCCCGTAAAACAACCAACCGACAACCCAGGCAGATCGCTTGTAGTGGGTGAAGCCTGTTGTGAGTTGAAATAGTCAACGAGATTACGATTTGTTAACACCGTAAGTAAATATTGAAATGCACACACACACACACACAGAGCACTCGAAATGCATACTATGTGTGTGTGTGGGCACGCACGTTCAAGTATGTGTATGAGGTGGAAAGACTACGCCTAAAAACATAGACCCTGCCAAAAACATCAACGACAATTCCTCACTCCAGCTCCCACCCCCTCCAACACCACCACCACGGTCCTACGCGCGATCAGACAAGGCAGGCGCAAGCCTGGCACACTTTAACACGGCACACAAAGGCGCGCGCGCGTCCGCAGGGAGTTGCCGGGAGGGGAGGAAGTGGGTGGAACGTCGGGGTGGGAGGGAGCTCTTGTCAGTCCCGCTGGAATGCGTGCGTGCCAACGTGTGTAGTAACTAACCTCTCTCCAGCCGTCCAACCAGCCAAGCAGAAACACGCAGCGGTCCGCTGAGGAAAGGAGGGCTTTGCCGTGATGTTTCGCAGGGAGAGAACTTTCTACCTTGGCTGGGACTCAGGCTGGGACTTGGCTGTTAAAACTACGTGTCGATGGAAGATGTAGCGTGTTGGCCTAGGACTGCGTGTGTTGTGTGCTGTCTGGTAAACCTGCAACTCATGAGAGAAATGCAGCGAGCTGCCTGGGAAGCATTTTTTCAAAACTCGAAAGTTGCAAGAAAGCTGTTGGAGAAAAATGTGTGAGTCTCGTCTGGGTTTCCCTCGCAGTGGCGGATTGGCCAACAAGAGTCGTGGTTCTGGATACACGGCTGCTGGAATAAGGGTGTCAAGGTACTATCCTAAATCTGTGTTGAACTTTGTGGCACACTGAACAGTTATCCTGGCTGATTAACGGGCTGCAGTGCGGTCTGGGTGAGTACCATAAAATACACTAACACTGACTGTATGCAGTCTGTCTCCCGACATCCGTCACCACCACCTTTGCTATGAACACCATCGAGGAACCCACAAAACAAGTCCACAGTCGCAAGTCTTAAATTTATTTTACTTTCACGCCAGCACACTCGACCTAATTTCTTTTCCCTCCACATGCCGATCACTATGTCTATAGTGTGCTGTGAACTCGTTCGGTTTTGACTTCAATGATCTTTGTTCAGCACCCTTCCTTGCCGCCACTGCCGGACAATCCTGTGGCACATATTTTGAGCTTGTCAGTTCAGACATTAATTCATCGCCAGTTATCCACACAGCGGCGCCGTGTTCTGTTAGACTGGTGTGTGCGAGTTTGGGGTATCTTTAAGAAGTCCCCACCCCCATATTTTCTGTCCAGAGCCTTGGGACGACAGTGTTGTGTGGGTTGGGAGGAGGAGGGGTAGTAATATTAGTTTCTTAAGTTTACTGGTGTGGCTGTCAGTAAGTGTTTGAATATAGGCACTGGAGAGATGACGAGGGTGGGGTTTGTGTGTGGGATAAATGTTTTCATTCATCAATGCAGTTTTGAAATTTAAACCATACTTTTAATTTTATGCACACACACACATTTGTATAATGCACAGATGACTACACATGCACAGAATGCCTGTGTCATTATGTAAAAACATTCACTGTGGCTGATGCACATATATCTAAAAATGAATTCATTTTTAATCTTGTATACACATGCTAGTCTATAACCACATACCTATGTGCAAAGGTTCACTTGCTGTATGGCGGCACATGCATACAGACCCAGAGGCAGTATGTGTACATTGTGGTCCTACAGTCAGGTTCTGCATCACAAAGTCAGACCTGTGTCTGCATTTTCTTTTTATATAATAACAAATCTGGACAGCCTGGTATTGGAATAACTTAGGATATTGATGAAACTTTTTTCAGTTCCAAATACCACCAGCAAATGGAGACAAGCCTGTGACTACTGCTACCTCATACAGTCAGCACTTAAGGAGGAGCATGATTACCATGAACAGGTGGTATCATGGTAATTATATTTTTATTTCTGCAGTAGCGCAAAAGGCATTAGTATGGAGAAGCATGGTTACCATGAGCAAGTGGTATCATGGTAATTATGTTTTTATTTCTGCAGTAGCACAATAGGCAGTATTTGCTAATTCAGTTGTATTCAGGTGCAAATCACTACATTATAAACTCTAGCATTGCCCTGCTGTTACTTGCAACATTTGTTCTGGGTGGTCCATGGCAGTGCTGCTGTACATTTGATTTTTTTCCCCCAACATTTGTGCCTGACATAATATCTAGGAATGTTCTCTGGCTTCTTGTACTAACTGACCCATGCACGATTATTCATATGCTATACAGTACATGAATTTTAGCTTGATTTACTGTCAAAGCAGCCTCACTTGACCATTTTGCACTCCTGTGAGTGTGATTGTCTTGAGTTGGGTGGCTATAATTATCTGTCCCCATTACTAGTGACTGGGTCTGCCTAAAGCCTAGCATTTTTTCTCACAAGTAGCTACCCTCGCTGGATGTTTGGCTAGGAGGTTGGTAGGAAGGAAGGCTATCTCTCAGGGTGTTGGTGGAAAAGAAGGAAGATGAAGCTAGAGAAGTAGGAAGTACTTCTAAGAACTCCCAGGGAGCCACATGCAGAGTGAAAGTACATTGTACCAGAAACAGACTGATACAGACCAACGGATTCAAAAGTAACAAAACCCACTTCCCTTGCTGTCTTGATACTAAGCGTGCATTGCAGCTATGTATGCAATAAACTGCCCACACCTGTCGTGCTGAAACTGTACATTATATCTCAAATGATAATGGCAAATAATGTGTTGTCACCCAGTTATTTCATTCAGTAGTATAAGTGTATAAACATAGAAAACAACTTCAATGTGTGGATACAATATGATGTCTGTATCATGGCAAATCATCGCTCTGTTTCCTTTTCTTTTCCCTTTCACCATTCTACTTTTGCGTAAACGTATCACTGCAGGCTGGTCATGAACACCAAACAACACAACTGCTTACGGTTTTTCGTTTGATTTCAAACTGATGTTTTAATGCATTGTTGTATTAATTGAATAAGATCATTGTAAACCAGTCTTTTGAAGATTGCACTTGATGAAAGGTAGCTCTAGAGAAAATGGAATTTATTTTCAACGAGATGAAGATGTGGTGCAGTAAATTACCTATAAATGGTAGGTTAAAGGTTAGTTTTCGAAAGAGGCAGATCAAAGTAACTCTTAATGAGCGTTGATGGTCGAGTTACGAACAGTTTGATCTTGTGACAAGCTTGAACTGAACTTTGATTTCAGCAGCTTCCGGTACACGGCATCAACGTGTGCACGGCAAATGAACACGCGGGTGCGTCCAAGGGTTAGGCGAGGGTGGGATGGAGGGTGAAACTGAAAGGCGACGGGGGAATGTAGGGGAGGGTACTCCGATCCGCCGTGGGAAACTTGAACAGGAAAGAGGAGCGAGGTTTTTGGGGAGAAGGTTGTGTGCTTGCGGGGGGGGGGGGGGGGGGGGGGGGGG